>CM069151.1:6881535-7269035 GCA_035221665.1 Okamejei kenojei | reverse complement strand
ACGTTATTGCAACGAGTTAAAAATGTTTCCATTTTACACTTGAACAGTTAATTTGAACTCGTGGAAAAAATCAAACATGTTTGATTTTTTTCACGAGTTAACAAGTTTCCCGAGTACCTGCCGTTAGCGCCACGATTCGATAAGTTGCTCGTGCGAGTTCCGACGTTCCTGCTACGTGATCACCACGAGTGAAAACTCGGGGTCACTCGTGGGCCAACTCGCACAGTGAGACAGGGGTTTAAATTGGATCATAGTGCAAAAACTAAATGCTTTATTTATTTCATCTGCTAGCAAGTTCCACATTCTGGGTAATTTGAGATTATTTTTGGATTCCAACCTTAATCTGTATGGAAACCAACTCTTGCTTTCAAACCAAGAGAAGGAAGAACACAGACTAGCCCAGAGATTTTGTGAGGCTGGATGATTTGTTGACTTTAGTAGATTTGAGAAAGATCTGATGCAAACGGTTTAATTTAATCGGGACTCCTGCTATTTTGTCAAAAGGGAAATGTGTGGAATGATTGCAATTGAAGGGACTGCACAGGGTGTTACTGAATTGTATGCTCACTTCAGTGGGAATGAAACAGGATATCCCCTTGTGATGAAATGTATTGGATTAATAGAAAAAGTATGGGTTCTGCTGATTGCATTGCAGAAACCAACTGCATGAAATTTTGCTGAAATATTTTATTTTATCCAGTCCTGGAATAACCTCGAAGATGGAGGTAAGTAATGAAAACATGACCACTCGTGTTTCTATTATCTTTCCCAAGGTGTGCTGGGCACAAGTCAAATTGAGGTGTGATCAAAAAGGCGGATCACTGGGTCCTCTCAAGGACCATGCCTTCAATGCTACCATCTATTCTAATCGGTTTTCTGAGTTGGACATGGATCCATGCTGGTTGGGTGATCAACCTAATGCCTTCTTCCATCTGAAATTAAGATTGCTGTGGTGTAACTTGTGAAAGGAAGACCGGGTATTCGGAATACCCTGCGAGTGACGGTGAAGGACCTCAGCGAGGGGACCCCCTTCTCAAGGGACTTCCGTCAGGGACAACTGCAAATTCGAGCCCAAGAACGTCTCTTGTCTCCGGGACTTTCCGAGGTAACGGATATTTCAACGATGTCTGCAGGCACCCGGTGGGATGGCAGAAACTGCGCCAGGACTTCCAGACGAAGGAGAATGAAGCCCTGCTGTCGCTGCTGAAGGTGCATTCACCCTTTACACCCAGAAGGAATGTACGATTATGATCCACGTGTTCAACCCACATATGTCCGCCGTGGATGTCCTCGCCTTCCTAGCTCGTTATATTGAAGGAGCAGGAAGCTATGTTGATGTGAATATTTTTGGGGAATTTGGACCAGTAAGTGGCATGTAAAGGTGAAGCTGAGGGTGGATGATAAAGGAGCAATCATCCACCCTCTGCTATCGGAGGAAACCGAGGAGTATATGATTTGTGCAGGACAACCCAGGGTGTGCCACAAGTCCAACAAACTTGGTCATGTGGCAGCCCAATGTAGCGCAGCAATTTGCAAAAACTGCAAGTAACAAGACCACGAGATAAAGGACAGTAAGGCAAGCAAGAACTGCAACCTGTGTGGGGAAGCAGGCCACCGCTGCAGGGCCTGACCTCATAGAGCCTGAATCTACGCACATGCGATAAGAGGGGCAGTTGCTGCCAGCACCAGGGTTGGCGACGCTCACCATACCAACGTGGAGACTTCAGCAGAAATTGAGAACAGGCCAACCACCTCAGCTCCAAGCGCTAGACGGTTCCCACTCCAGCAGGGGGGAACCGATGGAAGCGAGAGAACAGGAAGGGGCATGGCAGATGCTAGTGAAAAGGAAAAAAATCCATCAGTAGGCTCTACCCAAAAAGCAAAGTACAGCGGAAAGCGGCTTGCCAATAAAAGATTCCTCCCCAGACCAATGACAGCAACCTCCCTTGGTCAGAGGATGATTCGAATTTGAGAAGCCAACGTCGGAGGCAGAGGAAGAGAAAAACATTGAGATTGTAAATAAAAGGGACAACCGACCAACAGACACGGGTGATAAACTAACTCTGCCTGTTGCACCACAGCCCCGGGAGACTGGGAGCACTGCAGAGGCCAGCGACTCTGAGCTTCAGACCGACAGCTGAAGAACCCAGCGCATCCCAGCTCTGGGAGACCAGAAGCTGTAAAATACCAAGTGTGTGCCGGAAAACTGGGAGCAGTGCTGAGGCCAGCTGCTTCCAGCTCCGGGAGTAGTGAAGCATGGAGCTTACCTCGGCTTGGAGAGACCGGGCGCAGTGCAAAGGTCAGTGGCCCAGTTCTGGGAGATCGGGAGCAGCGAAGGGCCCTCCGCAAAAGATGGTGGGCTTGAGGGGTCCGGACGAAGGTCGTTGAACTCCTAAAGGATAATGGAAGTGGAACTGGCGGCATTAAATGTGCGTGGTGTGAAGAGCACTGTGCGATGTGTCAACTCCTTGCAGTACCTGGCCACGGTCAAGGCAGACATGACTTTTATACAAGAGTATGGGTGGCCACACCTCCACATCTATCACGATGGTGGCCCCACCGACTGTCGGTATGGTTTGGGGGCAATGACTGTCGTGCTTCCAGCCTGGTGATCCTGCGTCGGGGATAGAACTTCGCGATCACTGAACTGAGGTCAGGGAGATGGGGATGTAATGTACTGTAACTCTCTGCTCCGGCTGATTAATTTGTACGCCTTGTCTGTGCGGAGTAAATGGGTGGTCATCCTCTAGTAGCCCCTACCGCTGCTGCAGACAACTATATCATCGATAGACGGTGCACCCTCGTATGTGGCTGCATCAGGCTTTATGTAGAGCCAAAGCACGTGAGCACTAAGCGACACTACCTACTGAGGTTCCACCTGTCGTCAGTGTTGCGAAAGGTGGGCCTGTGCCAGTCAACTGGATATTGCTGCACCATCTGTCCTTCGTGGAAAGTTTCTTCCGGACCAACACTTAACCGCATGTCCATTGGGCATGGCAGGACAAGGACAACATCCTGCAGGCGTGTCAGGACAAGGACGCGTGGATCGTGTGGCGTGGTTCTCTGAGCATCCTGCCCAGATTGTCTGGCTGAATGCCTCATCGCCAGAACTCACCAACAAGCACCAAAACCTGGCTTGACGCGGTGAAAAGGGCCCTTCCAGTCAGATCCTTCCTGTGCCATCGGAACCTCACTACCAGTGCACGCTGCCCTCAAAATGGCTGCTATAAGGTAATAAGTAATAGGAGCAGAATTAGGCAATTTGGCCCATCAAGTCTACTCCACCATTTAATCATGGCTGATCTATTTCTCCCCCCTAACTCCATTCTCCTGCCTTCTCCCCATAACCCCTGACACCCTTACTAATCAAGAATCTGTCAATCTCTGCCTTAAAAATATCCATTGACGACCTCCACAACCTTCTCTGGCAAAGAATTCTACAGATTCACCACCCACTGATTAAAATTCCTTCTGATCTCCTTCCTAAAGGAAAGTTCTTTAATTCTATGGGGAGGAGACGGTTGCCCACCTCTTCAGAGTGGATTTGCGAAGAGAGTCTGGAGAAGGATTAAGGGTCCTTGTCATAGTTTATCCTGAACAGCTCTGTAACAGAGGACTCTCTGATTTATGGGCTGTTCCCAGGGGCACATTCGGAGACAGACGTCAAGTGCGGCTGGAAGGTCATTCACTAGGTGAAAAATTCTTTGGTCTGCCCGAAACTCGTTGGCCTGCCAGCAGTGCGACATGTCCGTGGGGGAATGTTGCCGACTGGCCCGCTGCAGACTGCAGGAGTAGGCGCTAAGGGACTCGCTGAAGCTCACTGCAGCCAAGGCTCTGTGGGGGAGGACCACAGTCTAGGGTCTTTCTGCTGCTGGACATTGGAGGGGCACCGTGTGGTAATGATGCCCCTCAAACAAAGGAAGGGATATCACCCTGGGGGTGGGGAGGGGGGGGGCGGGGCAAGTGAGCCTGCTATAAACATAGCTTTTGTCAACTCTGCCAAATACAACGCTAATGAATGTATGTATAACCGCTGAGAATGTCGGAGGAGCGTTTGCACAGTCCTTGTTTTATACGTTTTTTAAATTTTCAATTAAGTTTATTTTTTTTGGGGGGGGGGAGGTTAACATTGCACAGTTGGAGCATCCATCCCTCGGTTAATCCTTGGAGATGTTAAAGTGCTGTTATTTTTCTACGGCCTTTATGGTTCATTTCTGTATCTGTCCATGGAAACCAGATTTTGTTTCTGGCATCGATAAAGTGACAACATTTAAAAAAATATGCCGATCTAGTCTTTGGATCCAGAATGAGTGACCATGCGTTTGCCATTGACGCCACCGTTTTACCCATTCTCGCAATCATTTAACATTGAGTTGAGTTTATTTCAAGGACAGTGAAAAGCTTTTGTTGCGTGATAACTAATCAGTGGAAAGACAATTTCTATCAATTCTGCCTGCAAAATAATCTTCTGGTATGACCAGCAAACGTTGAAACTTAGTTTTCTATTCCATCATCTATTTACAAATATGCTGAATATATTTGTCCATTAACGTTGATGCTAGATGAATGCCACTAGTTGAAACCTATTAATGCGTAAATATAGGGAAAAAAAGAGCAGGTTCTACAGGGCCATCCTACCATTCAGTGATCATGGCTGCTCATCCATTTTAAAAACATGATCCTACCTTCTCCATATATCCTAGAGCAGAGAAACTTGTCCTTTAGCCCACCATGGTCCATGCCAATCATTGTACTTAACAATGCCAGTCCTATTTGCCGTCCTGTGGTTTGCTGCCGACTATACATTGGCCACTTCAAGTGCTTGTATAAATACTAAAACTGGGTGGTCTTCATACTTTAGAGAAACTAGTGCTTCAGCCCACCGAGTCCGCACTGACCAGCGATCCCGAAGCTGCACACACTAGGGATAATTATACAATTTTTACAATTTGCCAAAGCCAAGTAACCTACAAACCTGTACGTCTTTGGAGTGTGGGAGGAAACCGAAGCACTTGGAAAAAGCCCATGTCAAAGTACAAACTCCATATAGACTCCATACTGTCAAAGTACAAACTCCATATAGACAGACCCATGGTCAGGATTGAACCTGGGTCTCTGGCACTGTATGGCTGCAACTCTACTGTTGCACCTCTGTGCCCCCCTAGCCTTTTATCTTTATTTTCTCATGCACCCCATTCCAGATTCTAAACACTCCAGGGGAGACAAAAGCCCCTAAATCCTCTTTTAACCTCTCTTAAACCACTGCTCTCTTGTTTTTACACTCCCATGATTGGAAAAAGATTCATCTCCTTCTAATTATGAATACCATCAACTCTTGTTCTGCAAGGAAACCCAACCTCATCTCGCTTCATAATTGAAACACCCCACATCAGGCAACATGGACCCGGTGAATCTCCTCTCCATAAAATGGTGTGCCACCCGGAACCGTGCACAATAGCTGAAAAATGATGTTCCTGTACTAGCCTTCATCACTTGTGGCATAGAATACAAACATCTCATCCCCCACCCCATGTGCTTCCAACACCACTCTATTGACTTATGCTACCCATTTCTGGGATGTACAGATCTGAAATCCCACCCTTAGTCCGTCAGCACTCCCCGTGACACTACCTTTCACTATCAGCGCTCTGCTCTTATTTGACCGTAAAAAGTGCAAAACCTCATACTTATTGGCTTATTCACCAGAATAACTCCATTGAATCATAAGCGAGAAAAGTAACCCTGAATTCTGAGAGAATTGTGACAGAAAGGAGGTGAGAGGGGTGTGCGACATGGATAAAATATTGATGAAATCCTTTGGTTATACCCTGCTTTTTACTAAACATAGTACAACAAAAATACGAATCTTTGTATCTATTACAAACATGTTTGCACATGAGTTCATTGTGTATAGTGCGTCATGTATTTTGATTTTCATTTTTTCAGTTGACATAATATTTGTGCCACATTAGTAGCATGCTTCTGATAGTTCTAGAGACGAGGATACTATTTTTAAGAACTAAACGTAATTAGCTGAAGGGTTGCAAGGTATTCAACCTTCCACCTGCTGACGTAAATGTGATAGCTAGGAGGGACCTTTCCGTGCCGCAATTTTGGATTATGTACACTGGATTTTATTAGTGACTGCAGTTAATTGTGAGTGCCAAAATATTTTTTAATGTTTTGAGTGAATTTGTAAAAGACTAATGTAGACATCCTTAGAATGGAAGAATTTAAAAACAGCTTCAGACACACATGAAACTTTTTTTTCCAGGTGCTCTGGTTTCTTCCCACACTCAAAACGCACAGGTTTGAAGGTTAATTGCTTTAAGTAAAATTGTAAATTGTCCCTTGTATATAGGATAGTGCTAGTGTACGGGGTGATCACTGGTCGGTGCGGATTCGGTGGGCCAAAAGGCCTGTTTCCATGCTTGGAAACGGACCCCTCAGCTCACCAACTCCAGGCCGACCAGTGATAACCCCACACCTGAGCACTATCCAACACACTTGGGACAATTTGCATTTAACTGAGGCCAATTAACTGATAAACCTCCATGTGTTTGGAGGAATCTGGAGTACCTGGGAAAACCCACACGGTCACAGGGTGAATATACAAACTCTGTCCAGACAGCCCCTGTAGGTCGGATCGAACCTGCGTCTCTGGCACTGTAGAGCAGCACCTGTACCGTTGTGTCACTGTACCATCCCGTAGTCTAGTCTAAAAGAAAATTTGATTCCTGCCGGTGAGGGGGGGGGGCTGCTGTTCTATGAAAATGGGTTGATCAGATCAGATCCATTCTTCTGAGTTCAATGAATTGGATTGTCTCCTTGAAACATAACAAATTCTGATGGGATTTAACAGGGTAGATGTTGGAATGTCTAGCACCATGGGTCAGTCTCAAAATAAAGGGACCATCTTCAAGGCAGATGTGAAGACACTTCTCTTCAGGTCTAATAGATTGGTAAATAGTTCGGTATTCCTACTGCGAGAGAGAGTCTTAGGACTGGCTCCTGCTAGCCATGGGCAGGCTGGGCCCCCACTGGAGCTGTTGGTGATGGTGGTACTGGCAGCAGCACCAACCTCCCTCCCTGGCCCAGCCCCAAGTCCAGAGTCCGGGCCAGCTCCAATTCCCGGTTCCGGCTGAAGGCCACCCACAGCGTAGCCCAGTTGAGCGCTGGGCTGGAGGAGGCCGAGCCCAATCTGGCGCTCTGGTACAAGCGAGGCCGGGGCCCTTGCTCCTCCTCTGGGTTGTGGATAAAGTGGCAGTGGGTATTTGTAGATGATATGTGTGTACACCTTTAATTGTAGTAACGATGTCCATGCTAACTACTCCCCCACCAGTTAGTATAATTGGAACCCACACGCCCCTAGCTCGCTCTCTAGTGATCGTGACAGACCACGTACAGCCAGGGCTATATATAATGTATGCTAAAGAAAGTAGTGAAGACTTTAAGGTGTCTGCATACCTTCTCTACATGGCATCAGAAGTGCTTCTTTCTGCGTCTCCGGTCTATTGCGTTTTATTTTCTTAGTCCCAGTACCCCCTCCCTGTGCCGTGATGGCTTCTGCCTGTTGTAAACCTGACATCCTAGTCTTTGATGCAGACATCACTCATTGCTGGAGTGTGTTCCGACGTGATTTTGAGCATTATGTTGCCATCGCCCACCCTGCTGTGGCTCCCGCTGTCAAGGCTTCCCTGCTGCTTAACCTGGCTGGTCCCGAAGCGCTCGAGCGTTCGGAGTCGTTCATCTATGGACAGGGTGGGAGTATCCAGGACCCTGATTGCCTGCTTGCTAAATTTACGGCGATGTGTGACCTTCCCACTAACCACATCTTAGAGCGTTTCAAACTGTTCTCCAGACGCCAGAACCCTGGGGAATCTATTGACAATTTTGTGGCCGCGCTGCGCCAACTGGCTCGCCGATGTGACCTGCATGTTCTGACCTCTGATACTTTGACCCGTGACATCTTGGTCTTTGGTCTATGGGATGATAAGCTGCGCTCTGAGCTGCTGCGTAAGCCTGATCTGACATTCGATGAGGCGCTGCATGCCTCTCGTTTAGCTGAGGCTGTCTCCTCCGCTGTACCTGACCCTGTGGTCCACACAGCCAGTCTCGCTGGTCCCCAGTACAATGCTCCCCGGCGACAGAGGGTAAGACCACTGCAGGGCTTCAGACCGCCTCAACGATGTCCAAATTGTAACTTTGTCTCACACCGTTTTAATGTGTGCCCGGCGTTGGGGAAAACCTGTAATTTCTGCAACAAGCCCAACCACTTCTCGGCTACATGCCATTCCCGTGGGAACCCTGCACAGCCACAGCAGAGATCGTCTCGCTACCTGACACGTGATGATTCAGCGTCTGGTTCCCATCTCCAGCACGATGATCTTCCCCCGTCTGACCCTGACTCTTCTAAGAGCGAGCTGAGTGTGTTTTCCTTGCGAGGTGCAGCTGCTCTGATAACGGACCCGACCGTCCGAGTCACGGTGAATGGCATGGCCTTCTCTGCTAAGGTCGATACGGGGGCTGCTGCCAATGTTATGTAAACAAGCCTGTTCAGGAAGATAAGAAATGATGAGCCCGTTTCCACAGACAGTGCTGTTTTGCGTGCCTATGGGGGTGGCGTACTTGTTCCTGTGGGGAGGGGCACTCTCCACTGCAAGGTGTTGAAGATCACTCGGCCCCTCTCTTTCTTCCTGCTAGATGGTAAATGTGACCCCCTGCTCGGCGTGGAGACCTGCCAGGACCTCGGATTGGTGAGCTTCCACAGTGATGTTCACCTGGTAGAGGCACCCCTGAACCCGCTGGCCGAATTCCCGGACCGGTTTGACTCGAAGCTGGGAAAGTTGCCCTGCAGCTACAGGATTGCCCTCAATCCCGACATCACGCTGGTCGTCCGTCCCCCGCACCGTGTGTCCTTTGCCATGAGGGGCAAGGTCGAGTCTGCTCTTCGCGAGATGGTGGCCACGGGCATCCTGAAGCCAGTAACGGACTCCACCCGGTCGGTTTCTACTATGGTTGTCGCTGCGAAGAAAGACGAGCGAAATACGGATCTGCATCAACCCTAAGGACTTGAACTTGGCCATCCGGCGCCCGCACTATCCCATGCGGACGGTGGAGGATGTTGCTGCACAGGTCGGCCCTCCCACCGTGTTCTCGGTTCTTGATGCCAAGAGTTCGTTCTGGCAGATACCTCTAGACGAGCGATCCTCGCACCTGACGACCTTCAGCACGCCCTTCGGCAGGTATTGCTTCCAGGTATTGCATGCCGTTTGGGATCAACTCTGCCAGCGAGGTGTTCCAAAGGACCATGGAACAACTGTTTGCTGGACTTCCGTGTGCCATCATTGTCGACGACATCCTGGTTTATGGGAAGAATGTCGCTGAGCACGACCACCACCTTCGCCAGGTGCTGCAGCGGGCCTGGGAGGTCAACCTGAAGCTCAACCCGAAGAAGTGCCGATTTTCCGGGTCCCTGAGGTCACCTACGTGGGGCATGTTTTCACGGCATCGGGGCTGAAGCCCGACCCGCAGAAGACGGCCGCAATATCTGAGATGCCTGCACCTGCTGACGTGCCTGGCCTGCAGCGCTTCTTGGGCATGGTCAACTACCTGGGAAAGTTCATCCCCGACCTGAGCGAACTGAGTGCCTCTCTGCGGGATCTGGTGAAAAAGGACACTGCCTGGGCCTGGTTCCCGCAACACCAGCGTGCTTTTGACACCCTCAAATCTAAGCTGATCAGCACGCCAACGCTGAAGTACTTCGACCTCCAGCGCCCCATCGTTCTCACGTGTGATGCATCCAAGTTTGGCCTCGGGGCCGCCTGCCTGCAGATCCATGACGGGGTGCAACTGCCTGTGTCCTACACATCCCGCACAATGAAGACCGCTGAACAAAACTATGCCCAGATTGAAAGAACTGCTGGCTTTGGTTGTCTTTGCCTGCTCCAAATTCAAAGACTATATCCTGGGCAACTGCTTCACTGTCGAGATGGACCACCAGCCTCTGGTTACCATCCTCAACAAGCCGATACACATGGCCTCCAGCTACAACGCATCACTTTCACAGTGGTTTATCGCAAGGGCAAGGACATGTTTGTTGCTGACACGCTGTCTCTGGCGCCTCTCTCATCCACAACCCGACATCCGTACGAGACGTCCGATCTGACAGTCCTAAACGTTAACTTCGTGCCCTCCGAAAAGTTGAAGTCCCTGGCCAAGCACACGGCAGCAGACGCTTCGCTACAGCAGCTGGCCGCGATCATCAAGCAGGGCTGGCCAGACCGCCGTTCTTCCCTGCCGGCCGCAGCGGTGCCTTACTTCTTGGTTTGTGACGAGTTGGTGCTGTGTGATTGTGAAGGGGTACAAGGTGGTGGTGCCCGAAGCACTACGAGAACAATACTTCGAAACTGCTCATCGTGGCCATCCCGGGGCCGAGGCGACCCTTTCCATCGCTCAGAGCCTGTTCTTCTGGCCCGACATGCCTTGCTACTTCCGGGATAGGGTCTCCGCGTGCCCTACCTGCAACTGCCTCGCTCCACAGCAACAGCGGCAGCCCTCCTGCAGCAGCCAGCTGCTGACCTGCCATGGTCTGCGCTAGCAACCGACATCTTCGAGTGGCACGGAAAGCACTTCCTGGTGCTTGTCGACTCTTACTCCAGCTGGTTTGAAGTTGACCAGCTCCCCTCCCTCTCTTCCTCCGCGGTCATCGAGAAGTTGCGCCGCCACTATGCCACCTTGGTCTCCGGTCAGCCTGCAGTCGGACAATGGCAGCCAGTTCACCAGTGCCGAGTTCCGCGCTTTTGCTGAACGATGGAACTTTCGTCATTACACCAGCAGCCCGGAATACCCGCAGAGCAATGGACTGGCCGAGCGCGCGGTCCGCAGTGCCAAAGGATTGTTGGAACGTTGTCGCCTATCTCGCTCCGACATCTACCTGGCCCTGCTGAACCTCCGCAACATCTCCCGCGACCATGCCCTGGGCTCCCCGGCTCAACGACTCATGTCCCGTGTCACGAGGCCCACGGTCCCGGTGTTTCAGCAGTCCCTGTCCCCCTCCGTCTTTAAACCTGCCTTGGTCCGGAAACGCATTGCCAAAAAACACAGTATCCAGAAGCGTTCCCACGACAGGTCCTGCCGTGTCCTCCGCCCTCTTCTCCCCGGCCAGGTCGTCCGTATGTGGTCCTCTTCTGTCGCCAAGGGGTTCTCCTGTCCGTAGCCCCCACGATGCTGCTGCATCCCCGCTTGTTCCCGTCGGGGAAGGAGGTGATGGCGAGGTGCGGACCCGGTCTGGTCGCCTGATCAGGCCGCCGGTCCGTTACAACGATTACGTGTAATCCTGTATTCCTGTGCTTTACTGTTTGCATTCACCCTAGCACATGAGACGTGGTCGCCCTGTCACTCACTGTTTGTTTAGGTAGAGGAAGGATGTAGATGATATGTGTGTACACCTTTAATTGATAGTAACGATGTCCATGCTAACCACTCCCCCACCAGTTAGTATAATTGTAACCCACACGCCCCTAGCTCGCTCTCTAGTGATCGTGACAGACCACGTACAGCCAGGGCTATATATAATGTATGCTAAATAAAGTAGTGAAGACTTTAAGGTGTCTGCATACCTTCTCTACAGTATTGTAGGAGCAGAAGCCGGTGGTGTGCAAGGTGTGGCACTTGTCTGGCACTTGTCGCGGTAGCGGCCAATCGGGGAGAGTGTTCCTCTGGAGTTGGAGTGGGGTTGGGCTTGAGTTGATGCTGGCTGTGAGTCTGTGGATTCTCCGCACTGGCTGTGGGCCTGGGAGCGCTGGCGTCATCGGTCTCCGGCTGTCCCCCCGGGCGGGGATGGGACACTCGAGGTGGGGGGGGGGGGGGGCAGACGGGGATGGTCCAATGGTGGTTCGGTGGAGCTGGGGACCCGAGTTTGATTCTGGTTACGGATGAGGCGTGGGTCTGTGTGCGTGCAGCTGCCGAGAATGTCTCCGCCGGTCTTTCCCAACTATCCCTGTCCCACTCGAATCTGCCCCCTGACAAATACAAGCTTGAAAAAAGACAAAATCAGACCCAAACTATACTCGCTGTCTCTACAGTGCTTAGTTCGATTTTTCTTTCTAGCGTTTGACCTTTGAGAAATCCCATGATTCCTTGAGTTTTTCGTAATACCAAACTCGCTTATTGGGTACAGGTAAGAAGAGTGAATAGATCTGTCCTGGATAAATTGTAATCAAAGCTTAGTGTTTGAACAATGGGGAAATATTTTAGCTTGTGAAGGCGGGAAGAGTTGGGGAAAATGAAAACTGGAGCTACATGTATGATGACACAGAGTGAAGAGTATGTGACACTTGTAACACTTAGTAAGCACCCCGACTGATTATAGGAAGTTTGAAGAGGATCTAAAAAAGGGCAATGATGGGTAAAGTGAAAACTTAGTAGAAGATGCAAATAAAGGAATTCCAAATAATATATGAAGAAAATTAAACGGGCTGTGAGGTCTGGCAAGTTGGAGACCAAAATAAATGTACTTGTGGAGATAGAGGGCAGAGTTGAGGTACTAAATGTGTGCATCCCTCTTCACTGGTGCTGAATCTTGGTAAAGGATGGGCAAAAAGGTGGCAGGTGAAACAATGTTGTGACGTGTTACCTTTTGGTAGGAAGGATTTGAACAGAGAATGTATGCTGGTAGACACATCTAAAAGTGTCCAGGAGCAAAGATTATTATGGGGTTGCACAGCATGGAAAAGCCCTTAGGTCTATGTCCTGGCAAACACTACAACACTTTATTCTCCTCATCCCCACCCAGATTTTACCACCCTCCTGCCAGAAGGGTGGGGGTATAAATGTAACAGCCAATTAACAATCTACCTCTTGGGATGTGAGAGAAATTAGAGGACCTGAGGGAACCCTCTTCTCCCCTCTCCCATCGGGGCAAAAGGTACAGAAGTATGACAACGCGCACCTCCAGATTCAGGGACAGTTTCTTCCAAGCTACTATCAGGCTACTGAACCATCGTATCACCAACTACATAGTGGTCCTAAGCTACTATCTACCTCACAGGAGACCCTTGGACTATCTTTATTTGGACTTTACTCAACTTTATTTTGCACTAAACCTTATTCCTTTTATCATGCAAATGTACACTGTGGGTAGCTCGATTGTAATCTTTCTGCTGACTGGTTAGCATTCAACAAAAGCGTTTCACTGTACCACAATACACCAGTAATAAACTAAGCTAACACCCATGTAAGATACAAACATAGAGAATAGGTGCAGGAGGAGGCCATTTGGCCCTTCGAGCCAGCACCACCATTCATTGTGATCATGGCCGATCGTCCGCTATCAATAACCCGTGCCTGCCTTCTCCCCATATTCCTTGACTCCATGAGCCCCTAGAACTCTATCCAACTCTCTCTTAAATCCATCCAGTGATTTGGCCTCCACTGCCCTCTGTGGCAGGGAATTCCATAAATACACAATGTCGCCCAAACGTGGTGACTCTTGTGCATGGACTGTTAGTCTACTCTCGTACGCTCTTATACTTGGTATGATTTGGCCTAATGTATAATAGGATTGTCAATGGTGCTTTATTGTTTTACATGTGCTAACACCCAGTGAAATTCTCTTCTTGCATACAGTGCAGTAAAGTATTGCAACACCTAAGCCCCACCCAGGGCCGGATTTACGCATAAGCTTCACAAGCTTAAGCTTAGGGCCTCAAAATCTAGGGGAGCCTTGGCAAGGCCGAATTTACCTATAGGCTTCATAGGATGAAGCCTAGAGCCTCAAATTCTAAGAGGGGCCAAGGGAAGTTTTAAGAGACGCGGGGAAGATTTCGGGGAGGTTTCTGGGGGGGGGGGGGAAGAAATTGCGACCATCCGCACAGTTGGGGGAACCCGGTGACGCAGTAGTGGCGCAAAAATGATGCTGTCTCTCCGCGCGTGCGCAGTGGTCCCGAGCGGGTTCAGATGTCCATTTGCACTCCACACAATCACCTAGATGCCTCGTGTCTACGCCAGGTAAGTAGTGGAATATTGCGTAGCGGGTGTGCCCGTTTCTCCAGGCGGGGGTGGGAGAGAGGCTGCGTTGTCTGCGGCGCGGAGTCGGAGCCTCACTGCGTGGGAGGGAGAGAGAGAGGGAGGATGTGAGAGGGGAAAGGGGGGAGGGGGAGAGAGGGAAAAGGTGAGATTTCTTTAGTGAGATTGCAAAATTAAGGTAGGTTTTAGAGCAATTATATTTTCTCCTCCATATGAACAATATCAAGCAATTGGAACTGCTTTCTTTTCCATGATAACAATACTGAAAAATATGTATTCCATAGTTTGCGACTTTCATTTTGCATCACTTTTAATGGGCACGCACTAACACAGTCAAACAGTAACAGGCAATCAAATCAACACACAAAACATTTTCTAAAAAAGTTTTATTTACTGCAAAAACTTACAGTATTTTATTTGCAGTGTTTGCATGCTCCTTTATAACATTTTGCATAACAATTTGCAGTACAACTTGATTATTAAAGGACAGCTTCAATTCTTGATTTTTAAAAAGTGTATGCCACAATGAACCCAATCATCCCATTCCAACCAAAATGACTCAACCAAAATTATTTCTGAAATATTGGTCATAACTTTGGTGCAACAATGCTCTAAAATAAGGCTCAGAAAGCCCCAGAGCTTCCAGGGCCCTTAAGCGGTGCCCTGGACCCCAGCCGCAAGGATCTTTGAGCTTCATGCCTGTCATATGCGCTGTGTGCACTTATTTCACATAACATTTTTGTAATCCTGCCATGCCATCCCCCTTTTTGAAAAGCTTTGTATGGGCCTGGTGTATAATATTTTTGACACTGTCATAGGCCTTTCTTACATATGCAGTCACAATGCACTGTAGTCTCTAAACAACACTTCAGTAGTTTTCCTTGCCCTCCATTTCAGAATAATAGTGTTTTAAGCTGATAACTCAACACTAGCACTGGCAATAAATAAAAAGCGTGGCTTTCCAGCCCTTATCTCATTGGCCATGCTCGGCTGCACATCGGTGTCAATCTGGTGGACTCTTCCATCTTCCTCTCGTCATGGGGTGGGGGCTTGGGAGGGGCCTCACAAGTGGAATAGTCTAGGGCCTCTCTTCGTCTAAATCCGGCCCTGACCCCACCCCCTCCCCCAAACAGTTTGTCACTGAACTGTATGCAAAAAAAACACTCTTCTAGGGTACAGGTGACAATAAAGTACCTTTGAATCTGTGCAAACACATAAGTGCAAATGGAGAAACTAGGAACAGCAGATCCTGGTTTATTTTTATTTTTTAAAAACGGGTGCTGGAGTAACTCGGCAGGTCAGGCAGCATCTCTGGGGAACATGGATAAGTGATGTTTCGGGTCAGGGACTTTCTTCAGACGGACTTCTTCAGACAGTGCAAATACTACACGGCCAGCACTAGAGGTCAGGGTTGAGCTTAGGTTGCTTGAGCTTTGAGGCACCTCAACTAGTCGCACTGCTCACAGCCTCTGTGGGGTATATGTTATGTTCATCTATGAAAATTGGTAGGGTTGTTCGAGAAAATGTTTTTTTAAAACACAAGCTTATGGATTTATAAAAAGGTGTAAATGACGAGGGCAAGGAAGCTACGATGAGCAATGCATATCTTTCGTTCATTTGTTCTATGTTGCCGTCCATATCTGTCTTTTCCTGACTCTCAGGCTGAGGAAGAGTCTCGACCCAAAATGTCACCTATTCCTTTTCTCCAGAGATACCGTCTGACCCGCTAAGTTACTCTAGCTTTTTGTGTCTATCTTTAGTTTAAACCAGCATCTGCAGTTCCTTCCTGCGCAATGTAATGTATGAGTTATGTAAAACAATTGCTTGACTGCTACTGGAGTACTGTGGCCACTACTATTCTAAGCGACACACACTAGGGAAGCTATGGCAGCCTTGGACAAGGTGCAGATTAACCAAAATGTACCGAGGGTACACGTGACAATAAACAAAAGTAAACTTGAGAGGTTAGGGTGGTTCTCCTGGTAATGCTGGATAATGCAGGAATTTGCTCAGATTTTGATTCGGGAAGGGTATAGATGGGGGATAAAAAATAACCCACTCATCTAGGCACAGGGGTTTAAAAACTAGAGATCTTGGATTGAAGGATTTTTGGCTATGGGACCAAGATTAATGGGAGGAAACTTTTTAAATCTAAGCAAACTTGGGTCTGCAGTAGTAGTGGAGGTAGATTCAAATGTACGATCCAAAAGTGGACTGAAAGAAAGTTCATGGGCATTGTAGAGTGTGACGAGAGGAATGAAAGGAGAGGAATATCCCATCTCTTCCCGTGAGGGGAATATATCGGGTAGATGCGCAGTTTCTTGCCCAGAGTAGGGGAATTGAGAACCAGCGGACATAGACTTAAGGTAAGGGGGAAAAGATTTTGATAGGAACCTGAGGGGTAATTTTTTCACACAAAGTGGTTTGCATATGGAACAAGCTGCTGGAGGAGGTAGTTGAGGCAGGAACCATTGCAACATTTAAGAAACATTTAGATGGGTACATGGATAGGATAAGTTCAGAGGGATATAGGCAAAACGCAAGCAGGTGGGACTAGTGTAGATGGGGCATGTTGGCAAGTTAGGCCATGGGGCCTGTTTCCACGTTATATAAAACTGACTAGCCAAAGCCTCTCTGAGTTGGCACAACATGCACACTGAAGCGGAGACTTCCGGAGCAGTGAATGTCTTGATCCCATCCCATTATCTCACAGTAACTGCGTACTTGTTTCATCATCAGTCCAGGGCTGCCAGGTGAATCTAGTTTATTGCAAACGGTAATGTTTTTTGGATTTATACATTCTCGTTATGCAGCGTTTGTGATTTCTTTTTGTTGTAAGAGGGCCTGTGATATGGATAATTCAACTCTTTGTTTTAATTGTGCAGGCTGGAGTAAAAGGAAAGTTGGGAAGACTACTGGGGATATTTGAGGTGAGTTTGTCATTCTTCAATGCTTACATTTATCTTCTCATAGTCATATCAGCATAGAAACAGGCCCTTCGGCCCAACTTGCACACACTGACCAACATGTCCCATCTACACTAGTCTCACCAGCCTGCGTTTGGCCCTCATCCCTCTAAACCTGTCCAATCGATGTACCTGTCTAAATGTTTCTTAAGCATTGCGATAGTTATTGCCTCAATTACCACCTCCGACAGCTCGTTCCAGACGACCACCATCCTTTGTGTGGAAAAATGCCCACTCAGATTTCTATAAAATCTTTCCCCCTGCACCGTAAACCTATGTCCTTTGGTTCTCAATTCCCCTACTCTGGGAAGAGACTCTGTGCATCTACCCAATCTATTCCTCTTGTGATTTTATAGAGATCTTATAGGATATAAGATCTCTATAAGATCACCCCTCATCCTCCTGCACTCCTGGGAATAGAGACCCAGCCTGCTCTTCCTCTCCCTATAGCTCAGACCCTCAAGTCCTGGCAACTTTTTTTTAATGCTTCTCTGCACATTTTCCAACTTAACAACATCTTTCCTATAACATGGTGCCCAGAACTTAACACAATAGTCTAAATGCGGCCTCACCAACGTCTTGTATAACTGCAACGTGACCTCCCAACTTCAACATTCATTTACTGGAAAAAAAAATTCCAGAAAATTAACCACAACATGGCATTCCCAAATCCTAACAACCAGCTTCCTAATTCAAAGATTTTTCTCTAATGTGTACCATGTGACCATCATTGGGTGCCCTTTTACTTTCAGCAGTCACTGTATTGGTGTTTAATTTTGAACAGCTTTATCAAATCCTGCCTTGGTACTTCGTAGGCGATGCGGGGGAACATATTCTCGGCGTGGCCATTCTGAACGCACTTCCGGCAGGACTAATAACTATTGTCGTCGGCTTGCAGAAACTGCAGAGTATTCACATTGTTCTTGCAATACCAAGCCATTGCTTTTGCTCGGTCATCTGTGTTTGATTCTCTTTCATCACCTCATTTGTTGCCTCACTGCCGTTTTCGGTTTAGTCTGTCAGTACATTGATTTCATTACTGCACTTCAATGTGGTATAAATCATTCAGAATATGTCCATTAATTTCCTTGCCTTAACACTTGTAATAAACTGTATATTCACATTCTTCAAAGCAAAATTATTTCCAACCACCTCCTGTCAGTCGCTGAAGGCTCTCAAAATCAATGTATGATAAACCTTTGTTTTAACGGACCCCATTATAACGGATTTTGGCCACAGCGGACGGAGCAGCTGACCCACCCCCGTCTTGCACGGCCTGCCCAGCCCTGACTTCCGACACCGCCCCAGGCTTGCAAGGTGCATGGTGGTAGACCAGCAAGCCCTTCTTGCCCTGCTGCACGGTCCAGTTGATGCAGCTGTTGTGCCTCGCATTGTAGCCCTTGGGGACAGCGCTTTCTTCAGGCTGCCGCCACTGACGGGAAGGGCTCGGGCATCATGGGACTCCCTCCCCTCTCTCCCCTATTACTTCTTTCTGTTGGTCAAAGCAGTGTCCTCTCTGCCTCTCCATCGCAGCCTCCTCCCCCTTCTCCCACTTCTTTGTTCACTCTGCCACTCTCTCCTCTACCACCACCTTTCCTGTCTCCCATTGCTCTGTCCACTTGGCATCTTTTGTTTTGCTTTTCCCTCAGTCCCTGGAGTTACCAAAATAATCCACCGAGGAGGAGGCGGTGGTGGTGGAGCGGACAAAGCGATGGGTGGGAGGGGAGTTCTTTGTTTCAACCACATACAATGATAATCCCTCACTCGGTTATAGCGGACAATCGCAATCTCCCCACCCCCTTCCCCCCTGGTCTCTTATAACAAGGGTTTACTGTACTGATAACTTTTCTGGATATCGGATGCCAAGATTTCCATCACATCTGCCAGTTGTACTAACACGTTCATCACTTTTTTACCCATTCCTTTAATGCCACAAACTTGGCCAGACCCTCTTTTTTGATAGTGGTAGTAAGATTACAATTATCGCAAAATTCAAAACAATCCTGTCCTTTCCCCCTCCCCCCATCAATCCTTGCAACTGTTCTTTTGAAACATCTAATCAACGATTCTACCCCTTAAAAGCAGCAAGTACTGGGAGCAATCTGCAGGTCAGAGAGCATCTGTGAAAAGAGAAACCGAGGTTGCCTGATACCCAGCACTTCCAGCAAAGTTTAGAGTATAGGTTCAGCATGGAACCTGTCCTTCAGTCCAACGAGTCTGTGCTGACCAGTGATCCCCTGCACGGACTAGGGACAATTTACAATTTTTATCAAAGCCAACTAACCTACAAACCTCCATGGCTTTGGAGTGTGGGAGGAAACCAGAGCACCTAGAGAAAACCCATGCGATCACAGAAAGATCATACAACCTCCGTACAGATAGCAGCTGTAGTCAGGATCGAACCTGAGACTCTGGCTCTACCGCTGTCACCGTGCCACCATTATCTATTTTTATTTTGGATTTCCAGCATCTGCAGGTTTTATTTTCGATTTTGTCTTGCCTTTTAAAATCTACATTGAACATCTCACTTATTTCGTTCAATTTTTGCTTTCTTTCTAATTGTCCGATTGCTGGCGTTTTAGGCTTTTGCTGTCTCTAATTATTTTGAGGTGTGTACCATCTGAATCTGGAGACGCCATGTTTTCATTTTTGTGCCCTATTTACCTAAAGATAGTAAGATGTTAATTCTAAGACTTTCTTTCAACTTGAAATATTTTGCAATAACGCGATCACTTTTATTCCATTATAATATTCTGAACTGTTGCATCTGTGTCTCGTTCCCTTTTTTCTGTTAGCTTTGCAGTTATTTTCTAGTCAACTTTTTTAATTCAAAGAAAAATTCTATCAAATTCTTGTTCAGAAAAACAATGTATAACTACCTACTTGTGGAAAACGAATATCTAGTTGTGTCCATTTGCACAACAAACATTTTGCGTTCTGCATTTGGTCAACAATTGCAAGTAATTTGGCTTGACTTTCCATGATTGAAGTGATTATGTGGCAGATCTGTCACTGACTCATATCAAATTTAAACTGATGTGCGAATTAAAATATATCGACAAATACTGCTGCCTCTTGCTCTCATTTTTCCCCTTTTTTGTTCTTCCCTCTCCCCTCCTTATCCCCTATTTTTTAGATCTGTTCTTCTGACCAATGTTTGAAGATGGTGTAATCTGATTTCAAAATATATATATATTTTTATATATATATATATATATATATAGGCATTCAGTAATGTTGGCCATATGATCTGTAAATTCTGTACGATTGCTCTTTACTGTCTTTCTCTCCAATAGAATAGAGACCGAAAGCACAGGACCTACGTGTATATTCTCATAGTGACGGAGATTCTAGAAGATTGGGAAGATTCGGTTAATATTGGTAAGTGTAAATATTTTTATCATAGCTGGTGATGCAACAGACAATGAATACATTCACCCTGGAGCTGTTGTACCTCCAAGCTTCAAGATGTCACTTTCAGCCCTGCAGAGAACCACTCCTAAATCAGATGTAGAGACCAGGAACTGCAGTTGCTGGCTTATAAAAGAGGGCACAACATGCTGGAGTTACTCGGTGGGTCAGGCAGCATCCCTGGAGCATTCATGAATAGCCGACCTATTGGATCAGTCTGTCCCAAAACGTCATGTGTCCACGTTCTCCTGAGATGCTGTCTGACTCACTGAGTTATTTGTGTCCTCACTCCAAGATAACGTGGTTGATTTATGAATAATATTGCATCCACACCACTGTGTCTTCAAGCAGGCGGTGTGCTAGACTGGATTTTCAGCAGAATTAAATACAGAACCTTGGAAAAGAAAAATCCCCGAGTTCAATTCAAACCCAGTCATCGTGATCCTCTTTTTGGAGGATGAATATGGGGTGATATGGTTGGAGAGGCTTCACTCGGTTGACTCCTGGAACTGTCTTGTGATGAAAGGGTTGAGTAAGATAAGCCTAACCTCTCTGGACTTGAAACAGATCAGAGGTGATCTTTTTGACGCATGAGGTTTTGATGCAGCTTTATGCTGTAAGGATGTTCCCTCTCGTAAGGGAAAGCCACATTTTTCAGCATAAAAGTTGGAATGGACCGGTGGGGGGGGGGGTTATTTATTAAATTATATATTTTTGGACTACTATACATGAGAGTTGTGGAAGCTGAGTTGGTGATAGATTTGGGGTCAAAATAGGCATTCGGCCTGTGGCAGTCAAGGGATTACAGGGAGCGCTACAAAAGTGGAACAAAGATGATGTGCAGCAGATGAGATTAGTTTATCCTGGAATCATGTTCAGCACAGGCGTTGTGGGCCCAAAGAGCTTGTGCCTGTATTGTGGTATGGTCTGAGACCAAGATGAAATCTGTCTTAAACTTTAGCTTGCTTTGCCATGCTACAAGGTCAAGCCATGTAGCTTACTCCGATTTCTTATGAACTTACCTAAAAGCAGCTTGTTAAATCAAGTTATTACCTGGAGAAAATATCACTGGTTTTGATGCCATCCAAGCCCACCAGCATAATCAAGATTGAATCACGCCCTGGCCATGCCCTCTTCTCCCCTCTCCAATCAGGCAACCGGTACAGAAGAGTAAAAACGCACACCTCCATATTCAGGGACGGGGTCATCCCAGCTGTTATCAGGCAACTGAACCATCCTATCACCAACTAGAAAGCTGTCCTGAGTTTCTGTTCACCTCATTGAAAACCCTCAGTCTACCTTTAATCGGATTTTACTGGACTTTATCTTGCACTAAATGTTATTCGTGTTATTCCCTTTATCATGTGTCTGTACACTGTGGGTGGCTCAATTGTAATCCTGTATTGTCTTTCCGCTGACTGGTTAGCACGCAACAAAAGCATGACAATAAACTAAACTCAACAACCATATTTGTTTTAGTGCTGTGTTTTTTTACGTGCAGATGATCAAGGTGCCTGTTTATCTGTGGCACAGTTTCAAAAGCACAGAACCTAATGCGATAAAATCCTACCTAATAACTGGCCAAAGTATCAGGCAGCAAACTTGCTCTTTGACATGATCAGCAACCTTGCTCTTCCTACCACCATCCCTAACACTGAAAGGAGTTGCTCTTTTCGGCTAGTTTCCAGCTTGTAGCAGTATTCCTGGTGACTACCTAAATGTTTCCAAACCATCCTACACTTCAGTATTTAGCAGTTCAGGCCATATGTAAAAATAATTGCTATCAAAAAGATAATGCATTCAGGATGAAATTTGAGAAGCCCACAGAAAATATGGCTTTATCTTGGGCAGCCAGAGTGATCCCAAAATAGTTTTGGTTGATTGCACTCTGTAATACCAAGTGGGTTGTGAAATTATTAAGGATACTTAAAAGCATTCAAAAGTTCAAGATAGATACACAGCCCTGGTGTAACTCAGCGGGCCAGGCGGTATCTCTGGAGAAAAGGAATAGGTGGCGTTTCAGGTTCAGTTTCAAAGAAGGGTTCCGACCCGAAACGTCACCAATTCCTTTCTTCCCGAGATGCTGCCTGACCCACTGAGTGAGTTGCTCCAGCATTGTGTCTATCTTTAGTTTAAACCTGCATCTGCAGTTCCTTCGTACACATTCAAAAGTTCAAGTTTCGCTTAGCATTTTATTGGGCTGTAATTAAAACAGAACTCGGCATAATATAATTTAGCAGTGACAATGAGAGCAAGGTCCGAAGACGCCAATGAATGATTATTGATTTTATGGGTTTAGCTTGAAATGGATTATTCCATTCTGATTTTTTTTTTTTGTCTCTGCGTGTGACATCTTGAAAGACTCGCCTCTTCTGGACAATCTTAGCACAAGCATCTCCCTTGCGTCATTGATGAAATTCCCTCCATTTTATAGTGAAGTGTGGTGGCTCGTTTGGTAATTGTACAGTGCCATTCCAAATGCTTCAGTTAATAGTAGTTTGTACCTGCATGCAGCGAGATGCAACATAATTTGGACGTGGTCTGGTTAGATGCCAATTTGCATTTACACCACGCAAGTACCTTCTAAGTCGACAACGCATACAACCTCTGCTCTTTAAAGGCAATTAATGTTGTTGAATTCCCTGCCAGTAATGTGCGGTGGAATCATTAACCTGAGATGGAACTGGCTCAGCTGGAAATGTGTGGAGACGGAGACAAATTAATTGCACTTTACTGGTCCTAGGTACAAGTTTTTGAATTTGATGACTTTCCAACTCTTAAAGGTGATCCTTGGATCATGCTCCAGGTGATACGTCAGAAATGTTTGCGGCACGGTGGCATAGCGGTAGAGTCGCTGCCTTACAGCTCCAGAGACCCGGGTTCCATCCTGTCTGTAATGGGTTTGTACGTTCTCCCCGTGACCTGCGTTGGTTTTCTCCGAGATCTTCGGTTTCTTCCCACACTCCAAAGACGTACAGGTTAATTGGCTTGGTGTATGTGTAAAATTGTCCCTAGTGCTGTGTAGAATAGTGTTAATGTGTGGGGATCGCTGGTCGGCGTGGACCCAGTGGGCCGAAGGGCCTGTTTCCGTGCTGTATCTCTAAACTAAATCTCGTCAATTAAACAGCATCTGTGGAAAGAGAAACCAGTTAACATTTTGGATCAAAGCTGATCAGGCTGAATGTTTAGGTATTCAGCCTAGTGGTGCCCCAATTCTGCATTGAATGCATTGCCTGCTCCACCTCCTACCTGAGGTCCATATACAGCATTGTCCCATTGCTTCAGCCTACTATTGCAAACATCCTGCCTTGACTCGATCCTGTTTTCCAAGGTCCAGTCCCTTCCCACTTTCCTCCGTGATACTCCCGATGACCTTTCACTGGTCCCAACTGGCTCATCGTAATGTTCACTCCCTTTACACCCCCATCCCACATCAATTGTAGGCCCAACCAGTTCCCCTCCGCAACACACTCGGAGTTTAATTTAGAGATACAGCATGGAAACGGGCCTTCGGCCCACCAACACCACACCGACCAGTGATCAGCCGTCACATTAACACTATCCTACACACTCGGGACAATTTACACGTACACCAAGAAGAACATACAAACTCCGTACAGACAGCACCCGTAGTCTGGATCAAACCCGGGTCTCCGGTGTTGTAAGGCAGCAACTCTGGCGTTGTGCCACTGCGCCACCAACCATTGTTTGGGGGCGGCACGGTGGCGCAGCGATAGCGTTGCTGCCTTGCAACACCAGAGACCCGGGTTTGATCCTGACTACGGGTGCTGTCTGTACGGAGTTTGTATATTCACCCTGTGAGCTGCGTGGGTTTTCTCCGAGAACTTCACATTCCTCCCACACTCCAGACATACAGGTTTATAGGTTAATTGGCTTGGCATAAATTTAAAAAATGTCCCAAGTGTAGGATAGTGCTAATGCATGGGGATCACTGGTCAGTGCGGACTCAGTGGGCCGAAGGGCCTGTTTCCACGCTGTATCTCCGAACTAAACACTCATTTCAATTCCTGGAACTTGTTCTTGCACTCACAACTTCTATTTGTTCCCTTTCTCCAGATTAGAGATGTAGCTATGGGAACGTCAGTGGGCTATAGTTAAACTGTCTTTTTGTCAGATGCTTAGAATGTTCTCTGGAGCCATTCTTTTATGGGACCACTTCCCCAACATTTTCTCTGATACATTGCCAACTGCATTGGTATGGCATCTTGCATCTTTACAGAACTTGAATTTCATTACATTTGCCATCTACTTCCAACCTGCTCTCATTTATTTGCTTGATCTCTGACACGTTCCTTTCTTGATCTGTCTATCGCGAGGTAGAGAAGAGTTTGGAAGAGGTGGGCTAATCGGAATAGTCGACATGGCTTTAAACATAGCAGGTCATGTCTCACTAACTTGATTTTTATTGAGGAGGTGGCGAAGGGAATTGATTGAGGTAGGGCAGTGGATGTTGTATATATGGATATAAGGCTGTTGATAAGATCCTTCATGGTAGGCTGATCCAGAAGAGATGTTTGGGATTTGCGATGACTTGGTCATGTAGACTCAGAACTGACTTATTCACAGAAGACAGAGGGTGAGGTAGATATTCTGGCTGGAGGTCTATAGTCAGTGGAGTTCCACAGGGATCTGTGCTGGAACCTCTGCTGTTTGAGATATATATTTAAGACCTGGAAGTACTGGTAGAAGGGACCAGGACTGAGTTCCCCTGGTCTTGAGGCAATAGAGATATAGTGTGGAAACGGTATGTGTAGGAATGAACTGAACTAGATAGACACAAAGGGTCTTGAACCGAAACGTCACCCATTCCTTCTCTCCAGAGATGCTGCCTGTCCTGCAGAATTGCTCCAGCATTTTGTGTCTCTCTTCAGTGTGGAAACAAGCTCTTCAGCCCACTGAGTCCACGTTGACCAGCGATCACCAGCACACCAGTTCTATCTTGTACACTATGGACAATTTAGGGAGGGTCAATTAACCTGCATGTCTTTGGGAGGTGAGAGGAAACCAGAGCATGCGGAGTAAACCCATGCAATTGCACGGAAGAATGTGCAAACTCCATACAGACAGCACCCGTAGTTAGGAGCGTACCCAGGTCTCTAGCGCAGTAAGGCAGCAACTCTTCCACCGTGCCGCATTAAACAAGAACAACTGTGGAGGGATCTCCCTGCTGTGTGCCACTTTGACTTGCATTGATTTGTATTCAATTGCTGTGAGAGTTATGATACTCTGAATAATATCTCAAACTCAAAACTGTTGGATCTCAGAGTTGTCAGTATAAGATCCTGGGTTGAGATAAGGTTCATATTTATCTGACTGCCTAGCAGGTGACCAAGTAAATGAGATCTTGATTCCCCAACTCTAGGCAAAAGACTGTGCATTTACCTATTTCTCTCATGATTTTGTATACATGGTGGACACCAATTTTTGATAGACAGATAGTCAGAACAAAGGACAGAGCGGATTGTGAAGCCAGAGTAGCAGGAGGAGGGGAGGGATTGGTTATAAGGTCATAAGTGATAGCAGAATCAAGTCTGCTCCACTATTCAATCATGGCTGATCTAAATCTACCTCCTTTCTCTTGCCTCTCCCATTAACCCCCGACACCCATACTAATTTAGGATCTATCTATTTCTGCCTTGAAAATATCCATTGATGGCCTCCACAGCCTTCTGTGGCAAAGAACCCCACAGATTCACCATGCTCAGGCTAAAGAAATTCCTCATCTTCTTAAAGGAACATCCTTTAATTCTGAGGCTCTGACTTCTGGTCCCCCACAGTGGAAACGGCTTCTCCACATCCACTCTATCCAGCTCTTTCACTGTTTGCAAAGTTTCAATGCGGTCCCCTCTCTCATTCTTCTAAACTCCAGCGAGTACAGCAGGCCCAGTGCCGTCAAACGATCATCACATTGTCAGGGATGATCTAAAATTGGCGAATTCAATGGTGGTTTGTTGACAAATGTGTTGGATGCCCTTGCGTTGTCGCCAGTAACATTTGCATTTGTCGCCGCTTCCCCACCTCTGCAGGAAGGAAAAGGGAATGGTTTAAAGTTGAAGATGCCATCAAGATCTTGCAGTGTCACAAGCCGGTACACGCGGAGTACTTGGAAAAGCTGAAACTGGCCTGCTCCAGCACGAACGGGAACTCGGTGGTCTCCACACTCACAGGCGACACGGCTACTTTGTACGTGACCTCGTCGCAGTCTCCAGGAATGCCGTCTGACCTCAGATGAAACGGACATTGGCGTGGCCTTGCAGATGGTGCAGCACGTTAATCAATTGCACTCTGCTTTTGCAAGCAGAGTGGTCTAGTTTAGGTTGTACATGTATAAATACTTTTGCATGAATACTTGCAGTGTTGATATGATACTTTTTATATGTAAGATAGTGTTGAAAACCAAAGCCATACATTGATTTATGTTAGCATCATTTTGTTAGACGTGCCTTTCAGGCTACTAAATGTTTTAAGATTGTATTGCACAGGAGAATATCTTTAATCCTGTTTCAATTTTAATATGTATAACAAGCCACAGATGTGAAAATTACTTTCTCCATTGGTGCTTTACAATGGTAATGTGGTAGCTGATGAATGTTTCTCCACTTAAATTCTGAGAAATGCTCGGAATAAACAGTGAAAGATCCACTAAGAGTGGTTTTGTTCAACACTCGATTTCAAAATGTATGCCTTGAGAAATGAATTGCCCGTTTTTAATTATTTGGATAACTGATTGGAATTCCTCTACCCTACTTCTTCATCACCCCCACTAAAAGCATATTTAAGTGAAATGTTTGAATCCTTGGCCTGATGTGATGCAGCAATGGACTTTCATTTCAAGGTTTCACTGAACTGCAGTTGAAAATATAAATATCTCCAGCGATTATTTGCTATGTTCATCTCTCCAATCCTTTTACTAATTAAAATAGCAGCCACAAAATGCTGAAGTAACTCAGCCGGGACAGGCAGCATCTTTGCAGAGAAGATTCCTTGCACAGAAGTCCCGCTGTCCAGCATTTTATGTCCGCATTCGATTTAAACCAGCATCTGCAGTTCTTTCCTACACATAAAATAACTGCCACTTTGGCTTTTGTACCAAACCTGTAACTTTCTACACTATGCGCAGATTTTATTTTGATTTTTTTTCCCTCTTTTTTTCTTGCTGTTTTCTCTTTCTTTATTGTTTGCCGCCTCCTACAAACCAATTATCCCAAACCAAATTCACCATGCGATGCAAAAATTGCTGCTTCATTTTGAAGCCCAGCTTGTCTTTATAAATATTCTCTGCCTCTTGAATGAAAGAACTGCCACCCTGTTATGTGGAGGATGCTTCAGAAGATGAATGGAATCTAATTATTGCCTGGGCGAAAAAGAAGTTCCTCAAATATCCTTCGCCTGAACATTCAATTCCCTTTCATGTGTCTTGTTTAAATTTGCAAGCTTGCAAGTCTGTATTTGACATGCATGTACCTTGCTCATTGCAAAAGGTTATGATCTGTTTTACACAAAGTAACACTCCAGGAAGCTAGATTTGCCAGGGATTGGCTAAAGTGGCTTGGACGAATTGGGGTATAGTTTTCTTTTTTGTTTTCAACAGTTGCTAGGAAGATTTTTTTTTTGTTTGTTTGAAAAAGCAAGGCAACGCTGCAGATTTTGCAGTTGTCTTTTATGGATTATCATAATCCAGACCCGACCAACCTGCCCTCCTGGTTACAGGAGTCCCCATTAAAATAGAGGTGGAGTGTTTCCAATGAAGTAAAGGCCTGGGGTACAGACTTGCCCTGTCGTCAGTGTGTATCTGGCGCATTACTTACTGTTGATTTGCAGAGATTCCTTCTAATATGTAGCACTATCCTGGTTTGTATCAATGGAAAGAATCCATTACTTTCCCCAAACGTCTATCTCTGCCGTGGCCAACAAGCATTTTAATTGTAAATTGTAATATTGTGATTGCAAACAGTAGCCAACTCACTTCTGGGAATTAATCTGCCTTCTCCACTCTCAGCCTGCAGTCTTCGAGTTTTCAATATTGCTTCATTTCATTGCAGTGCCTCACTGTCGGTTGATTTCTACCTCTGTCCTAGAAACCCATCACCTTACAATCTTTCTGTACGGTCCCAAAGACACCATTTGAGAGAGTCTACTGTATTTGATTTTAAAAAAATCATTTTCTTAATGAGACTAATAGTCTTGAATAAAACTGAATTTTGAACAATGTCACTTGCTTTTGTGAGTGGTTTGATTTACTGGCATGTATGTACGTGTGAACAGGTGCTCTGAGCAAGAGGAGAGAATTAACAGAATTGATTTAATGTTTTCATGAAAGTTTCAATATTATGGGTGTAATCTGGTTCGGGTTGATTATGGCACAAACACCTCATCAGTGGTTAGCTCGTGCAGGTCAGAGTGAGTAGAGTAGAGAGTGATTAAATTTTGAAGTGGGGCTTTTGGACCAAGTGAGGAGGATCAGTTGGCTTAATCCGCTTTTTAAATGAGCGTGTGGGTGGTACATTTCCGATTCCCTTTATCGTTTCTTGGTGTAAAGTGAATATTAGTAGCAAGTTTTTATATTAAATTTAGAGCCCATTGCTGTTGTAGGGGAACTTTGTTATTATTTGTATGTTTCGTGCAGATGTGCCTCTGGGGTGACAGGAGAGATGTTATGATGCCAGATTTAGTGAATGTTCCCTTGTAAATTGCAATAAATATTAGCCCTATTCTGCTGACTCAAGCGTATCCAGTCTGAGAGAAGTCCGCATTATTATTCCTCGCTTGAATTGGGCGCTTGTAGGACCATGAAAACACAGTGGGCTGACTCCGGCTTGTTACTTCATCCAGGGAGATGCTTGATGTTGTTTTTGTTGTTCACGGATCCCATAATGTGCTCAATACTATCTTGGGCCTGCCCAAGGGGGACTATGTTACTTGGGACCCACTTTACTTTGGAACACCAACATTTTTACACGCTGCCCCCCCCCCCCCCCCCTCTGCTTCCCATTTGCAACTTTGTCCAAGATGGTCAGCACCTGGTGTGCATCTGCTCAGCATCTTGTAGACGGGCAAGAACTGCTCCTCACAGATAGACATCTCATTCCTGACTGTGAACAACATCAACTCTCTGTGGCGCAGCGATAGTTTGATACGATTTACTACTCTTGCTACTCCAATCCTACCCTGGTGTGGCTGTGGATCTTCACACACTTAGACTGAGAGAAATATATTGACATTGTTAATTTGGTACCAAACAGACGTGTGTAGCAGAACACTGCTGAAATGGGTCAAGCAGCACCTGTGAAGGTAAAAGGTGCAAGTTGATGTTTTGGCTATAAACACTACCTCAGGGCTGAAAGGGAATGGGGAGGATTGCTTGTACATAGCTGCACAAGGGGACAGAGTTGAAGCAGTTGTTGGTGGGTGGAACTAGGCAAGGGGTTAAAGTAGATGATACACGGAGGGGAGACCGGTACAAAACATTGACGGTTTGCACCTGGAATGGAATGGAACCAATGTTCTGGGGGATGTTGGCCTAGTCTGTCGGGAGAGGATTTTTAAACTAATGTGGCAGTGGATGGTACAAGAGCAGAGAGGCAGAGGGGGTAAAATGAGGGTATAGAGCATTAGTAGCAAGGTGAAAGGTAAGTGGGCAGGAGCAGACCAGGCAAAAACAACAAGGGCCACTTTTCAACAAAATTGTATAAGGGTAAATGACGTTGTAAAAGACAAGCCCTAAAGGCTTTGTGTCTCCATGCAAAAGAGTATTCGTAATATGGTGGACGAGTTTGAACGTGCAAGATAGCTATTAATGATTATGATATAGTTGGGATCACGGAAGGGCCATGGCTCCAGGGTGACCGTAGGCACTGGGAGCTGAAACATCCAGTGAAATTCAATATTCAGAGGGATCAGAGGAAAGGAAAAAAAAGGAGTTGGGTAGTGCGTTGCTGGTTAGACGAGGAGGATTAAAGGCCATGGAAAGGGAAGGACATTTAGCTTGGCGGCTGTGGAATCCGGTATGGTAGAGCTACAAAAACACTAAGGGGCAGAAAACGTGTGGGTGTTGTGTACAGGCCACCTATCCGTACAGAGAAGTTGGGGATGGTATCAACAGGAAATTAGAAAATGCGTGCGACAAGGCAAAACAGTTTATAATATGGGTGACTTCAATCTACATATAGATGGTTAATCAATTGGCAGGGGTGCTGAGGAAGAGGGAATTTTTAAGGAATGTTGCGGGATTAGTTATCTAAATCAACATGTAGAGGAACCAACGAGTGAGCAGGCTGATTATAGACTGGGTTTTGAGTAATGATGGAAGGGGTAATTAGCCTCTTGTTGTACGTGCCCCCTTGGGCAAGAGTGCCATAATAGGTTGAGTTCTTCATTTAGGATGGGATGCGTGGCATTGTTAATTCAGAAACAATGGTTCTGATCTTTAAGAAAAAGGTAACCTTTGAGGGTATGCGACGATGAATTGGCCAAGATTGACGGCAAATTAATTCTAAAAAAGGGTTGACGGGGATATATACAATGGACGACATTTAAAGACTGCATGGATGAACTACAAAAATGTTCATCCAGTTTGGCAAAAGAATAAATCGGAGAAGAGAAGGTAGTGCATCCGTGGATAACAAGGGAAATCAGGGATAGTATCAAAGCAAAGGATGATGCGTACAAAGTTAGCCAGAAAAAAGCAGCATACCAGAGGACTGGAGAAATTCAGAGGACCAGCAGAGGAGGACAAAGGGCTTAATTAGGAAAGGAAAAATAGATTATGAAAGAAAACTGGCAGAGGAACATAAAAACTGGACTGCAAACGTTTTTAATAGATATGTGAAGAGAAAGAGTTAGTTAAAACAAATGTAGGTCCTTGCAGTCAGAAACGGGTGAGTTGATCAATGGGGAACAAGGATATGGCGGACCATTGAATAACTACTTTGGTTCCGTCTTCACTAAGGAAGACATAAATAATCTGGCCTGAAATAGCAGGGGACTGTGGGTCAAAGGAGGAATTGAGTGAAATCCACGGTCAAGCGGGAAAGTGGTGTTGGGTAAATTGAATAGATTAAAAGGCCGATAAATCCCCAGGGCCAGATAGGCTGCATCCCAGAAGTACTTAAGGAAGTAAGCTCAGGAAATAGTGGATGCATAGTGATAATCTTTCAAACACTTCTTTAGATTTCTGGAGTCGTTCCTGAGGATTGGCGGTAGCAAGATGTAACCCCTCTTTTTAAGAAGGGAGGGAGAGAGAAAAACGGGGAATTACAGACCAGTTAGTCTCTAACATCGGTAGTGGGGAAAACTGACTCTCAGTTATTAAAGATGGGGATAGCAGCACATTTGGAAAGTGGTGAAAATCATTGGACAAAGTCAGCATGGATTTACAAAGGTAAATCATGTTGACGAATCTTGTGGAATTTTTCGTGGATGTAACTAGTAGCGTGGATAAGGGAGAACCAGTGGATGTGGTATATCTGGACTTCCAGAAGGCTTTCGACAAGGGTCCCACATAAGAGATTAGTATACAAACTTAAAAGCATACGGTATTAGGGGTTCAGTATTGATGTGGATAGAGAAAGAACTGGCTGGCAAACAGGAAGCAAAGAGTAGGAGTAAACGGGTCCTTTTCACATGGCAGGCAGTAACTATGGGGTACCGCAGGGCTCAGTGCTGGGGACCCCAGCTATTTACAATATATATTAATGATTGGATGAGGGAATTGAAGGCAAATATCTCCAAGTTTGCGGATGACACTAAGCTGGGGGGCAGTGTTCGCTGTGAGGAGGATGCTAGGAGACTGCAAGGTGACTTGGATAGGCTGGGTGAGTGGGCAAATGTTTGGCAGATGCAGTATAATGTGGATAAATGTGAGGTTATCCACTTTGGTGGCAAAACAGGAAAGCAGACTATTATTTAAATGGTGGCCGATTAGGAAAAGGGGAGATGCAGCGAGACCTGGGTGTCATGGTACACCAGTCATTGAAAGTAGGCATGCAGGTGCAGCAGGCAGTGAAAAAAGCAAATTGGTATGTTAGCTTTCATAGCAAAAGGATTTGAGTACAGGAGCGGGAGGTTCTACTTCAGTTGTACAGGGTCTTGGTGAGGACCACACCTGGAGTATTGCGTGCAGTTTTGGTCTCCAAATCTGAGGAAGGACATTATTGCCATAGAGGGAGTGCAGAGAAGGTTCCACCAGACTGATTCCTGGGATGTCAGGGACTGTCTTATGAAGAAAGACTGGATAGACTCGGTTTATTACTCTCTGGAATTTAGGAGATTAAGAGGGGATCTTATAGAAACTTACAAAATTCTTAAGGGGTTGGACAGGCTAGATGCAGGAAGATTGTTCCGCGATGTTGGGGAAGTCCAGGACAAGGGGTCACAGCTTAAGGATAAGGGGGAAATCTTTATGACCGAGATGAGAAAAGACTTTTTTCACACAGAGAGTGGTGAGTCTCTGGGAACTCTCTGCCACAGAGGGTAGTTGAGGCCTGTTCATTGGCTATATTTAAGAGTGAGTTGGATGTGGCCCTTGTGGCTAAGGGGATCAGAGGGTATGGAGAGAAGGCAGGTACGGGATACTGAGTTGGATGATCAGCCATGATCATATTGAATGGCAGTGCAGGCTCGAAGGGCTGAATGGCCTACTCCTGCACCTAATTTCTATGTTTCTATGTTTCTAAGGCTAGTTGGTAATGAGTGAATCAGGATGGCAGGGGTAGATGAATAGAGGGAATGGATAGAATGCACAAAGGGAGAAGAAAACTCGGTGTACAAGCGAGTAGGTGTGGGGAAAGAACACCAGTGGAGCGGGTTACTTGAAATTGGGAATATTCATTATTTATACCATTGTTCAAACTACCTGAGAGGAATATGAAATGTTGTTCTTCCAATGTGCATTTGGCCACACTGTGGCATTGTGACATAACAGTAGAGCTGCTGCCTTACAGCACCAGAGACTCTGGTTTGATCCCGACCATGGGTGCTGTCTGTATGGAGTCTGTACTTTCTCCCCGAGACCATCGTGTTTGTTTTCTCCGGGTGTTCTGGTTTCCTCCTGCACTCGCATGACTCGCAGGTTTGTAACTAAATTGGCTCTGGTAAAATTGTAAATTATCCCTGGTTTATGTGTAGTGTTAGTGTACGGGGATCGCTGCTGGTTGGGCTGAAGGGCCTGTTTTCCCGCTATATCTCTAAACTAAAGCTAAACATCATTCACAGTTTTATAGTGCACCTAACGTTGCAAAACATTAGTGGCACTTCACGTAGAAACATAGAAAATAGGTGCAGGAGAAGGCCATTTGGCCCTTCGAGCCAGTACCGCCATTCGTTGTGATCATGGCTGATCATCCACAAGCCAGTAACCCGTGCCCGCCTTCTACACAATTCCCTTGATTTCACTGGCTAGCGCCTAGGGCTGTATCTAACTCTTTTAACTCTCATCTCTATCTAACTCTCATCCAGTGAATTGGCCTCCACTGCCTGCGGCAGAAAATTTACAACTCTGTGATTTTTTTTATTTTTTTTTCTCATCTCAGTTTTAAATGGCTTCCGCTTTATTTGGAATTATGGCCCCTTGTTCTACTTCTGGTCTCCCCCAGCATTGGGAACATTTTTCCTGCATCTAGCTTGTCCAGTCCTTTTATAATTTTATATGTTTCTATAAGATCCTCTCTCATCCTTCTAAATTCCAGTGAATACAAGCCATCTTTACAATCTTTCCTCATACGACAGTCCCGCCATCCCACGGAACAATCTCGTGAACCTATGCTGCACTGCCTCAATAGCAAGGATGTTCTTCCTCAAAAATTAGGAAACCAAAACTGCATCAATAGTCCAGATGTGGTCTTACCAGGGCCATGTACAACTGCAGAAGGACCTCTTTATTCCTATACTCAAATTCTCATTATGAAGGCCAGCATCTGCAACCTCCTAGCATCCCCTTTGCAGTTCACACTGCCACCCTGCTTTGGGTCATCTGCAAATTTGCTAGTGTTACTTTTAATCCCATCATCTAAATCATTAATATATATTGTAAATAGTTGCGGCCCCAGTACCGAGCCTTGCGGCATTCCACTCGTCACTGCCCGCCATTCTGACAGGGACTCGTTTATTCCTACTCTTTGTTTCCTGTCTGCCACCCAATTCTCTATCCATGTCAATATCCTACCCCCAATACCATGTGCTCTAATTTTGCCCACTCATCGCCTGGGTGGGACCTTATCAAAGGCTTTCTAGAAGTCCAGATACACTACATCCACTGGCTCTCCTTCGTCCATTTTCCTAGTTAAATCCTCAAATAAATTCCAGAAGATTAGTCAAGCAGGATTTCCCCTGCATAAGTCCATGCTGACGGATCAATCCTTTTACTGCTATCCAAATGCGCTATTATTACTTCTTTAATAATTGACTCCGGCATCTTCCCCACCACCAATGTCAGGCTAACTGATCTATAATTCCCCGTTTTCTCTCTCGCTCCTTTCTTGAAAAGTGGGATAACATTAGTTACCCACCAATCCACAGGAATTGATCCTGAATCTATAGAACATTGGAAAATGAACACCTATGCGTCCATGATTTCTAGAGCCACCTCCTTGAGTACCCTGGCATGCAGACCATCAGGTCCTGGGGATTTATCAGCCTTCAGTCCCATCTGTCTACCCAATACTATTTCTCGCCTAATGCAAATTTATTTCAGGTCCTCTGACTCCCTAGACCCTCAGTCCCCTAGTACATCTGGGAGATTGTTTGTGTCTTCCTTAGTGAAGACAGAACCAAAGTACCTGCTCAACTCTTCTGTCATTTCCTTGTTTCCCATAATAATTTCACCTGTTTCTGCCTTCAAGGGACCCACGTTTGTCTTTTTCTCTTAACATATCCAAAGAAGCTTTTACGATCCTTCTTTATATTCTTGGCCAGCTTACCCTCGTACTTCATCTTTTCACCCCGTATGCCCTTTTTGTTACCTTCTGTTGTCCTTTGAAAGTTTCCCAATCCTCTGGCTTCCCGCTACTCTTTGCTATGTTATACACCTTTTCTTTTAGTTTAATCCATCCCTAGCTTCCGTTGTCAGCCACAGTTGCCTCTTACTCCCCTTAGAATCTTTCTTCCTCTTTGGAATTAAATGATCCTGCATCTTCTGGATGATGCCCAGAAATTCCTGTCATTGCTGTCCCGCCATTATTCCTGCTAGGATCCTTTTCCAGTCGACCTTGGCCAGCTCTCGTGCCTTCATAGTCCCTTTTGTTTAACTGCAAAACTGACACTTCTGATTTAACTTTCTCCCTCTCAAATTGCAGATTAAAACTGATCATATTATGGTCACTACCTCCGAGCGGTTCCTTTCCCTTGAGTTCCCTTATTATATGTGGTTCATTAGACAACACTAAATCCAGAATTGCCTTCTCTCTGGTAGGCTCCATTACAAGCTGCTCTAAGAATCCATCTCGGAGGCACTCTGCAAACTCCCTTTCTTGGGGTCCAGAACCAACCTGATTTTCCCAGTCTACCTGCATATTGAAATCTCCCATTATCACAGTGGCATTACCTGTGTACATGCCAATTTTACTTCGGAGTCACGTGAGTGACTACGTGAAGAACCCGCCTGGCGCTGGCAAACGGCATTACGTCGACGTTGACGGCAGAAGCAGGAGCTGCACAGACAGCTCCTCGACAGCGGTAGGTTCGGAACCGGCAGGTAAGTGCTGTTGAAAACATTTTTTAGGACTAGAAAACTCCGTGCCTGGTGGAAACCAGGATTTTAAAGGTTTTAAAAACTAACTAAAAGTTTAAATTGAACAGATATACTCTGTTAAAATAACGGAGTTTTAAAAAGAACGTCCCAGGGGAATACCCAGCGATCGGGACGAGAGATTAATTACGGGGCCGGTTCCGATACTGGTACCGTTTAAAATACGGTAGAAAGGTTTAAATGCTCCACAATTTTGGCAGGATATTTTAAAAGTCAGAAAGACTGTATTTTTAAAAAAGTTAATAAAATTCGTGATATGGAGAAAGTACTCCATAATATAAAAAGAGACTAGGGTCACAGTACCCAAACAGTTCCCCAAAAAAGACCCTGAGGGGCTTGAATGTACTAAAGACCAGGGTCACAGTACCCAAACAGTTCCCCAAAAAAGACCCTGAGGGGCTTGAATATACAAAATATGGCTATGTGCCAAATTGAAAAATAAAAACTCTGACCCTGGATACGGTGGAGGAAGTCTCTTTGGATATAATTCCAAGTGGATCAGGGCTGAAAAGACAGACCCTGCAAGTGGTGATGTGAATTATGAATGCACACCACAAATAAAATAAAAATAAAAGTGAGGCCAGGTGTGCCTGAGATAGCAAAAGTTTTGCTATATCTAAAGGAAGTGGTGAGGCTATGGAAAAACCTAGCTGCCTACATTAATTATATGGTATCTCACCAACTTCAAGAATACGATAAAACTTTATGTTTTATTTAAATATCAATGGTTAATCCATTTATAAATATCCATGTCTCAAATATATGAGATATAAGAAATACAATTTCAAAGTTTCAAAATGCAAATATGTAATACTTGCAATATAAAATAAATTGCCATTAGTTGTGGAGCTTAATAGGAAGAAATATATATAATTTACCGAATCTGCATCATAGGGTTGCAGATTAATACAAATCAGGATATATTAAACTCCTGATTATTATAGAATACCTGCCTTATGATAAATCAAAGATATTAATTACAAAAGAACAGACCACTGATCTTTAAACTTTGGGAAGGAAAACTATGATCCAATAAAAATTTTGATTATGGATCAAAACAAAGACAAAGATCTTTTATCTTTCGGTGAAAAAACTATGATCCAATGAAAAATTTGATGATGGATCAAAATAAAGGCAGAAGTGGTATTATCCAAACATAGCCTTATCTTAACCTATATAATTGGGGAAAAGAAGGCTTGATGTACGTTGAAGAGGTGCAAACATCTGGTTACAAAATAAGTAATGAAATCTCCAATTATGGGGGATTACAGGTGTATTATGATGGTTAAAACTTAATATAACTAAGGAGGATTGGTTCACCTGTATAAGGGGAAACTGATTTCAGGTTTGCACTCAAAAGTAAATTTTAAAAAGAAGGGGAACGTACATGTATATTATAAAATTACCTTAGTGTAAAGATTCATGGTATAAACCATACAATAATATCATTATTTACACTTTCACAGTGTAAGAAAATAGAAACATCTAGAACATGGAAAACTGTTGTGATTAACAAAGTGTTAATCAATATTACAGGTGCTTGAAATTAATTAAAGTGGGTCAAGCTGTGCAAGTTAAAACTTGTCCAAACAATCAATCAGTTCAAGTTGTTAAACTGAACACTGAAGGAACAATATACTGATAAAAGATCAGCACTTGCACTAATGAGGTACATGGTCATGGGTTATCTCGATTACATTTAAATTAGAAGAGATAAAGAGCAGCTGCAAATTAGTGCCTGCCATTACAAACCTGGTGGAAGGTAGGACTTGACCCATTACATAAAGCATATGCTCAGGCATTAATAAAATATTTTTAAATTACTATTCTGAACTCAGAAGTAATTTAAGCACCATAAGAGTGGGGAAAATTGTTCCATGATACAAATATGTATTATTGTTGTTGACATACTTTGTTCCTCCATTAGGTTAGGGGAAAATAAAAATAAAGTTCCAAAAGAAGGAATACAGAAGCTTATAGAATATGTATGCCTTGTGAAGAGGCTTATGCAAAATATCAAATGATACGTTATCATTATTAGTAATGTAAAAAAGATTCATAAGCTGCTTCAACTATAAAATTACAACTGTTACAAGTGTTACAGATGATGTACAGCTTCTGTGAATGTTTGGGTAAAGATAAGAATATTATCTATTCTTATAACAATAATTGAACCAGGCAAACATAAATGGTTTGTCCTAAGAATTTTCCAAACATTCGTATTAATTGTTGAAGTATAAGGAGTTATGGATAAAAAAAGATCGATTGTTTTATTATGGAACTGTCCATGTCGTATCAAGATGAACAATACCACGGCTGTGGCATATGTTAACTATGGTCAAATTTGGGAGGAAAATATATTGTCATTATTTTGCATACTTACGATTAATCTGGTTGTATACAGATTAAATCACTGATTTTAAATATTTCTTGTGGGTCACAAGATAAGTCAAACAACAATTATGGGATTATCTAAGTAAACAGATGTGGTATGTTTTAAAGTTAGTCCACCTGTTTATCTCTAAGGAAGAGACAATGGTATCAGAAGAGAACAAATTTGGGAAGAAAAACATATTGTCATTAATATGGATTACTTACTATTAATCTGATTTCATACAGATTAAATCACTGATCTTTCGAATATTCTTGTGGGTATCTAAGAACAGTGAAGGTGGATGCTTTTCTCTAAATTACATGAGGAAAAGATTCTTTGTGTTCCTCATTTTTGTTTAATAGGGCAGTGTCTGATGAATATGTAGCAGGACACTGCCAGAGGCATTTTGGTGGCCCAATATGGGTCCTTTATGGTTCATTTATATTGTGTGATTTTGAACTGCTAGTGATGATTCATAATGGCAGTAATTTATTGAAGTCAAAAAAGGGGTCTCGACCTAGGTCGTTGCCTGTCTCCTTTGTTTCTTTGGATGCTGCTGCACCCACTGGGATCTTCCAGGTTGAGAAACCCTGCAGTAATTTATTGTTGTACAAAAACCTCCATAAGTGAAAATATGAATTTGACTATCTACAGGTTGACTAGACCATCTCAACAGCTGATGGTCAAAGAAGTCTATGAATGTAAACCAATATTACGATATATCAATAAAATAATTATGTATAAAGAAGTGTTATACCTGCAATTTGCGGAAATAAGTCTAAATAACTGTATTTTGTTATAAGAAATTGGAGGTCTGTATATACAGTAAAGTTATTTTTTTATTTAGATATATGTGAATTCCTTGTGGATTGCATTTTCTAAGTATCTAATTGATAGAGCCAATTATAGGGCTCAGAGTGTTACCGTCTTATAAACGGATAATATATTAACCAAGAAGTTATCAGATGCATTCATAATATCCAATATGGAAAGGGATATATATGTAAAAGTTAATAAAATATATATATGTGTGTGTGTATATATATATATATATATTATATATATATATATATATAGATATAGATATAGATATGGGTATAATGTATATATAATCTGTCCAAAATTGTAAAAAATATAAAGGCAGGAGATAAAAAATCTTGAAATGCCTTAAGAAATGGACTTTAACTCTATCTATGATTCAAAAAACTTAAACATTGAAAATAATAATTCTGATAACTTTAGTATCAATATAAGAGTGCAAACATTGCAAATGTTACGTTATAATGGCATGTGGATACAAATTGCATTATCATATATGTTTATGAATCTACCAAACAAAGCACGCCAAGAAGACCTGAAAACAAAACCAAGGTAAACCTATAAGCACATCCTGCTGGCTTTAAGTTGTGTGTGTGTGTGTGTGTGTGAACATTGATGAAAATGTTGCAGTAGGTAAGAGTCTGTGGCAATGAGACTGCTTATTACACACAAAAACCACATTGGGTTCAGTAAAACTGATGGTTATAGAGGAATGTATTTCTAGATGGTTAATAATTGGATAGGAACTTCAGTAGGAACTAGACACTGAAAGGTGGAAAATCACTAAAAACTGTTAATGAGGAAAATACATTCACAGGAATGGCACAGGATGAGCCACTCGAGCAAAGATGCAAGGCCGCAGGAGGCTGTAGATTACTGTTAAAATAAAGGAACCAGTCATGGTGTCAGATTTAGACACGCAATGTTCGGTTCGCTATAATTGTTGCTTTGTCATGCCATAAAAAATATATATCAATTGGTATTTGTGATAAATTTGCTTTTCAATAGAAAGGGCATTATTTTCATTTTTTTATAATGTGAAAATTATTTATCACATAACTTGAGGCAATGTTTGGGGAAAATGTGTTATTCGCTCGTTATTGTGTTAATGAGCCGTACTGTCGTATGGAATAAATTCTACGACACGAAAAACACAGAAAGCTTTAAACTCTTCACGTAGTCACTCACGTGACTCCGAAGTAAAATAGTAAGATTAAACGAGAACTTACCAGTTCGAAGTTTGATCGTTATTTTATGAGGAGTTACGATGAGGGATTACGTGCCCTCCACTCCCCACCCTCATAAAATAAATGATCATCTGGTAGTTCTAAGTCTATTATGAGCCTTACTATGTTACTTCGGCTATTTTTGTGTTCTGTGTTTTTCATGCCGCTGCTTTGAAGTATGCCGTTTGCCAGCGCCAGGCGGGTTCTTCACGTAATCCCTCATCGTAACTCCTCATAAAATAACGATCAAACTTCGAACTGGTAAGTTCTCGTTTAATCTTACTATTTTAACTCCTGCTACAACTTGCACCCTATATCCAGGTTACTCTTTGGGGGCCTGTAGATACCCCCATTAGTGTCTACTTACCCTTACAATTCATCAATTCTATCCACAGCGTCTCTGCATCAGTCCCTATGTCACCCCTCACAAGGGACTGAATTTCATTCCTCACCAACAGAGCTACCCCACCTCCTCTGCCCACCTGCCTGTCCTTTCTATAGGACATATAACCCTGAATATTCAGTTCCCAGCCCGATCCTCCTGCAGCCATTGCTCTGTAATTTCCACAATGTCATATGTACCAATCTCTAACTGAGCCTCAAGCTCATCCACTTTACTTCTTATACTTTGCACATTAATATAGAATACTTTTAATCCATTACTCACCTCACCTTTCACATCGATTCCTATTTCACTTGGCCATACTCTCCCATCCCTTCGTGAGCTTTCTGCCCCGTTAATTCTGGTGTTTTTCTTAACTTTTCCTATACTCTCTTTCCTTTTAACTCCTTCCTTGTATTTCCAATTTGTCTCCCCCCACTATTTAGTTAAACCCACCAGTGTAGCAGTGGCAAACCTGCATGCCAGAATGCTGGTCCCCCGCCTGTTAAGGTGCAACCCGTCCCTTTTGTACAATTCACCCTTACCTCAAAACAGATCCGAGTGGTCTAAGAATCTAAATCCCTGCTCCTTGCACCAGCTCCTCAGCCACACATTCAGATCCCCTATCTCCCTGTTCCTGCCCTCACCAGCACGAGGAACTGGAAACAAACCGGAGATAACCACCCTGGAGGTCCTGTTTTTCAGCCTTCTTCCGAGCTATCTGAAGTCACGCTGCAGATTCTCATTCCTCTTCATTAAGTAAGTAAGTTAATTTATTGGCCAAGTATTCACATACAAGGAATTTGCCTTGGTGCCCCGTCCTCTTCTTCCCGACATCATTAGTGCCGACACGCACTACGTCTTCCAGCTGCTCTCCTTCCCCCTTGAGGATGCCCAGCAATCGGTCTGTGACATTCTGGACCCGGGCACCAGGGAGGCAACACACCATCCTTGAATCCCGCCTGTTGCTGCAGAAACCCCTGGCCAAACCTCTCACGATAGAGTCCCCGACTCTATCGTGAGAGGAATGCTGTGGAACAGAGGGATCTAGGAATAACTGTGCATAGTTCCCTGAAGGTGGAATCGCATGTAGATAGGGTGGTAAAGAAAGCCTTTGGTGTGCTGGCCTTTATAAATCAGAGCATTGAATATAGGAGTAGGGAAGTAATGTTAAAATTGTACAAGGCATTGGTAAGACCAATTCTGGAGTATGATGTACAATTTTGGTCGCCTAGTTATAGGAAGGATGTCAACAAAATAGAGAGAGTACAGAGGAGATTTACTAGAATGTTGCCAGGGTTCCAGCAACTATGTTACAGGGAAAGGTTGAACAAGTTAGGTCTTTATTCTTTGGAGCGCAGAAGGTTAAGAGGGGACTTGATTGAGGTCTTTAAAATGATGAAAGGGATAGACAGAGTTGACGTGGATACGTTTTTCCCATTGAGGGTAGGGAATATTCAAACAAGAGGGCATGACATGAGAATTAAGGGACAGAGGTTTCGGGGTAACGTGAGGGGGATCTTCTTTACTCAGAGGGTGGTGGCTGTGTGGAATGAACTTCCAGCAGAAGTGGTGGAGGCAGGATCGATTTTAACATTTAAAAGTAAAGTGGATAGGTATATGGACGGGATGGGAATGGAGGGGTATGGTCTGAGTGCAGGTAGATGGGACTAGGGGAAAACAAATGGTCGGCACGGACTGGAAGGGCCGAGAGGGCCTGTTTCCGTGCTGTAATTGTTATATGGTTATGTGGTTACCACGGGGTCGTTGAATGCTTCTATTTCCACAGCATCAAATTGTGGAGGAGGACTGAGCGAATGTGAAGTTGATGGTTAGTGGACCGGGAATCCGCCCGAAGGCTCGGCGGTTGGCATAACCGGGAGGGAGCTGGAGTCATTGGTCCGAGGAGCGAGGGCCGGTGGGAGGGTGTACCGGGGTAATGCCTCCAACGCCTTCAATGTCGGCTGCAGGAGGTGGCCCCAGGACACAAAGATGGCTGGGCCAGGAGAGGAGAGGGACGTTGGTTCGCGGAAGCTGCTCCAGTACATCGCGCGCGTGGGCCGGGCGGGACTTTGAATAATGGTGCCAAAACATGGTAGCGCCCGCGTGGGTGATCTCTGCAAAAATAATTTCACCGTGCAGTTGCACAAATAATGAACCATTGATCATTGAGGAATACAAGTCAGGAGTGTCCTCTCCTGGGATTGGTGTAGCAGATGGAAATGGTCTGTAGAGTTGAGCTCTTGCTACTCCAAACCTACCCAGGTGTCGCTGTGGATCTTCACACACTTAGACTGAGGAAAATATAGCGCCAGAGACTCTGGTTCGATCCCGACTATGGGTGCTGTCTCTATGGAGTTTGTACCTTCTCCCTGTGACCAACGTGGGTTTTCTCCGGGCGCTCCGGTTTCCTCCCACACTCCAAAGACGTACAGGTTTGTAGGTTAATTGGCTTTGGTGAAATTGTAAATTGTCCCTAGTGTGGGATAGTGTTAGTGTACAGGGGGATCGCTGGTCGGCGCGAACTCAGTGGGCCGAAGGACCTGTTTCCACGCTGTATCTCTAAAGTCTAAAGTAAAGCAATGGAGAGGGTGAGAACATACGAATGGGAGTGGGAATGAAAGTTAAAGTGACATGCAACCAGAAGGTGGAGATGGCCATTGCAGCCATGTGCGGGTGCTCAGAAGGTTGGTCAGTTGGTCTACGTTGGTTTTCACCAGTGTAGAAGATACCACTGTGAGCATAGAATGAGGTAGAGCAGTTTGGAGATACAGCGTGGAGAGTCCAGAGATCCCCACACATTAACATTATCCTACACATACTGGGGAAATTTACAATTTTACCAAGCCAATTAACCTACAAACCTGTACAGTGCATTCAGAAAGTATTCAGACCCCTTCACTTTTTCCAATTATGTTACGTTACAGCCTTATTTTAAAGTGGATTCAATTCATTTTTTTCACCATCGATCAACACACAATACCCCAGAATGAAGAAACAAAAATAGGTGTTTAGAAATGTTTGCAAAGTAATTAATAATAAATAACTGAAATATCACATTTACATAAGTATTCAGACCCTTTGCTATGACACTCAAAATTGAGCTTGGGTTCATCCTGTTTCCATTGATTATCCTTGAGATGTTTCTACAACTTGATTAGAGTCCACTGGTGGTAAATTAAATTGATTGGACATGATTTGGAAAGGCACGCACCTCTATATTAGGACCAACAGTTGACAGTGCATGACAGAGCAAAAACCAAGCCATGAAGACGAAGGAATTGTCCGAAGACCTCCGAGACAGGATTGTATCAAGACACATATCTGGGGAAGGGTATAAAATAATTTTTGCAGCATTTCAGGACCCAAAGAGCACAGTGGCCTCCTTCATTCTTAAATGGAAGAACTTTGGAACCACTAGGACTCTTCATAGAGCTGGCCACCTGGCCAAACTGAGCAATCGGGGGAGAAGGGCCTTGGACAGGGAGGTGACCGAGAACCCGATGGTCACTCTGACAGAGCTCCAGAGTTCCTCTGTGGAGATGGGAGAATCTTCCGGATGGACACCTATATCTGCAGCACTCGACGAATCAGGCCTTTATGGTAGAGTGGCCAAGCGGAAGCCACTCGTCAGTAAAAGGCACATAATAGCCCTCTTGGAGTTTGCCAAAAGGCATGAGAAACAGGATTCTCTGGTCTGATGAAACCAAGATTGAACTCTTTGGCCTGAATGCCAAGCGTCACATCTGGAGGAAACCAGGCACCGCTCATCACCTGGTCAATATCATACCTACGGTGAAGCATGGTGGTGGCAGCATCATGCTGTGGGGATGTTTTTCAGCGGCAGGAACTGGGAGGCTAGTCAGACAGACAATAGACAATTGGTGCAGGAGTAGGCCATATGGCCCATCAAACCAGCACAGCCATTCAATGTAATCATGGCTGATCATCCACCATCAGTACCCTATTCCTGCCTTCTCCCCATATCCCCTGACTCTGCTATCTTCAAGAGCCCTATCTAGCTCTCTCTTGAAAGTTTCCAGAGAACCGGCCTCCACTGTCCTCTGAGGCAGAGAATTCCACAGACTCACAACTCTCTGTGTGAAGAAGTGTTTCCTCATCTCTGTTCTAAATGGCTTATCTCTTATTCTTAAACTGTGGCCCCTTGTTCTGGACTCCCCCAACACCGGGAACATGTTTCCTGCCTCTAGCGTGTCCAAACCCTTAATAATCTTATATGTTTCAATAAGATCCCCTCTCATCCTTCTAAATTCCAGAGTATACACACCCAGCCGCTCCATTCCCTCAGCATATGACAGTCCCGCCATCCCAGGAATTAACCTTGTGAACCTACGCTGCACTCCCTCAATAGCAAGTATGTCCTTCCTCAAATTTGGAGACCAAAACTGCACACAATACTCCAGGTGTGGTCTCACCAGGGCCCTGTACAACTGCAGAAGGACCTCTTTGTTCCTATTCTCAACAACTCTTGTTATGAAGGCCAACATGCCATTCGCTTTCTTCACTGCCTGCTGTACCTGCATGCTTACTTTCATAGACTGATGTACAAGGACCCCCAGATCCCATTGTACTTCCTCTTTTCCCAACTTGACGCCATTTAGATAGTAATCTGCCTTCCTGTTTTTGCTACCAAAGTGGATAACCTCACATTTATCCACATTAAACTGCATCTGCCATGCATCTGCCCACTCACCCAACCTGTCCAAGTCACCCTGCACTCTAATGGCATCCTCCCCACAGTTCACACTGCCACCCAGCTTTGTGTCATCTGCAAATTTGCTAATGTTACTTGTAATCCCTTCATCTAAATCATTGATGTATATTGTAACTGGCTGCGGTCCCAACACCGAGCCTTGCGATACCTCACTAGTCACTGCCTGACATTCTGAAAGGGACCCGTTAATCCTTACTCTTTGTTTCCTGTCTGCCAACCAATTTTCTATCCATGTCAGCATTCTACCCCCAATACAATGTGCCCTAATTTTGCCCACTAATCTCCTATGTGGGACCTTATCAAATGCTTTCTGAAAGTCCAGGTACACTACATCCACTGGCTCTCCCTTGTCCATTTTCCTAGTTACATCCTCAAAAAATTCCAGAAGATTAGTCAAGCATGATTTCCCCTTAGTAAATCCATGCTGACTCGGACCGATCCTGACTCGGACAGATCAAATGTGCCACTATTTCATCTTTTATGATTGACTCCAGCATTTTCCCAGGATCAAGGGAAAGATGAATGGAGCAAAGTACCGAGAGATTCTTGATGAAAACCTGCTCCCGAGCGTTCTGGACGAGGTTCACCTTCCAACAGGACAACGACCCTAAGCACACAGCCAAGACAACGCAGGAGTGACTTTGTGACAAGTCTGTGAATGTCCTTGAGTGGCCCAGCCAGAGCCCGGACTAGAACCCGATCAAACATCTCTGGAAGGACCTGAAAATAGCTGTGCATCGACACTCCCCATCCAACCTGACAGAGCTTGAGAGGATCCGCAGAGAAAGAATGGGAGAATCTACCCGTACAGGTGTGGCAAGCTTGTAGCGTCACACCCAAGAAGACTTGAGGCTGTAATCGCTGCAAAAGGTGCCTCGACAAAGTACTGAGTAAAGGGTCTGTATACTTATGTAAATGTGATATTTCAGTTATTTCTCTTTAATTACTTTGCAAAAATTTGTAAACACCTCTTTCCGCTTTTTTATTATGGGGTATTGTGTGTAGATTGATGATAAGAAAAAAATATTTAATCCATTTTAGAGTAAGGCTGTAACGTAACAAAATGTGGAAAAAGTGAAGGGATCAGAATACTTTCCGAATGCACTGTATGTGTTAGGAGTGTGGGAGGAAACCGAATCTCACAGGGGTCACGGGGAGAACGTACAAAGAGCACCCATAGTCAGGATCGAACCCGGGTCTCTGGCGCTGCAAGGCAGCAACTCTACTGCTTAGGGGTTAGAAGAGGTTCATGGGTCCTCACAAGCAAGGGCTGTGTAGAACCCTGGATGGTGGAGGAAAGGACGGTAAAAAGACAATTGTTACGCCACCTACGGTTGCAGAGGGAAGTGCCTGGGGTGGGATGCGTGGACCAGAGTCGATGAGAGAGTGGTCCATACAGAGAGATTGAGGGGGTGGGTGGTTGTGACGGGTGATTTGATCACACTGCGGCTGCTGCTGGAGGATGACGTACATCAGCTGATCTTGCATTTTGCAAAACTAACTGGCATTGAGTACGGACAAGATCTGGGTTCAGAGAAATTACAGATAGTCATACAGCACGGAAACAGGCCCTTCAGCCCAACTTGCCCACACTGACCAACATCTAGTCCCATCTAGACTAGTCTCACCTGCCTGCGTTTGATCCATATCCCTCTAAACCTGTCCTATCCATGTACCTGCCTAAATATTTCTTAAACATTACGATAGTCCCTGCCTCAACTACCTCCTCTGGCAGCTCGTTCCATACACCCACCGCCCTGGTACCCATCAGGTTTCCATTTATCTTACCCCCCTCACCTTAAACCGATGCCTCTGGTTCTCGATTCCCCTTCGCTGTCTGTCTACACGATCTATTCCTCACGTGAATTTATACATTTTCCATAAGATCACCCCCACATCCTCCTGCACTCCAAGGAATAGAGTCTCAGCCTGCTCTAACTCTCCCTGTAGCTCAGTCCCTCGAGTCCTGGCAACATCCTGGAAAATCTTCAATGAACCCTTTCAAGCTTGACAACACCTTTCCTATAACATGGTGACCAAAACCGAACACAATACTCTACATGTGGCCTCACAAACATCTTGTTTAACTGTAATGCGACCTCCCAACTTCTATACTCAACCTATACTCGGATGTTAGGAATGGTTTTTAAAATAAAACTATGTACTTCAAATTTGAAATAAAGAGAGACCAGTTCAAACCATTAACTTTTTCTCCCTCAACAGATGCGGCCTGGCCTATTTACAGCATTCCTTATTTTCATTTGGTTAGGATGATACACACTAAAGGGCCTGTCCCACTTAGACGACTTCTTTGGCGAGTTTAGGAGACTCTGCGCTCGCCACAAGATCGCCATATGGTCGCCACATGGTCGCAGGTGGTCTCCTTCATGGTCGGGAGGAGTTCCCACATTCTGGGAACTAGTCGCGGCCTCAGTATGGCCACTGTGAATTTTTCAACATGTTGAAAATCTTTCTGCGACCACAATCGATACTTTTGTAGTCGTAGGTCTAGTCGTATGTAATCGTAGGTAGTCTTAGTTAATCGCCTTTGCTGACCAGTTATTTTCATTGGCTCATTGCGAAAAAAAAGGTATGTAAACAGTAGCACGTGATGCACTGTCATTCCAGTGCGCGATCATAGTGCAATTTTTCTTTCAGTGGATCAGACGGTGTGAGACATGGCTCCGAGGAGAAGGCTTCAGCGCAGGGGCAGGGCACAACCCTCAACACCAGCCTGTTATCAACATTTGTTTGTTTATAAGATTTTTTTGTATGTTTCATTACCAATAAAGGAAATCCCTGACTTTTTAACCTCAAATTGATGTATGAACATCATTCTTTTCATAGTAGTCCCTCATGCCTTTGGGGTTGGACAGGCTAGATGCAGGAAGATTGTTCCCGATGTTGGGGAAGTTCAGGACAAGGGGTCACAGCTTAAGGATAAGGGGAAAATCCTTTAAGACCGAGATGAGAGTGGTGAGTCTCTGGAACTCTCTGTCACAGAGGGTAGTTGAGGCCAGTTCATTGGCTATATTTAAGAGGGAGTTAGATATGGCCCTTGTGGCTAAGGGGATTAGAGGGTATGGAGAGAAGGCAGGTACGGGATACTGAGTTGGATGATCAGCCATGGTCATATTGAATGGCGGTGCAGGCTCGAAGGGCTGAATGGCCTACTCCAGCACCTAATTTCTATGTTTCTATGCCATCACTTATATCTCATATTTCATTTCTCATATATTTAGATCATTGAAACACACACAAACACAAGGAAGGAATGCACTGTCTTTAAAGTTTGACTTTTCACATTTATTTTGATGAAGAAAACAGACACAAGCACTTCACATGCACTGCATTTAAAAATGATTATATTGTTATACATCTCGATAAATCTAACATTAAAACAAAGCAATGCACTGAATTTAAAAGAACATTTTTTTAGGTGATCTTACGGCTATAGAGTCGTAGCCAGTCGTAGCTTGCTTTCTGTGATCGTGGGTGTAGTTGTCTGTACGTCGATGGTGGTTGTTTTCAGTCCCCACTACTGGGTCGCCAGTTGCCACGAGTGCATTGGCAATTAAGTCATAGATAGTCGTAGCTTGTCCTACATAGTCGTAGGATGCGTTTGATGCATTCACTTTCTCGGCGATTCAACAAGACTACGACAGTCGCCTGCACTCTCAAAATAAGTCGCCTAAGTGGCACAGGCCCTTAAAGGACGCTATTATTCTGCAAGACCAACTCTTTAAATGGACAAAGAAGTAATCCATTACTGCTACTGTGTGTCAATAAGGAAATGTGAGGTCTTTGGAAATGAAATGGGAAACACAAGATTACATTGAAAGAAAACAGTGTAATTATATTTGGTAGTAAAAGTAGTTAATTTCCAGAATATTTGTTTGGTACCAACTTGTGGTTCAAGGAGCTGCAGGTAATTTGGGAATCAATGTTACCACAGACAGAACCTTGTTCCCAGGGTGGGAATGTCAGGGTCTTGAGGATGTGGGTTTAGGGTGAGAGGGGGAAAGTTTAAAGGAGATGTGCAGGGCATTTATTTTTTTTTTACACACACAGGGTGGTGGGTGCCTGGAATGTGTTACCATTGATGATGGAAACAGACAGGCTAGTAACATTTAAGAAGCGTTTAGATATGTACATGGATATGCAGGGAATAGAGGGATTATGTGCAGGCAGAGATTCATTTAACTTGGCATCATGTTTGGTACAGAGATTGTAGGCTGCAGGGCCTGTTTCTGTGCTGTACTGTTCTATAATCAGTTAGAAGCTGATGAAGGAGATTGGAGCAAGTATGGGATGGCTGCTTCACCCTTTAATTATGTTTCACTTCAATCATCTCTTGGAAGATCTGTATTTCAACTCCATTTAATTCACATTATTCCATGTCATTGATGCTTTTGCACAAGACTGGCCCACAAGACTGATCGATAATACGTTGGAGAAATTGTTGACACCAGGTGGTGCAGCGGTAGAGTTGCTGCCTTATGGAGCCAGAGACTCGGGTTCGATCCTGACTGCAGGTGCTGTCTGTAGGGAATTTGTATGTTCTCCCCATGACTCAAGTCGTTTTTTCCGGGTACTCCAGTTGCCTCCCACACTCCAAAGACATACAGATTTGTAGGTTAATTGGCTTTGGTAAAGATTGCAAATTGTCCCATGGTGTGTAGGATAGTCAGGGTCGGCCTTAAGCTGATTGGACCGATTGCTCCCAATTGGGCCCCCGCTCTAGAGTAATCCAAAGCTCCGCTCTAGGATATTTGGAGTAATCTACTTTTGGCTCGGGTAGATCTACCTCGGGTGGAGGGGGGAGAGACGGGTGGAGAGAGAGTAGAGGGGTGGAGGGGAAGAAAGGGGTAGACGGGGAGGGGTGTGTGAGGGGGAATGGAGAAGGGGGAGGTCCCTCACGGTCCCAGGGCAGTGCTCCAGCCCCTCCAGTCGCCGTGCTTCACGCACACAGCCCTGGCTCCACGCCGCTCTCCCCGGGAAGACGCGGTGAACAATAAAGGGAGGGCCGGGCCAGGGTTTGGAGCAACGTTTACAAACCACGGCCTCAGCTCACACGCGTTTGCCCATACCCCGGCAACCGCTCCCATCACCGACCCTTTCCCTCCCTTCTCTCCTTCCGTTCCCTCCCTCCCCTCCCTTCCCTTCTGCCCTACCTCCCTTCTCTCCTTCCCTCCCTCCCTACTTTCTCTCCTTCCCCCTCTCCCTTCTTTCTCTCCTTCCCTCTCTCCCTTCTTTCTCTACTTCCCTCACTCTCTTCTCTCCCTCCCTCTCTTCTCTCCCTCCCTCCCTTCTCTCCTTCCCTCCCACACACACACACACATCACGCACAGACAACTAACACACACACAACTAAATTACGATGGGGTTGAAGCACAAAGGGTAGGATGGGGCTGAATCCCAAAATTTAATGCCTGGACTGTTTTTTTGCCAATAGTTATTGGTTTACCAGGATCCAGTTAATTAAATTACTTTTTTTTCCATTTCAGTCACTAAAACACGTGGTATTGTAACTATGTACTTTTCAGAGGTGATCTACACATTTTGTTTGTTACTTGTAGGCTTACATGTGTGCAATTGTATATTAAAATGTAGCTTAGATCTGTTTGGTCCATTGACTCGCAGGCACTTTTTAAACGCACATTTTGATTACTTTCCATTCTGCCATAGAGATATAAAGTCTATAATAGACTTTAATTGTATTTCTATGATTCTACAGACCTTGGCTAGGAACCTGGGGCTCACCAAAATTGTTCCCAGTTGGGCCCCGCACCTCCTAAGGCCGGCCCTGAGGATAGCGTTAGTGTACGGGGATTGCTGGTCGGCATGGACTCAATGGACCGAAGGGCCTGTTTCTGTGCTGTATATCTAAACCAAACTAAACTGGAAGTTAATTATCAACAGACAAGCATTATAAATAAGTCCATGATCCATTCTGTTATGCGTGCACTTGAGGAATGACCTCTGCTCTATGATTCACACATGACATTAAGGGTAGGAGGTTTGAAGAAAACTCCAGAACTTTATTTTTTGCTCAAAATTCCAGCATCAAATATAGGAATAAAGGCATAGACAATTTTCTAAATGTAAGCTTCATTTAGTTTAGAAGTTTTCTAATGTAAGCTCATTTAGTTTAGTGATACAGAGCGGAAACAGGCCCTTGGTCCCACTGAGTCCGCACCGACCAGCGATCCTCGTGCACTAACACTATCCTACACTAGGGCCAATTTTTACATTTATACCAAGCCAATTAAGCTACAACCTCCATCGAGCCGCTGGATGGGAAGAGAATTCAGGAAATGGAGGTGCGAAGGGACTTGGGAGCGATGGTACAGGATTCCCACAAAGTTCGTTTCCAAGTTGAATCGGTTGCAGAGCACCCTGCAATCCATCGCTGGAATTTAGCATTGACGGTTTCCCAAATGTGCAGGTTCAGAATGGGAGGTAATTCTTCTCTTCCACAAATCTAATATTCTAGGTAAAGGTTACAATATGTAGCCTCCTGTACGTTATCCACAAGGGCAGGTTTTTATATCAGTCCAAATATTCCCAGGGCACTCCACCAGATATGAAAAGGTGCAAAGAAACAAATGAATGAAATGTATGCAAAAGGACAAAACAAAGCCAGCAACGATGATCAAGGAAAGGTGGAGCCCACAAAAGCCCATTGTTGGCTGTGGAGGTGAGGAGTGATACAGTGACAAGGGGTCACAGTTTAAGGATAAGGGGGAAATCTTTTAGGACCGAGATGAGAAAAACATTTTTCACACAGAGTGGTGAATCTCTGGAATTCTCTGCCACAGAAGGTAGATGAGGTCAGTTATTGGCTATATTTAAGAGGTAGTTAGATGTGGCCCTGGTGGCTAAAGGGATCAGGGGGTATGGAGAGAATGCAGGTAATGGATACCGAGTTGGATGATCAGCCATGATCATATTGAATGGCGGTGCAGGCTCGAAGGGTCGAATGGCCTACTCCTGCACCTATTTTCTATGTTTCTATGCTTCTATATGGATAGTGGCTGTGGATAAGAGTGGTGGGGATGGTTGTTTTCCCAGACCATAAGTAAAACAAATATATAATGGAGGAAGGAACTGCAAATGCTGGGTTAAAGCTGGAGTAACTAAGCGGATCAGGCAGCATCTCTGGAGAAAAGAAATGTGACATTTTGGTCGAGGTGCATCAGACAGAGTCAGGGGAGGGAGATGAGAGATATGAAGAGGTACCAAGAACCTTTTCTCTGTGTGAAAAATGTTTTTTTCATCTCGGTCCTAAAAGACTTTCCCCTTATCCTTAAACTGCAACCCCTTATTCTGGACTTCCCCAACATCGGGAACAATCTTCCTGCATCTAGCCTGTCCAACCCCTTAAGAATTGTGTAAGTCTCTATAAGATCCTCCCCTCAATCTTCTAAATTCCAACGAGTACAAGCCGAGTCTATCCAGTCTTTCTTTATATAGAAGTCCTGCCATCCCAGGAATCAGTCGACATTCGTTTAATAACTTGAGACGTCTGCTTAATATAATGCACTCACACCAAACTAAAGATCCAAATCTTGCAATTATTTTGCTGGATGCAGAGAAAGCATTCGATCAGGTTGAATGGAAGTACATGGTTTAAATATTGCAAAAATTTCAACTGGGAGTGAATTTCATTCAATGGATTAAATTAATATATAATAAACCAACGGCCAGAATATTAACTAATAATATTTTATCCACAAAATTTTAACTGTCAAGGGGTAATAGATAAGGTTGTTCATTATCACCATTGTTATTTGCCCTCATAATTGAACCACTAGCGGAAAGAATTAGAACTCATCCGAATATCCACGGATATAAGACAAAATATTCAAACAATAAAATATCATTATACGCTGATGACGTACTTTTGTACATCACAAAGCCTCATATCACTATACCCATCATCTTAAATTTAATTGAGGATTTCGGTTCATTTTCAGGTTACAGAATAAACTGGAATAAAAGTGAAATCATGTCAATAAAACCGAAAGATTCTACACATCTCGTACAATTTCCTTTTAAAATAGCTGGGGAAAAATTTAAATACTTGGGCATTGAAATTACTAGAAGATATCAAGACATGTTTAAAGCAAACTATAACCCTGTACTTAAGAAATTACATAATTTAATTAAATTCTGGAAAATGCTCCCGATGTCCTTAATAGGTCGAGTAAACACCATAAAAATGATTTTTTTACCACAAATTCTATACTTGTTCCAATCAATCCCACTATATCTACCCAAATAGTTTTTTTTTTTTTTAATTGGACTCAGATATTACAAAATTTATTTGGGATTATAAGACCCATATAATACAAAGACCACACCTGAATAAACCCAAAGTAGTAGGGGGATTAGCACTCCCTAATTTCATGTATTATTATTGGTCGGTAAGTATTAGAAATATGATTCAATCGTTGGATAATTCACTTCATCAACCGGAATGGATCATTATGGAGAAAGAGGACTGCTCCCCCTTTAATATTATGATCCTTCTTTCACCAATGACGGTGAATAATACAAACTACAACAAAAACCCAATTATACATAGTACAATCAGAATTTGGAAACAAATAAAATACAATTTTAAATTAAGAAACTTATCTCTCCTATCTCCTATTGCTAAAAACCTTCTGTTTAAACCCTCGATTATAGACAATGGGAGCAGGAATTAAAACTTTGGGAAATTTGTATGATACGGGAAAACTATTATCATTTAAACAATTACAACTAAAATACAATCTGGGTAACAATCAGTATTTTAAATATTTCCAAATATGTGATTATTTGAAAAAAATATGCACATGAATTTCACAAAATGCCATTAGACTTTCTAGATGAATACAAAGGCGGAATCATCAAATTTAATTTCACATATATATATTATACTAAATGCAGTAATACCAACAACGGAAGGTATTCGAGGTGAGTGGGAAAACGAACTAAGCATAAAAATTTCCAATGAAAGGTGGAAAGAATACTTATTAAATGTGCACAAATGCTCAATTAACGCAAGCCACATTTTAATACAATTTAAAATTATACATAAGTTATACTACTCAAAAACTAAATTAAATAAATTTTCCCCTAACGTTTCACCAATTTGTGATAAATGCCACTGTCAAGAAGCTACTATAGCGCACTCATTCATCTTTTGTACAAAAATTCAAAGGTTTTGGATTGAAATCTTTGAGATTTTCACAAAACTGTTTAAAATAAAAATGACACCAAAGCCAGAATGGATTATTTTCGGAATGACAGAAGGTAGTTTGGAATTAAATGCGTATCAAAAGAATTTATTTGATTACGGCTTAATAATAGGAAAAAAACTAATCTTAAAATTCTGGAAAAATGCTCCTATACCAACATTAAATATGTGGATTTCAACTATGTTTGAAACACTACATCTGGAAGATATGAGACTCCGCCTGGAAGGAAAATCAGAACGCTTCTATCAGACGTGGTCTGCATTTATAGAATTACTACAAAGATAGGGTGCAGGAGTACCTCGGGCCTTGGTAGGGGGGGGATGAAAAACTCGAGTTGGTGGATTCCTTTTTCGTGATATATATAACATAGTAACTGCCTTTTTTTCCCCCTTTCCTTTAAAAAAATTTTTTTTTTAGGGTCTATCTCTTAACCCCTTTCTCTAATTCTTTGACCAAGGGTTTCTTCTCCCCTTTGGCACGCTCTTTCACTGTCACAACTCTTTTCACCTATTTCACTCTCTTTCTTTCTATTCTTTTTCTTTAAAAGCCATAAAATTATGGGGTACAATGATTGTAACAATACATACACACACATATATAATATAAATGTATAAATATATAAAAATCCCAGGAATCAGTCTGGTGAACCTTCTCTGTACTCCCTCTATGGCAAGAATGTCTTTCCTCAGATTAGGAGACCAAAACTGTATGCAATACTCCAGGTGTGGCCTCACCAAAACCCTGTACAGCTGCAGTAGAACCTCCCTGCTCTTGTACTCAAATCCTTTTGCTATGAATGCCAGCATACCATTCGCTTTCTTCACTGCCTGCTGCACCTGCATGCCTACTTTCAATGACTGGTGTACCATGACACCCAGGTCGCGCTGCATCTCCCATTTTCCCAATCGGCCACCATTCAGATAAAAGTCTACTTTCCTGTTTTTGCCACCAAAGTGGATACCCTCACATTTATCCACATTATACTGCATCTGCCATGCATTTGCCCACTCACCCAACCTATCCAAGTCACCTTGCAGCCTCCTAGCATCCTCCTCACAGCTAACACTGCCCCCCAGCTTCGTGTCATCCGCAAACCTGGAGATGTTGCATTCAATTCCCTCATCCAGATCATTAATATATATTGTAAAGAGCTGGGGTCCCAGCACTGAGCCTTGCGGTACCCCACTTGTCACTGCCTGCCATTCTGAAAATGACCCGATTACTCCTACTCTTTGCTTCCTGTCTGTCAGCCAGTTCTCTATCCACATCAATACTGAACCCCCAATAACGTGTACTTTAAGTTTGTATACTAATCTCTTATGTGGGACCTTGTTGAAAGCCTTCTGAAAGTCCAGATATAGCACATCCACAGGTTATCCCTTATCCACTCTACTAGTTACATCCTCGAAACATTCTATAAGATTCGTCAGACATGATTTACCTTTCATAAATCCATGCTGACTTTGTCCAATGATTTCACCACTTTTCAAATGTGCTGCTATCCCATCTTTAATAACTGACTCTAGCATTTCCCCCACTACCGATGTTAGACTAACTGGTCTGTAATTCCCCGTTTTCTCTCTCCCTCCCTTTTAGAAAAGTGGGGTTACATTAGCTACCCTGCAATCCTCAAGAACTACTCCAGAATCTAATGAGTTTTAACAAATTATCACTAATGCATCCACTATTTCTGGGGCTACTTCCTTAAGTACTCTGGGATGCAGCCAATCTGGCCCTGGGGATTTATCAGCCTTTAATCCATTCAATTTACCTAACACCACTTCCCGGCTAACCAGGATTTCACTCATTTCCTCCATCTCATTTGACCTCCGGTCCCCTGCTATTTCCGGCAGATTATTTATGTCTTCCTTAGTTAAGAGAACAAAAGTAGTTATTCAATTGGTCTGCCATGTCCTTGTTCCCCATGATCAATTCACCAGTTTCTGAGTGCAAGGGACCTACATTTGTTTTAACTAACCTTTTTCTCTTCACATATCTATAAAAACTTTTGCAGTCAGTTATTATGTTCCCTGCCAGTTTACTTTCATAATCTATTTTCCCTTTCCTAATTAAGCCCTTTGTCCTCCTCTGCTGGACTCTGAATATCACCCAGTCCTCTGTTAGGCTGCTTTTTCTGGCTAATTTGTATGCTTCATCTTTTGTTTTGATACTATCCCTGATTTCCCTTGTTATCCACGGATGCACTACCTTCCCTAATTTATTCTTTTGCCAAACTTGGATGAACAATTGTTGTAGTTCATCCATGCAGTCTTTAAATGCCTTCCATTGCATATCCACCGTCAACCCTTTAAGAATTACTTGGCAGTCTATCTTGGCCAATTCACATCTCATACCCTCAAAGTTACCTTTCTTTAAGTTCAGAACCCTTGTTTCTGAATTAATTGTGTCACTCTCCATCCTAATGAAGAACTCAACCATATTATTGTCACTCTTGCCCAAGGGGCTATGCACAACAAGACTGCTAACTAACCCTTCCTCATTATTCAATACCCAGTCTAGAATAGCCTGCTCTCTCGTTGGTTCCTCTACATGTTGGTTTAGAAAACTATCCCACATACATTCCAAGAAATCCTCTTCCTCAGCACCCCTGCCAATTTGATTCACCCAATCTATAAGTAGATTTTATAACTGTTTTGCCTTTGTTGCACGCATTTCTAATTTCATGTTTGATGCCATCCCCGACTTCACTACTACTGTTAGGTGGCCTGTACACAACTCCCACTAGCATTTTCTGCCCCTTAGTGTTTCGCAGCTCTACCCATATCGATTCCAATTCCTCCAAGCTAATGTCATTCCTTTCTATTGCGTTAATCTCCTCTTTAACCAGCAACGCTACTCCACCTCCTTTTCCTTTCTGTCTATTCCTCCTGAATATTGAATATTCCTGGATGTTCAGCTCCCAGCCTTGGTCACCCTGGAGCCATGTCTCCGTGATCCCAACTATATCATATTCATTAATAACTATCTTTCTATGTATGACCTTTCATTTTGCCATCATCTCATAATATCTCTGCAGTACCTTCATTTCAGATATGGTTAATTCAGTCTTCCCTGTAACGTACGATCCAATCCATATGCAAAATTTTAGTAAGATGATTTTGGGATATTTCAAACCCAATCAAATTTCAGAGCAACTGAATAGGAGGGTAGACACCAAGTGCATGTGTATGTGGATATATATATACAAAACCTTTTTTTTTCTCTCGAAAAACTGGGATATCAATTGCAGCATAATGCTGTCATTATCAACCACTTAAATTAACAGAATTCTCTTCACACTTCCACAGAACATCACCCAGAATCAGCAAAGAAACATTTCCAGCACATGTTCAGATTGCGAGTTCCAGATCACAGCAATCAATGCCATAAAGAAAATCTTCACATCCTCACCAACTATTCTGGCCACATTAAATCCTGGCTGCCTGGATACTGATCAACTTGACTCAGGAATTCATTTTCCCTGTGTGCTCCAAAACATCTCATAATTGGGTTTCAGCTCCAGAGAACAATCATTGCCTCTCCGATCTCCATCATTTCTGGCTTTATCAGGCAAATGGATACCCTAATGCCCTTGATGACACTAGTTTAGTTTAGAGATACAGCATGGAAACAGGCCCTTCAGCCCGCTCTGACCAGCGATCTTTGTACAACAGCACTTGGGCTAATTTACAATCAAAGGTAGAGTCGCTGCCACACAGGCCAGAGACCCGGGTTCTACAGGTGCTGTTTGTACAGTGTTTGTACTTTCTCCCCATGACCTGCATGCTTTTTCTCCAGTTTTCTCCCACACTCCAAAGATCTATAGGTTTGTAAGTTTATTGGCTTGGTAAATTTGTAAATTGTGCCTAGTGTGTACAGAATGGTGTTAGTGCACGTGGATGGCTGGTCAGCACGCACTCTACAAACCTGTACGTCTTTGGAGTTTATAGTGTTAATCATTTAGCACAACTTTTCCAAGATACCCCTTCTAAGCTAGTCCCATTTGTCCAGTCTAGTCTTTATCCCTCCAAACCTTTCCAATACATATACCTGTTCAAATGTCTTTTACATGTTTATTGTACCTTCTTAACCTTGCAGCTAGTTTGCTATATCTACTAGCCAATGTGTGGAAAAAGTTGGCCCTTGGATTAGAAATTAAAATTTAAAGCCAAGTATAAATTAAAGATTGTTCTTTCAAGTAACTAACCACATTAAAGCAGGCTGGGCTTTCTCAGCTCTCACTTTTTTCACATAACCCATCCTGGTTGTAACCTGCAGGAAGGTCACTGACCAATACATTAAACCCAAATGTTATAGTTTTAGCAAATCCATTGTTGATTAAAGTACAAGCAAGTAGTTCTGGTATAACGCGAGTTTTCCATAACACTAAATAGATATAACATGACAGAAGGGAACACTATTTGTATTACTCAGGCAGAATTGGTTATAGTGCAATTTTGATTGGTAGCTGGAGAACCACTTATAATTTAATTTTGAAATTGACAAACAGAAAAAAAGAAAGTCTCCATGCAGCCTCTGCAGTTTCACTAAGGGTGACCATTGAAAATGACCAGCAATTGCTTCTATTGACACTTGCACAATGATACTCTATTAAACAACGTTATAGAGAACATTGCAGGAACAAAGGAATAGGTGATGTTTCAGGTCGAGACCTTGTTCAGGCTGAAGTTTGTCTGACTAGATATGTGAAGAGAAAGAGGTTAGTTAAAACAAATGTAGGTCCCTTGTAGTCAGAAACAGGTGAGTTGATCATGGGGAACAAGGATATGGCGGACCAATTGAATAACTACTTTGGTTCCGTCTTCACTAAGGAAGACATAAATAATCTGCCTGAAATAGCAGGGGACTGTGGGTCAAAGGAGGAATTGAGTGAAATCCAGGTCAGTCGGGAAGTGGTGTTGGGTAAATTGAATAGATTAAAGGCCGATAAATCCCCAGGGCCAGATAGGCTGCATCCCAGAGTACTTAAGGAAGTAGCTCAGGAAATAGTGGATGCATTAGTGATAATCTTTCAAAACTCTTTAGATTCTGGAGTAGTTCCTGAGGATTGTCGGGTAGCAAATGTAACCCCTCTTTTTAAGAAGGGAGGGAGAGAGAAAACGGGGAATTACAGACCAGTTAGTCTAACATCGGTAGTGGGGAAACTGCTAGAGTCAGTTATTAAAGATGGGATAGCAGCACATTTGGAAAGTGGTGAAATCATTGGACAAAGTCAGCATGGATTTACAAAAGGTAAATCATGTCTGACGAATCTTGTGGAATTTTTCGAGGATGTAACTAGTAGCGTGGATAAGGGAGAACCAGTGGATGTGGTATATCTGGACTTCCAGAAGGCTTTCGACAAGGTCCCACATAAGAGATTAGTATACAAACTTAAAGCATACGGTATTAGGGGTTCAGTATTGATGTGGATAGAGAACTGGCTGGCAAACAGGAAGCAAAGAGTAGGAGTAAACGGGTCCTTTTCACAATGGCAGGCAGTAACTAGTGGGGTACCGCAAGGCTCAGTGCTGGGACCCCAGCTATTTACAATATATATTAATGATCTGGATGAGGGAATTGAAGGCAATATCTCCAAGTTTGCGGATGACACTAAGCTGGGGGGCAGTGTTCGCTGTGAGGAGGATGCTAGGAGACTGCAAGGTGACTTGGATAGGCTGGGTGAACGGGCAAATGTTTGGCAGATGCAGTATAATGTGGATAAATGTGAGGTTATCCACTTTGGTGGCAAAAACAGGAAAGCAGACTATTATTTAAATGGTGGCCGATTAGGAAAAGGGGAGATGCAGCGAGACCTGGGTGTCATGGTACACCAGTCATTGAAAGTAGGCATGCAGGTGCAGCAGGCAGTGAAAAAAGCGAATGGTATGTTAGCTTTCATAGCAAAAGGATTTGAGTACAGGAGCAGGGAGGTTCTACTTCAGTTGTACAGGGTCTTGGTGAGACCACACCTGAGTATTGCGTACAGTTTTGGTCTCCAAATCTGAGGAAGGACATTATTGCCATAGAGGGAGTGCAGAGAAGGTTCACCAGACTGATTCCTGGGATGACAGGACTGTCTTATGAAGAAAGACTGGATAGACTCGGTTTATACTCTCTGGAATTTAGGAGATTGAGAGGGGGATCTTATAGAAACTTACAAAATTCTTAAGGGGTTGGACAGGCTAGATGCAGGAAGATTGTTCCCCGATGTTGGGGAAGTCCAGGACAAGGGGTCACAGCTTAAGGATAAGGGGGAAATCCTTTAAGACCGAGATGAGAAAGACTTTTTTCACACAGAGAGTGGTGAGTCTCTGGAACTCTCTGCCACAGAGGGTAGTTGAGGCCAGTTCATTGGCTATATTTAAGAGTGAGTTGGATGTGGCCCTTGTGGCTAAGGGGATCAGAGGGTATGGAGAGAAGGCAGGTACGGGATACTGAGTTGGATGATCAGCCATGATCATATTGAATGGCGGTGCAGGCTCGAAGGGCTGAATGGCCTACTCCTGCACCTAATTTCTATGTTTCTATGTTTCTATGACCCGCTGAGTTACTCCGGCTTTGTGTCTATCTTTGGTTTCAATTAGTATCTGCAGTTCCTTCCTACACACTTTAATTTTGAAGATCTTGCAGGAAAAATAACATATTGTGAGCCTGAAACTAGCCTCTACACCTCTTTTCCGCATCTACATAATATTTTTATAACACAAGTGTTTTTTGGGAAGGTAACGATTGCGTAGCAGAAGTACTGGTATTGCATTTCCTTTCACAATCGCAGGCCATTCCACGGTTGCCCAACTTATGCTTCATTGTCTCTGGCCCTTTGTGTGGAAACATTACAAATTGCTGCTTTCAAATAACAATGTACCACTGCAAACTTTCTAAAACCCAATTTTTATTTCTCACATTGTGAATTTCCTTTTTAATATGTAACAGAGTCAAAATAGACAACATATTTACATGCTCTGACAGATCACAGGTCCAAAACAAATGGTCAAATTCACAGGAAGAAATTAAATGAACCCTCCTTTAATAAAGGCTAATCAGCTCGAAAGAAGATTACACGCGCAGTTTCAATGTTACAAAATCACTGTCTTGGAGCACTTCTTAAATGGTCTATTCATCGTGTTTGCATGCAAGATCTGAACATGATACTATAGGCATTGAAATGAAAAAAGAAAACACACTGCATCTTTTTAAAGATATTTCCATTAATGAACAGAAAACAAATGACTAAAAATTGATTTTGTTTTCTTTAAATTGTATTGTTCTCAGCAGAAAGATTAACACAGTACAACAGCCAGCCAGAACAAAAAAGTTTACTAAAACAAAGTCTTACAGAAGTCTTTTCTTCCCCAAAACCACACCACCCCTTTCCTGTCCCTCCCTTATTCCCTACCCAGACAAGCTATACAAAGTCACAAGCTTTTCAGGATCTATGTGTGTCACAATAATGATGCATTTTCCTTTCTCCTTACTGACTGGATGAACTATCAGCTATAATGCTTAATCTACTGCACCTAAAAAAAAGCTATAATCTTGGCAAAGGGCATGATCTACTGTGTACGTTAGCCGCTTTCAAAAATGCTTTCAGCATCACAAAATAAAAAAAACTTACAATAAAGCAGCTAATTAAGCCTATTTTCATTCACAATGCTAAGAAAAAAATGTTGTTGAGGTGCACCACTGCTTTCAAATTAACTAAGGAGGAATAGAAAAAGCAAAGTAGTATAGACTCTGCTCATGCTATAATAGTGAATCTGAACATGACAAATAGTCTCTAATATGCATTTAAACACCAAGAATTTTATTTGTCTGGGTTTATTTTGCAGTTGTCTAAGACAGTTCTTTGAATACAAGGAAAGATCTTGGCAGAGTTATAAGAACTGTAAGGTGCATCAACTTCATCTCGATTTGCTGTTCCCACTGGCATATAGCCTAGTCCATGTTCTGGCTGCAAGATAAAAATATATTTTGTTTAAAGCACAAAATACATGCAGTTGACATCAGTTTACACATTACTGTCTCTCCAGCTGCACAAAACAAAAATAATCAAATCTCAGCCTTAGTGGGGCAGGGATTTGGGAATCAGAATCATACAGACCCTTCGGCCCAACTCGTCCATGCTAACCAAGATGCACTGTCTAAGCTCGTCCCATCAGTCCACGTTTGGCCCACATTCCTTTAAACGCATCCTATCCATGTACCTGTCCAATTGTCCTTGAACACAAAGATTTTGTGTCTTTTGAATATACAGCATGGAAACAGGCCCTTCGGCCCATCCCACGCTGACCATCGATCACATGTTCACACTAGTTCAATGTTATCATACTTTTCTCATTCACTCACTACACACGAGGGAATATTTATAGAGGCCAAGTAATCTACAAATCTACACGTCTTTGGGACGTGGGAGGAAATAGGAGCACCCGGAGGAAGCCCACGCGGTCACAGGGAAAACGTGCAAACTCCACAGACAGCACCCAAAGCACCGTGATGTAGCAGCTCTACCAGCTGCGCATTCCATGAAAATAATATCCACATCCATGCTTCTATTTGTATTCCGCCCAGTTTGTTGCTGATTAGTGGTAAGCCTGTGTTTAACACACCTGTGTAAACTCATGCAAATAATTTCATTGTCCTATCTGGGACACATGACAATAAACTTTCTTGAATCTTGAATACAGGGACATATACACCCAGAAATCCCAGTGTTCACTTCTGTCAGCGCTATCTCCTTCTGCACAAAAATAGGTAATGACTTTCAAAAACAAAATGGCCACAGCTTGGTTTAAAAAGGATGGTGGGTGTAGGTTGGGCTAAATTTGCACAGAACTTGTTTCCCCACTTCTGTGGCAGTTGAACATTAAAAAAAAAAATGCGAGCCTTGCAAAAAAATGCACATCTTTAAATGAGCGATTAGATGTGGTTTTGAGATTGATTAAGTTCTCGTCACACTTCACTCACTGCAGTCTCTCTCTATTTAATTCATAATTGGTCTTTTGAATCGTCCCTGAAGTACATGAACTCATATTTCCCACATTAAACTTAATTTGACTGTCTTTTGCCCAATTACTTGTTCTGTCTATCTACATCCTGTTGTAGAATCATAGTGTCTCACCACGATACACACTTCCATTCAAATCGACGGCAAACTTGGTAACCTGACGATTTTGTCTTTGGGTTATTATTGAAGTAGTAAAACAACTGAAGACCAAGATCAAATCCCTAGGGTTCTCCCTCATTATATCCCTCCAGTCCGAGAACAACCTATTTGTTCCAACTGTGTTTTCTACACAACAGCCAGTTTTCAGTCCACCATAACACACTCCCTCCAATACCTTGGCCTCAAAGCTGTGCACAGGCCTCTTATATGGCACTTTGACAAATGCTTTTTGGAAACCTAAATGCATTATATTTGCAGATTCTCCTGTCAATTTTCCCTGCCACATTCTCAAACTCAAGCAAGTTTTTCAAGCTTTATTTTTTATAAAATCATGCTGACTATGTTTAATGATCAGCTTTCTTAAAGGATTGATTATTTCTTCTTTAATTATTGGCATGTTACTAGAGATTAATCAATAGTAACTGGCCTATATTTTCCCACCTTCTATGTTGCTACATTTTTGAATAATGGAGTCACATTAGCTGTTTTCTAATCTTCTGCTTTGCAGAATTTAGTAAGTTTTAAAACAAATTCAAAAAAGATGTTTTAAAAACCTTCACACCTATTTAAGTTGCAGACAGTGGGTTTTGCTCCAGTGGTTTTCACCCTCACGGTGTATCTGGAATTGTACCATTCAGTGGTCACTATATCTTTCACAAGATCTCTTATTAATCCTTCATTACGTATGACAAAATATAAAGTGGCACATTCTGTGCAGTTCCCGTGACATTCTGCACTAAACAGCAATCCATGGCACGTTCCTCAATTCTTCCATAAAAACCATGCCATTATGCTTCATCTAATTTAGAGACTTAAAATCTCCCATAACAATTGTAGTTCAAAGGTGCTCAAGTTATTCTCCACCCTATCGAAGGGTTCCCTTGTGGGCTAATAGATTACTCCCAATCTTCTTTTCGTTGCCATTCTACCCAAACTGATTCTACCTCTATCAGCACTCAACACCACTAGATCAACAATGCTTGCCTGCCTCCTTTTCCTTCTACATAAAAACATGGAAAATAGCTGCAAGAGGAGGCCATTTGGCCCTTCGAGCCTGCATCGCCATTCATTGTGATCATGGCCGATCATCCACAATCAGTAAGAAAGCCTGCCTTCTCCCTTTATTCAGCTTGCCCCTAGAGCTCTGACTCTCTTTTAAATTCATCCAGTGAATTGGCCTCTACTGCCTTCTGTGGCAGAGAATTCCACAAATTCACAACTCTCTGGGTGAAAAGGTTTTTTCTCACCTCAGTATTAAATGGCCTCCCCTTTATTCTTAGATTGTGGCCCCTCCCCTATTATTTTGAAAAAAGGTACAACCTGGAATATTGATCACCCACAGTCTATCTGCAAACAGTCTCCACGATGACTATTAGATTGCAGGTACTATCGCAATGTTTAAGAAACATATAAAGAGGTACATGGATAGGACAGGTTTAGAGGAATATGGGCCAAATGAGGGGGGTGCGACTAGTGTAGATGGGACATGTTGGTTGGTGTGGCCAAGTTGGGCCGAAGGGCCTATTTCTAAGCTGTATGACTAGATCATATTCCTATGTTACATTCTGTATGGTCAACTCATTATCACTGAAATGTTACATGCATTCAAATAGATTCTAGACGTCATACAAACAAATTTCAGATGACACACTACAGAATAGGTCCCCCACTAGTTTTCTAATTTCTCGATTTTCCCCGTGCAGTAAAACATCAAATCAATCAAGTACCTGTCTCTATGGCTTGGGCTTCATTGCTTTTCCATTGTTCAGCTACATCATTTGCTAATGGATCATCTGGATTTGGAGCACTTAACAATGCCTGGATTGAAAGCAGTACTGTACGGATCTGCAAAGCTGGAGACCATTTATCTATGGCATCAAAACATTACAAGACATTGGATGAGAGCTCTTATTACAGAAACTGCATTAAAGATGTTTTTGACATGGAACATTAAATACAACTGAAAAATTGAAAGCAATGGTTACCTTTCAGAATATCTAAACAGATTCTGCCCAGTTTGTCTACATTTGGGTGATATATTTTGGTCATGAAGCGAACTTTTGGGGCTGCCATTGGATATTCTTCTGGAAGAAATAGTTCAAGTTTAAAAGTTCCACCCTCAAATGGGGAGTCTTGTGGGCCAGCTATAACAACATGGAAGTAGCGTGCATTGAATTCATCTGCTTCTGCCTTTATACCAGGCACTGGCTCTGCATGTAAACGTTGGGTCTCCTGAAAATGATTAAAAGGACAACTATTAGTAAAGCATCTAAATAACACTTTCACAACTGAACTACCCAAATTAAATTACACATAGAAATTCCCAAATTAAACCCAAAGTTTTGAATTACACAATTCTGTTTACTGAAAGCACAAATTGTTCATGGAATTAATTACTAATATGAAGGGTGCATGCTTCAAACTCATCCAAAATAAAAAGCATTACTTGCACTGTAAAATGTCCTATTCAAACTGACTTCAGTGCTAGTCTGTCGGATTTCTACACTGTCGAATACTATTTCTTGGGCAAGATGTTGAACCATGGTTCCACAGACTTTGGGTGATCCATATTGATGAACAGCTACTGTGGGGATTTTCTCCCCATCTTGTGGCTGTGCCTGATTGCCACATTGCATGTCAACATGGTGTATTGTAATATTCAAGAGAGAACTGGATATATATATATGATAGGAATTAAAAAAATTGTAAAGTTGGTAGGTGGAATTGCAAAGCGGTGCTGCTAGAGAACCAGCATGGACATGATGGGCCAAACAGCCTCCTTGCGCACTATAACCATTCTGTAAAATGGCAGCTAAATTTTAAAACTGCTTGTGTTTTATGTCACAAAAGCATTTAAAATATTCTTGATTTTCTGAGTGAACAAAAAAAATTGTCAGCAGTTCCAGCAGTTATAAACCATAAAAGTTCAATACAAGACATGCCTGCACAATATAAGAGGTTTATACATCATTTTAGACATTGTAACAAACATCTACATTCAGCAATAGCAGAGTCATGAAAATGTATTAGTAGGTCAAATATTACAACTGAGCATTGTTTTACAGAAATCATGCTGACCATCCCTTATTGGCAAGTTCACACATTTTGGAGAAGTTCATAGGAAAGAAACAGTTAAGCATAAATGCTTTACATCATCCTTTATATTTTCTATACAAATTACAAGGTAGTTTATCTAACCTATCCTTATCATTTAATCTCTTCAACTCTGGGTGAATCTGTACTGCACCCTCTTAGAACAGTATCTTCAAGATGTAGTGTCATGACATGGACTGACAGGCTGACTGACCACGGTATCCCACGTGATGTCTCACCTGAGCTTTATATTATTCTGTATTTGAAAATTATTTTCTTGTTTTTGCAGCGGATAAAGTCTAAGATTTGACTAAATAAAACTCCATTATATTATTAAAAATGTACAGCATTTTGTCCCAATGGGACAATTAAAATCATTATATGTGCAACTCGCAGTGGATTTTTGCAGCAAACTCAAGTATATGTGTTCATATAATATATCCTATCGTCATAGAATACTGGGTTTCATCAAATTTCATGCCTTCCAGTGTCACTAAGTTTGATATGCAGAAACATTTGAGCAGAGGATATAGAAACTCAGTGGTATCCTATATCATTCACAGAACCTTTCAAAACCACTGGATTTCTTTGTTTTGCAATTAATGGAACCATCCACTTCCAGTGACTACAGCACATCTGTTTTAGTTTGAATTAAAAATTCCCTAGAAATCCATCCTCTCCTTCCCCCGTGCTTCCACCCGCCCCTTCCCCTCAATACACCCCACAGTTGCTGCCTCACAGCGCCAGAGACCCAGATTTGATCCTGACTATGGGCGCTGTCTGTACGGAGTTTGTACGTTCTTCCCGTGACCACGTGGGTTTTCTCCGTGTGCCTACAAAGATGTACAGGTTCGTAGATTAATTAGCTCCTAGTGTGTGTAGGATAGTGTTGGTGTACGATAGTGCTGGTCGATGCAGACTCGGTGGGCCAAAGGGCCTGGTTCCCTGCTGCATCTCTAAACTAAACCAGTGACAACAACTGGAAAAGTGGACAAAGGAATAGAAGGTGGAATTTAATTCAGACAAGTGCAAAGTGATGTATTTTGGGGCGCTAAACCAAGGCAGGACTTGCACAATAAACAAGGGCCCTGAGAAGTGTTGTAGAACAAAGGGACTCAAGGGTACAAGTTTATAGTTCTGCATGTGGCAACAGAGGTAAGATGCCATGTAGCATGGTTACTTTCATTGGATTGGTCAGGGAGTTACAAGAGTTGGGTTGTCATGTGACAGCTGTAAAGGATGTACCTGGAATATTGTGTGCAGCTCTGATCCCCAAACTATCGGACGGATGTGATTAACCTAGGGAGGGTTTTGTAAAGATTCACATGGATGCATAGACTGGTGTGTAAGAAAGAACTACAGAAGCTGCCTATCTTACACCGAAGATAGACACGAAATGCTGGAGTAACTCAGGGAGAAGGGTCTCGATCTGAAACATCATCTATTCCTTTTCTCCAGAGATGCTCCACATGGGACCCGCGAGGTGAGACAAACACGTGCACGCCAAATGGAGACAAATGAACTGCTGATGCAGGTGTCTTGAGCAAAAGACAAACTGCTGGAGGAACTCAGATCAGGCAGCATCTGTGGAGGGAAATGGACAGGATTTCAGGTTGGGGCTCTCCTTAAGTGCGATTAAAGGGGAGAGATATCTGGAAAAGAGAAGTGGGGGGTGGGATAAATCATTGCAAGTGATCGGTGTATACAGGTTGGTAGGGGGATGTTGAACAGCAGATGGGTGAAGTGAAAAAAGTTAGAGGTGAAAAGAAAAAGATTGTGAACCTTGTGAACCTCTGCTGCACTGCCTCAATAGCAAGGATGTCCTTCCTCAAATTAGGAGACCAAACTGCACACAATACTCCAGATGTGGTCTCACAATGAAAGAGTTTAACTATTCTGCCAGGGACCCTTTTATTCCTACTCTGTTTCCTGTCTGCCAACCAATTCTCTATCCATGTCAATACCCCACTCCCAATACCATGTGCTATAATTGTGCCCACTAATCTCCTGTGTGGGACCTTATCAAAGGCATTCTAAAAGTTCAGATACACTACATCCATTTTACTTGTCACATCCTCAAAAAATTCCAGATTAGTCAAGCAGGATTTCCCCTTCATAAATTTATGCTGACTTGAATAATCCTTTTACTGCTATCCAAATGCACCATTATTACTTCTTTGAAAAGTGAGATAACATTAGCTCCCAGCGGTTCCTTTACCTTGATACCTTCATACAGTCCTAAAGGACTGTATGAAATTTATCCTCCAATCCACAGGAACTGATCCTGAACCTCTAGAACATTGGAAAATGATCACCAATGCATCCACAATTTCTAGAGCCACCTCCTTGAGACCATCAGGCCCTGGGGTTTTATCAGCCTTCAGTCCCACCTGTCTACCCAATACTATTTCTCGCCTAATGCAAATTTATTTCAGTTCCCGTCTCCCTAGATCCTCTAGTACATCTGGGAGATTGTTTTGTGTCTTCCTTAGTGAAGACAGAACCAAAGTACCTGTCCACTCTTCTGCCATTTCCTTGTTCCCCATAATAATTTCACCCTGTTTCTGCCTTCAAGGGACCCACATTTGTCTTGACTGATCTTTTTCTCTTAACACACGTAAAGAAGATTTTACTATTCTTTTTTATATTCTTGGCCCGCTTACCCTCGTACTTCATCTTTTCACCCCGTATTGCCCTTTTTGTTATCTTCTGTTGTCCTTTGAAAGTTTCCCAATCCTCTGGTTTCCCACAGCTCTTTGCTATGTTATACACCTTTTCCTGTGGTTTTATTCCATCCCTAACTTCCCTTGTCAGCCACAGTTGCCTCTTTCTTCCTCTTTGGAATGAAATGATGCTGCATCTTCTGGATTATGCCCAGAAATTCTTGACATTGCTGTTCCCCCGCCATTCCTGCTAGAATCCTTTTCCAGTCAACCTTGGCCAGCTCCTCTCTCATGCCTTCATTGTCCCCTTTGTTCAACTGCAACACTGACACTTCTGATTTAACCTTCTCCCTCTCAAATTACAGATTAAAATGTATCATATTATGGTCACTACCTCCCTGCAGCTCCTTTACCTTGAGTTACCTGAGGGACTGTATGAAATTTATCTCCACACACTTCTCAAACCACATGTACATCTTTGTGACATGGATAAAACTACATACTTTAGATATTTTCACTCCAAATGGTCACAACAGTCATATTGAACTTCAGCCAACACAAGGCTGGTGGTCACATTTCAACGCTGTTGTTTTAAGGCTTAGTGAGGAAATCATCAGGAGAGCAAGTGTTTTTTCAACATACACACAATATGAAACAGGAGAGTCTGTGCATACAAACACCTTAAGCACATGAAATGTTGCATGTTTTGTGAAAAAAGCATGCATTCATTCTACTTGCCTTTAATGCTGTTTTAGGTTAATTCCATCTGTTCAAAGGTTAGTTTACATAATCCAAAGCAAAAACAGACAATTTTTTCAAATATGTACATTCCATCTCTTTAATTACAGTTTTCATTGAGAAATTATTGATAGGTTTTTGGTAAATACTAAAAAGGAGAAATAAAAACACTTATGGCACGATAAATCAAATCCAGTTTGATTTTAAAAACTGAAGTTTTGAAATAGTACTCAAACTGGATCTTGAGCCATTCTCTGGCACTTGCACTTATTTACCCCCATCCCGACCATCTGTGCCTGGTTACATCTACCATTAAACCGCATCTTTAAGAGGCAAAGTTTTACCTAAATACACCCAAGACCAAGTATTACATTGTAAATTCATTCAAACATTTAATAGCTTGAACACTTAAGGTTGGAAGTCAAACACGGGTAAGTTGGGCCAAAGGGCCTGTTTCGCTGCTGTATGGACTATTTAAACCGGATATCTGGCTAAATCAGAATATGGCCTGGCTAGCTGTCATGCTTTCCTAACACCTTTTTTATGGGTAGGACTTGTTCTGGTCTCCCCAAGTGACAAGGTTAACAAGAATTGATGGCTTGGCAGTGCAAAGGGACACCAGAGCATAAACAGAAGTGAAGACTTTTGTAGGTCAGCACCAAGTGCAGATGAATACCCAGACTTACAAATCTCAGCACTTTTTGCAAACTTGACACCTGCAAGTTTTAAAAATAGGTTTAGGAATAATTCAGAGATTTGTAGAAACAGAATCGTAAAAACCTGGAAAATTCAGACATGATTTAAAAACAATAATAGCAGTAGGTTTTAATTCAGTGAACATACAGAGCAGAGAAGATATTTTCAACTCAGCAATATTCCCACACAAATCAAAGATAGCCTTTCCTACTTTTGACTAAAATATGAGCATGTTTGCATTTAAGTTCCACAGTGGCACAAAAAAACAAGAAATACAACAACAATCCTTGTGCCCCATAAGAATACATCACAAGTGTGTAATAATTTCATTGTTCCATTGCCGGTATGAATGACAATTAAACATTCTTGACTTTAGATGTAGATCGGAACAGAAAATATTGTAAATTTAACATTCAATAATGTGATAGGTTTTCTGAAATTGATAGTAATATTGTGTGGAAGATTAACTGTGCGTATACAGCACAAGTAATATTGCCAGGTTCCTCCTGTTTTGTGTTACAGTGGGATCTTAATTCAAATACAGAATTCTGCCCTTTTACAATCAGCTAAAAGTTAGAAAACTTCTGGCTGATGGGAGGACTTTTCAGTTTAGATGACCAACAAAGCCTTAAATTTCACATGCTGAACTTGAATAACTTGAATACTATAGTCAGCCACATGGTGCCCTTAGTCAGTAACAGAGAAAACCTATTATAAAGGATGGGGGTTTCAGGATATATTGATATTAAGAATTAAGTTTTGGGGTATTTGGAAGCACATAATACAATAGGCCATGGTCAGCATGGTTTTCTTAAGGCAAGATCTTCCCTGACAAATCTGTTGGGAAGTTTTTCTTTTGAAGAGTTAACAAGCAGGATAGTGGATGGTGTTTACTTGGATTCTTAGAAGGTCTTCGATAAGGTGTCACATGAGAGGCTGCTAAACAAGATGAGCCCATAGTATTAGAAGCAGTGTACTGGCATAGATAGAAGAGGTGGCACGGCGACAGAGACCCGGGTTCAATCCTGAATACGGGTGCTGTCTGTACAGAATTTATAGGTTATCCCCGTGACCTGCATGGGTTTTCCCTGAGATCTTCGTTCCTCCCATACTCCAAAGACGTACAGGTTTGCAGGTTAATTGGCTTGGTGTAAATGTAAAATTGTCGTGCGAGCGCGTGTGTGATAAGTGTTAATGTGCGGGAATCGCTGGTCGTTGGGCCGCCGGGCCCGTTTCTGTAAACTAAACTAATTGGCTGAATGCTACAAAAGGATTTGGGTCAGATTGTGAGAGTGAATAAAGATTAGGCAAATTAAATATCGGATAGCAAACTATATGGTTATGCACTTTGGTAGCAGCAATAAAGGAGTAGACTACTTTCTAAATATGTAGAGGATTCAGAGAGCAGAGGTACAAAGGTACTGGGGAGTGCTGGTGCAGGATTCAGTAAAGGTAAACGTGCAGGTTGAGTTAGTGGTAAGGCGGTAGTATCGATTGCCACAAACAGCTGTGGAGGCCAGGACATTGGGTATTTTAAAAGCAGAGACTGATAGATTCTTGATTAGCAAGGCAGTCAAAGGTTCCTGGTAGAAGCGAGGAGAATGGACGAGGGATAAATTAAATTTGGTGGGGGGAGAGAGAGCGAGAGATCTGGGCACAATCTGGTTAATTCCAATTTTCTTCGAAACGCTAGGCCACAGCCTTCCCATTTTCACACATTCTACTCATATTTTTCCCGTTGAGGTAATAAACATCTTCCCGTCGCATTCCCACCTATATTTGTGAAGTTTACAATCCTTCAAAGTTTTAAAAACAACCTAAAAACTCACCTTTTTTGGGGAAGAAAACCTGAGTGACGTCATAATGCACTCGCAAGGCAGGGCGAGACACTCCGGGAGGGAGGAGCACCTCACTGCTCGTGCGGCGGCTGCTGGCGAGGGTGGTGCCGGCCCTGGCTGGAGCTGAGCCTGGTGCTCGAGCTGGAGTGAGAGCCGAGCCCAGGGCTTGGGATGGGGCCGTGACAGGCTGAAAAAGAAGCCGCCGCTGGAACCAAGGACGAGCCTGGGTCTGTGGTCAGGGATGAGCCTGGAGATGAGGTCGTAGCCTGCACGAGCAGTGGAGTGCTCCTCCCTCCCGGAGTGTCCCGCCCTGCCTTGCGAGTGCATTGTGACGTCACTCAGGTTTTTCACCCCCAAAAAGATGAGTTTTCAGGATGTTTTTATAACTTTAAACGATTGAAAACTTCATAAATGCCCCCTCCCCACCACCCTCCCTCTCTAACCCCCCCCCCCCCACACTACCCTCTCCCTCTCTGCCCCTCTCCCTCTACCCTCCCTATCTACTCTCCTCCCTCTCTGCTGCCCCTCCATCTCTAGGGATTAAAGAGGGAGTGTGAAGAGGCGGAGGTGAGAGTGCTGGGGGATGAGGAGAAATGAGCCACGCCTGCGCAGTTGGGGGCTAAGCGTGAGTGGTGCAATATTGCGTTGGGGGAACGGCTGAGTGGTGGAATCTTGTGTTGGGGAGCAGATCCAACTGGTCTAGTTTCCTATACAAACAATATTATAAATGACATTTTAATTATCCCACTCAGCTTGTGGTTTCAAATTTTTATAGATCATTCTGCTGACAGAGTAGGCTTTCTTATTAAAATGCTATATAATCAGTCCCAACGTTTTATCCAAATAAATCAAATTTAGAGTCTCTGATCCCTAATTTCACATCACTAACATAATTCAAAGCCAATCAAATTAGGAGATAATACAATGGGTGAGTAAAATCTTAAATCAAAAGATAGGTGCAGATCAGCGCATCATTTATTTAAACCTCAGATTACTTCAGTTTACACTGAGAAAGAGAAGTTGCTCTGGGGAACATTTAAATAGTTGTCTGAAAGTATCAAGGATAATGGATGAGAAAACTGGCTATTAGATTGAGTAACGACAAGGGACATTATAGTGTTACAAGATATTGGACTGGAGTTTCAAAAAGTTCGCAGATGCCAAAGTTGCAGCTCAGTTGAACCAGAAATGTTGTACTGTGACTGGTACTTGGTATTTGACTTTCATGGATTAAATCCTGCCTACCTGAACTGTACAGAAACTCATTAGTGGTGATACCAAGAAGTGCTGTAAAATAGAGAAAAATGAATACTAGGGCAGGTATACAAGGTAGTTAAGATGGCATAATTGAAACTTCCCCTAGCCAAAGCATACAGCACCAGTAAGGAGCTAATGCAAAATTCTTGATGGCAGTTACCCATGGTTAGAATCTTGCTTGTGGTTCCAACTGGCAAGGGACTTTGATGATGCTAGTCATAGAAGAGAAAGTCAGCTGCTGTGTATAAAACCGAGGGGCCTAGGTAGAACCCATTTTGCCTAATAGAAATCAAGAAACCCAGGTCTTAGTTAGCAGAAGGAATCAAGGAAATAAGAGATTTTTGCTAAACAAGTGTGGTGAAGGATGCAAATGAAGAGCCATTTGTACCAGACTATGAACGAATATGAACACAGGATCAAAATAGATTAAACTAATAGACAGCACAGACACAATTGTCAAATGGCTCCTTTTACAATTCTGAGACAATGACTAGAAGGGGAGTGAAGCAAGGTTATGGAGCTTGTGAGGCAGCACAGATAACTTTGGTCTTCACGTAGGAAACTGCAGCTCACCCAGAATCTGAACTGGAATAAACAAACGGGTAACTGAAACAATGGGAAGACAAGTTAGGTGTCATTGTATGTAGCTGCTAAAATCATGGCTGGGTTGAGCAAAGTGCACCAGGAACCAAACATGAAACAGCCAACATCTCAGAACATCTTTTATAATCCTGTACATGAAGGCTATATTACACCCAGCACTAAAGCTTAACTGACACATAAGGACAAGAGAATAACCTAAATTAGAGCTTAGCTGGCCACAACAATGAGAAGCCTAAAGTTACCCTTCCAACTCCAAACACAAAACTATGACAACATTCCTAATCCAAAGTCACATAAATACATAGTCTTTGGGGAAAATGGTAAGGCATAACAAAACGATCTCTGCAGTCTATAGTTAAAAGAAACAGTAAATTGTTACACAGGATAACATTATATTCAGTAGAAAAATCAGGTTATTAGACCCAATTATCCCAAAATAATGTTTATGTGCATCCTCCCTTTTTAACTACTTTTCACCATCAGTATACAAAGACAAGGGAAAAAGATTTTTTTACAGCATCTGCTTCGTCAAATAAGTTACAAATTCCAATCATTCCAGGTAAAATGTCTCTCGTTTCGATGTTAGAAATATTAGTATCGTATTTCCCAGCAATGAAGACGCACCCAAATTTAGAGTTGCTAAGATTTGAAAAAAGGCCGGCAGGTCATAGAATTTCTCACGCTCAAAAAAATAAAAAATAAAAATAAAGAAAGTAACAATTCAATTTGCCCAAGGCTTCCAGATCTCCTCCATTCTGTGGTGGGTGGAGGGTGACGGCAGGTGGAGAGATGGTTGGAAAAACGGGAGCACACCGGGACAAGTTGAATCAGTTGTTATCTTATTGAATGACAATACTAGTTCAAGGGACAAATTGGGGGGAGAGTTCCTTTCATAGCGTGTGGGGAGTCTGGCCTGGATCAGCACGGGCAGGCGCGTTGAGAAGGAGGGGGTCGGGGATCATGCCAGCAAATCACTCACTCACCACTGCTGCGGTGCTCCGGGCGCGGAGCCACCACATTGTGGCCGAGGAGGGAAGTACTCCTGGTGGCTGCAAGCGGCCGCCGTTCTTAAATTACGACTGCCGCCGGGAGCTGCGCTGGGTGACATTACATGGCATTCACTGCCCGGTCCGTGTCTTTCAAAGTAGACCAGACAGTGAGGGGACCAGCTCAAGAGCAAAGATCATAGAACGGAGCGGGTCAGTGAGCGATGGATAACAGGACAGCGGGCGGTGGAGCCTGTGCCAGCATGATTAACCTCAATTGGTCCCTTGAACAGAGGATGCAATATGCAATGATGAAAAGGGTGAAATATAGTCTAGTAGGCAACAGGAAGACTACACAAAGGAGTTGAAGGGCAGGAGAACCCAACTCATCCATGCCAACCAAAATATCTACCCTAGACTAAAGAAGGGTCCGGACCAGAAACGTCATCTATCCATGTTCTCCAGAGATGCTGCCTGACTCGCTGAGTTACTCAACTGCTTTGTCTCTTTTCTGTAAACCTACATCTACAGTTTCTTGTTTCTCTACCTATCTGAGCTAGTTCGATTTGCTTGTGTTTGCCTCATATCCCTCTGAACCTTTATCGAAGTACTAGTTTAAGCATTTAAAAAAACTGCTATAATTATAACGCCTCTTTGACGCCCTCTGACCACCACCCTCTGGGTTTATCCTCATGTCCCTTTTAAATCTTTCCACTCTCACCTTAAAGTATGCTCTCCAGTTTTAGTCCCTCTTAACTTGGCAACAAGACTGACCATCCACCTTATTTACACCCCCCCCCCGCCATGATTTTATATATCTCTAACAGGTGACTCCTCAATCCCCTAAGCTCCAGTGAAAACTGCCCAGCCTACCCTACCCAGTCTCTCCAGTACCCAGTAACATTGTGAATCTTCTCTGCACCCTTTCCAACTGAAAGACATCCCTCCTTAAGCTAGACGAGCAGAACTGCACACAGGGCTTCAAGTTTGCAACATGTGTAGGTGTTAACACAATATCCCAACTCTTGTAATCAAAGCCCTGACTGATGAAGGGTGGCAAGCCAAACAATCGTTACCACCAGGTCTAACTGCCTTCGCACCTCCAGGCTCAAATTTCATCATGCATGATGGATGAATAGGTATTGAGAACCAATCCTTTGCAAGAAAATAAGAGGGCGTTTTATAATCTTAGCAGCTAAACCTTTGCTCCTATTTTATTTCTTTACATTCAGTAACCTGCTTCTTAATTCAAAAACCCCAATCCGCCATGATCTTACTGTGTCGTATTTTGCTATATAGACTTCTAAAATCTCAAATAAATGTACTCTATAACCCTATTTCTTCTATTAGTTCAAGATTCCAAATTATCCATTATACCCATCTTCACTTCAAAATACTTGCCATCTGGATATTCATTACTCACTTTTCAAAAAATGATTCTAGCACTTTTCACACTATTACAAATAATAGTTCAACGGATTTAGTCTAATTATAGAAAAATAGTTGTCCAACAGCTGGTCACAATGGAACTTTGGCCAGTGCATAAGAGGTTCACCGGTATATTTTCCTCTGGAAACCAAGAACCATTTAATCTGTGACTATGCAATTCAAATTCCTTCTATATTCACTTCCTGTCATATGCTCTTGCTAATTCTCCGGGCTCAACTCCTGGTTGCCAGTCTTTACTGGATACCCACCTAGTCCAATGAATCTGCATCCTGCAAACTACAGCTTTCTTTTCCCCCCCCCATCACATTTCATGTAAAGGTACCTGCAAAAGGTTTTGGCTTCTACATTTAAACCTAAATCATTGATATATTCCATAAAAAAAGCAAAGAACAATTTTCAGAAATCCACAGCGTACAATTCTCCAGTCATTTTCTGATGGAGAATCCAAGTCCAACTCTTCTTTGGTAGTCTACTATGTGGGACCCTGAGACATCTTGCTCATACATTGGATCAATGGAACTGGCCTCTAAATGCAGACAACTACTTAACAAATATGTACCAGATGTCCCTGATACACTGAAAAGGCTATTATTAAAAGCCTATTTGTAGCTGCCAGCAAAGCAAATAGTACAGCAAGTTATATCACTTGAGGGTCACCCACACAAATAAGAGTCTGCAGTCAGACATACCAAGGAGTGTGTAAGAAAGAGTTGCAGATGCTGGTTTAAATGGTAGGTAGACACAAAATGCCGGAGTAACTGAGCGGGTGAGGCAGCATCTCTAGAGAAAAGGAATGGTCGACGTTTCGGGTCGAGACCCTTCTTCAGGCTGATGTCAGAGGAGGTGACGGGAGAACTGGGAAGTAAGTTTATTGGCCAAGTATTCACATACAACGAATTTGCCTTGGTGCTCCGCCCACATATGACATAGTGAGTTACGAATGACTCAGAAAACACTAGACATTAATAATAATAAAACATGATAAACAACCATTGATCAAGCATGTGAACAAACAAAATACCATAGAAACATAGAAATTAGGTGCAGGAGTAGGCCATTCAGCCCTTCGAGCCTGCACCGCCATTCAATATGATCATGGCTGATCATCCAACTCAGTATCCCGTACCTGCCTTCTCTCCATACCCTCTGATCCCCTTAGCCACAAGGGCCACATCCAACTCACTCTTAAATATAGCCAATGAACTGGTCTCAACTACCCTCTGTGGCAGAGAGTTCCAGAGACCCACCACTCTCTGTGTGAAAAAAGTCTTTCTCATCTCGGTCTTAAAGGATTTTCCCCTTATCCTTAAGCTGTGACCCCTTGTCCTGGACTTCCCCAACATCGGGAACAATCTTCCTGCATCTAGCCTGTCCAACCCCTTAAGAATTCTGTAAGTTTCTATAAGATCCCCTCTCAATCTCCTAAATTCCAGAGAGTATAAAACCGAGTCTATTCCAGTCTTTCTTCATAAGACAGTCCTGACATCCCAGGAATCAGTCTGGTGAACCTTCTCTGCACTCCCTCTATGGCAATAATGTCCTTCCTCAGAACCCTTTGGAGACCAAAACTGTAACTCATTAGCAAAATACTCCAGGTGTGGGTCTCACCAAGACCCTGTACAACTGAAGTAGAACCTCCCTGCTCCTGTACTCAAATCCTTTTGCTATGTGAAAGCTAACATGACCATTCGCTTTTTTCTCTCACTGCCTGCTGCACCTGCATGCCTACTTTCAATTGACTGGTGTACCATGACACCCAGGTCTCGCTGCACTCCCTCTTTTCCTAATCGGGCCACCATTTAAAATAATAGTCTGCTTTCCTGTCTATTGGCTTCAAATTCCCTCATCCAGATCATTAATATATATTGTTAAATAGCTGGGTCCCAGCACTGAGCCCTGCGGGGTACCCCACTAGTTACTGCCTGCCATTGTGAAAAGCACCCGTTTACCCCTACTCTTTGCTTCCTGTTTGCCAGCCAGTTCTCTATCCACATCAATACTGAACCCTAATACCGTATGCTTTTTAAGTTTGTATTACTAAGTCTCTTATGTGGGACCTTTGTCGAAATTAGCTATGGAAGTCCAGATATACCACATCCACTGGTTCTCCCTTATCCACACTACTAGTTTAACATCCCTCGAAAAATTCCACAAGATTCGTCAGAACATGGATTTACCTTTTGTAAATCCATGCTGAACTTTGTCCAATGGATTTCACCACTTTCCAAATGTATGCTGCTAAAAGGACCCTCCCATTCTTTTAATAACTGACTCTAGCAGTTTCCCCACCTACCGATGTTAGACTAACTGTCTGTCAATTCCTCCCGTTTTCTCTCTCCCTCCCTTCTTAAAAAGAGGGGTTACATTTGCTACCCGCCAATCCTCAGGAACTACTCCAGAATCTAAAGAGTTTTGAAAGATTATCACTAATGCATCCACTATTTCCTGAGCTACTTCCTTAAGTACTCTGGGATGCAGCCTATCTGGCCCTGGGGATTTATCGGCCTTTAATCTATTCAATTTACCCAACACCACTTCCCGACTGACCTGGATCCAGATCAAAGGGATGCTACAGATTTTTCGCTGTTGAGTAGAGCAACTACTCGTGGATAAAATCTGTTTTTATGTCTGGCTGTGGCAGCTTTGACAGTACGGAGTTGCCTTCCAGAGGGAGGTGATTCAAAGAGTTTGTGGCCAAGGTGAGAGGGGTCAGAGATGATCTTGCCCACTCGCTTCCTGGCCCTTGCAATGTACAGTTCATCAATGGAGGGAAGGTTGCAGCCAATAACCTTCTCTGCTGATCGGACGATTCGCTGCAGCCTCCAGGTGTCATGCTTGGTGGCAGAGCCAAACCAGACCATGGTGGAGAAGGTGAGAACAGACTCTACGATGGCTATGTAGAATTGGACCATCTGCCTGTGGCAGATTGTGCTTCCTCTGCTGCCGTAGGAAGTACATCCTCTGTTGTGCTTTTTTGACTGTGGAGTCGATGGTAGCTCCCCACTTAAGGTCCTTGGAGATGATGGTTCCCAGGAACTTAAAAGACTCCACAGATGTGACTGTGGTGTTGTTGACGGTGAGTGGGGTGAGGGGAGGGGGAGCTCTCCTGAAGTCTAAAATCAATTCCACTGTCTTAAGCAATGGCACCAGGATGCCAGCTGTGTAACTTCCTGTCTGTAGGCAGATTCCTCCCCATCCTGGATCAGTCCAATCAGGGTTGTGTCGTCCGCAAACTTGAGAAGCTTGACAGAGGTGTCTGTGGAGGTGCACTGATTGGTGTAGAGAGAGTAGAGAGAATACGCAGCCTTGCTGTGCTCCTATGCTGAGTGTTTGCGGGTCCGAGATGTGCATTCCCAGCCTCACATGCTGCTTCCTGTCTGTCAGGAAGCTGGTGATCCACCGACAGAGGGGTTCAACTCGGAAAGTTTGGAGTGTAGTAGCTCTGGCACAATGATGTTGAATGCAGAGCTAAAATCAACAAACAGGATCCTCGCCTAGGTTCCCTGGCGGTCTAGGTTCTGTAGGATGAAGTGCAGGCCCAGGTTGACTGCATCATCCACAGATCTACTGGCCTGATATGCAAACTGCATAGGGGAAGTCGGGGTTGCTGCAGAGGGCGGAGGGTGTACGTTCGAAGGTGGGGGGGGGGGTGTTAGAGTGAGTAAGGGGAGTGTAAAATATGAGGCGGTTGATGTCTCGCTTCCCCTTCCCAGTTCTCCCACTAGTCTTACTGTCTCCGCCTACATTGTATCTTTGCCCCGCCCCTTCCTGACATCAGTCTGAAGAAGGGTCTCGACCCGAAATGTCGCCCATTCCTTTTCTCCAGAGATGCTGCTTCACCTGCTAAGTTACTCCAGCATTTTGTGTCTACCTTCGACATATCAAGGAGGACAGAGTTGAAACAAAGTGAACCAGGTTATCGTTTTAAACAATAACACAATAGTTTTTCAGTCTCAATGTTACTATCATTAATATTTAATTTTCGGAATTCAATAACTGAATTTTAACTATCAGTGGTAGGCTCTTTCATTAATAGAGTGTCGTTTTATAAGGGCTTCTGTTCCATGTAAATAACCACTGCATTATCATTACTATTAATTTACAATAGCCCTCAAATTTTCCCAATAATTTGCAACAACTATTAATATGGCTTAACATTTGTGTACACACGCAACCTCTGGCCAATGGATGAAAAAGCATTTGAAAATTAAAGATCTGGCACAATATTACCCCTTTGTGTAAACAGGTAAACTGCTCATTATATGTGCTCTCCATCCCCACCAAGGTTATTTTCTGTTCCGATATCATGAATGATGATTCTTTGTGATGAGTGAGAATGGATTCCAACAGCAAACGTCAACGTGCCTTTCTTTTTAAACTTGTTGGGACTTTTACTGATATAGTAAGCTCATTGCATATTTCTATATATTTTTTATATATACATTATAATATTGTGTATTAGCATATTCCTTACAACCCTCAATCGCTGTTTTGTGATTTATATTATACTCCTTGCTGGACATTGAACCCTTAAATTTAAAATCTGAACTTAAATTCAGCAGAGTGTGGTAAGCATGCTGACATTGCACTTCAATTGTTATTTGTAACCCTGTTTGAGATTTATAAGATTCCATTCTTATCCTGTTTGGTAATGTATTTTATCCTCAGGTATCTCAAAAGGCTTTGCAGAACGACAGTTCAATTTAGGCGTTGCAAGTTGTTCTGCTGTGGAAACCCTTAACTTACAGGGATAAACTGAGCTGTGTTGCACATAGCAACATTTGAAAGAATAACAAACTCCATTCTAGGTGTGTGCTCATTGTTAACCTCCAGAAAATGTCTCAACAGGAATGACCGTAGTTATTGTTGGTTATTAAAATGCACTTTACAGTTCACTTTGAGATTAAATCAGTAAGATTTCTCAGGTTCAGACTAATAAACACATTTTCAACAAAATTATAAACCAGTCAGACCAATTCTTTATTGTAAAATTATCAATCCTTGGTGGGGCAGAGTTATTTCTCACTGCCACAATATCTTTCAGATAAATTATTGTCACAAGCCCCTTCCAGGCCATTCACCATCTGACTCTGTGGACAATTGAGGATGGTGAAATAGTTTTAACCAATTTCCAAATTCTCATAATAAGATTTGAAATAATATTTTCTACATTATTACCTTGGGCTGGCTGGCCTAGCAACATAAAGCATAAATTTAAGGTGGAACAGAATATTGTACAAGGACAAGGATTCATCATTAAACTTTTACGTTTGTATAGCACTTTTCATTATACCAGAATTTGGCTGATAAATCCCTTTTGTTGTATAAGTACAACAAAAGTACATATGGTTCGCCTTGCAGTTAGCAGGGCACGCAAGATGGGAAGGTCACTGGCTTTATTTATGATACCGCAGAAGGGTCAGTCACGCAGCCTTTCCCCATACAAACAGGATGGAAGCTGTTTGTGATTCATGCTTTACCCCAATTCCTTAACTTTTATTTTTAATTATTTTACATCCAATGCGTTTACTGGTTACCAGTTTATCCACACTGCCATTTTTTTACCTACCTCTCCTTCCCAAATGCATTGTATCCTGCAATATTTAACAATACTCTTTTTTCATATTTCAGCCTAAACAGATGCCCTCCCGAATTATGACCATTGTTGTTAATGATAATTTTGCTATGTTATCCAACCTGACCATTTAGGTTGCTCTTATTCTTTCTTTATAGTTCATCATGTTATCTTTTCCTCAATCCTTTATTAATACCACTTTCCTGCTATTTCTATTAGGTTTATTTGTTTTTTGTATGAGACATAGAGAATAGTAATTAATAACCAATCCATATGCTAATAAAATAGGACCAGGTAAACATCAACGAGTTATTTAAGAACTGACAACAAAAGTGTCACCAACCTGAAACATTAATTCCATTTCTCTCTTATCATGGTTGGTACAGACACAATGAGCCCAAGGACCTGTTCTCATACTGTACTGTTCTATAGTCTGTAATCTTATCAAAATATACATGATTCCAAGAGGACTGGGCAAGGTAGATGCTGTGAGGATGTTTTACTTTCTCTGGGAAATTTGAATTAGGAGCATTGTTTTTGGTTAAAGTAATGCTTCCCTAAGACCAAAATGAAGAATGATTTCCACTGAAGCGGTGAACCTCTTTCCCCAAAACGTATTTGTAACCCTGAATTAAAATTTGTCATTGTCTTTTGGATATTACAGGGAATAAGCAGAAAAGTAGAGTTGAGGCTATATAAAACATAATACCAGGACATGCTTGAGAACCTGAGCATCTTACGCAAACTCATATTATTTATTGTATATTCTGAAAAGTTTAATTACTTAAGGTCCATGTTCCTTAATTAGGTTAATTTAACATGTTAAATTAAAGTAGCTGATTAAAATGATATATTATTAATGATTAGTATTTAATTAAATTGTTCCCCTCTATCTTGTACTGATTTAGCATTTCAATTAATTGCAGTTCACATAAGCAATTAACACGGCACAAATTAATTCTTCGAAAATGATCTTAACTTCTTGAAAAGACACACACCTTGGCCCTTCAAAGAATTGGACAAATCTAGACCAAATCTCCAAACCAGAAAAAAACATTCAGCCAGCAACATGCAACTTGTTTCAGTTTACATAGAACCGTAAAATAATGGAATCTAGCTCACAGCATACTTGCACTTTGATCGGGCTTTGTGATGCATGACACCACCTTCTCCCACCCTACCTCTTGCAAGCGCATCAACCTTTACTCTCAATTTCTCCATCTATGCCACATCTGCTCCCACGACGAGCAGTGTTCAGGCTGCATGCTGCTGTGTCAGGTGACTGATGCGTCTCTGAAGGGCTGATGATGGGTAGACAGAACAAGTGGTGCAGCCAATCAGCATTGGAATGAGAGTTCAGGGAATCACCCGTGTCAGTAAAGCGAGTGCTTCTTTGCTGCATTGCAGAAACGTGTGGATTGATCGTGTGGAACCTACAATATTTCAGATCTTCCTGTTGGATGTGATGCAAGCTGCTATTGTCCCATCTGTCGGCATGCAACCTCTCTCCAGCTCCGAGATTTATCTGCGGTAAGAAGCTCAATGGTGGTCATTGATTTTTGTTTTGCCATAGATAAATCTCTGGGCTGGAACAATTTATCATCATAGTGAAATCTCCAGAATGAAATGAACTGTGTCCCAAATAACAATAGGGAAACAACGCAGATTCCAACACATCCAATAGAAGACAATGAGAGGCCAAAGGATCCTGGCATATTGTCACCATACAGAGCAGCTGCTGCCAGTCCCCAGGAATGACTAACACTCATCATGCACTCAATCTCTCCATGTCAAGCCATATGGGTATTCATTGTAGGTTTCATTCTAAACTCTTGGAGCAGTAACCACTGGCCAGTGATTCCCAACGCGGCACCACTTTTGCAATTCGCATCTCTATATTTCATGATATAATTTGATACTCAGGATACATTCCCAGGGATGAGCGTCAATTACGCACTGAGCAATGTAACAGTGCATTGAACATTGTTTGAAATATATTTTAGGCTGCTAAGAGTAGAAAGGAAATTGCAACGGCTCAGACTACATTTTTTTTTAATCCTCCCAGGCCATAGAAAGGGTGCTAGGGAATTGCAGGACTGCCAATGTCGTACCATTATTTCAAGGCAAGATAAACCCAGTAATAGACACAAAATGCTGGAGTGGCTCAACGGGGACATGCAGCATCTCTGGAGAGAAGGAATGGGTGACGTTTCAGGTTGAAACCCTTCTTCAGACCAGTCAGGGGAAAGGGTCCCCGTACTAGTCTGAAGAAAGGTCTCAACCCCAAACGTCTCTCTCCAGAGATGCTGCCTGTCCCGCTGAGTTACTCCAGCATTTTGTGTTGTTTTGTCATATTACCAAGTTTGCTAATGACAATAAATCAAGTGGAATAGGGTACAGAAGGTGGAGTAACTTCAGAGGTATAGACAAACTAAAGGGCAAGAACATGAAAGATGGAATAAAGCGCAAGGTCACACACTTCAGTGCACAAACAGAAAAATATGTTATTTTACTTTAAGGAGAGATTGGCCTTGTTCATGTTAAAAGGGATCTAGATGTGCAGGTAGAGGTCAAATTCAAAGTCAACATAAATATGCAAAAGCAATTAGAAAGGGAAGTGCTTGTTAACCTTTAATACAAGAGGGTTTATATACAGCAGGAAGTACCATAGACATGATGCACTGCAGCAACTCGCCAAGTCTCCTTAAACAGCACCTTCCAAACCCAAGACCTCTACCAGCTCGAAGGACAAGGGCAGCAAAACCATAGGAACAGCACCACCTGGAAGTTACTCTGAGCCACACACCACCCTGACTTGGAAATATACTGCCATTCTTTTACCACCCCTGGGTAAAATATCCTGCAACTTTCTCAACCGCACTATGGTGAAACACACCTCAAGGACTGCAGAAGTTCAATAAAGGAGCTCGCCATCATCTTTTTTAACAACAATTGGGGACGGGCAATTAAATTCTAACTCAGCTGTGAAGCTGACATTCCATTAATTAATTATATAATAACTTCATTGTAAAGGGCCTTGGTAAAAATCACACCAGAGTGGGTAAAAAATCTTGTCTCCTTACCCAAGAAATGTACTCGCCAAAGGAGTGCAGAGGCGACAATCTCAGACTAAGGGACAGTGTGCTCAAAACCAAGATGAAAAAATCAACCCAGAAGGCAGCGAGACTTTGGAATTTTCCAACCTGGAAGTTTGTCCTTAGCTTCATTCTCAGGATAGATCAAGAAAAATTGCTGGACAACAAGGGAATCAATTGATATGGAAATTGTGCTAGAATGGCACTAATGATTAGCCATGAACTCAAATGGCAGAGCAGGTATGCAGTGCCTACTCCAATTTGCAATGTTAATCTTCTTTTGAAAAGATACAGATTAATCAAGGGCAGCCAGCATAGATTTGTTATTGGAAGGTCACTTTTGACAAGCTCAACCTGAATTCTTGTTCAGGTTACAAGGATTGATGAGGATAGTGCATTGGTGCAATCTACATGGATTTCAGCAACATAAAAAAAAACTGTTGGAGTAAAACAGCAGGTCAGGCAGCACCCGTGTGAGAAAAATGGATAGTTGATGTGTTGGGTCGAGCCTCTTCATCTACACTGAAAGATTTGAGGAAAGGTAATGAGGTGAGAGGGAGCAGCGGGCCAACAGATAGCAAGTAATAGATACGTGAGAATTTGATCAACAGGTGGAAGAGGGAAGGGTGGACAAAGCGACAGAAGCTGAGAGGTGATAAGTGGAGAACAAAAGGCCACAGATTCTGGAATCTGATGGGTAAGGAAGGCAAATAGGAAGGGTTATGGCAGATGAGAGGAGCAGGAGGGGAGGAGTGAGTCAGTTTTTGAGCATTTGGAGCTGATGGAAAAGAAACAGGGTGAGAGAGTCTGGGGGCATTGTGGGAAGAAGTGGGTGTATGAAAGGAACTGTTCGAAGGGAATGCGGCATGGTGGTGCAGTGGTAAAGTTGCTGCCTTACAGCGTTTGCAGCACCGCAGACCCAGGTTCGATCCCAACTACGGTTTGTACACTCTCCCTGTGACCACGTGCGTTTTTTCCGATATCTTCGATTTCCTCCCACACTCCAAAGATGTACAGGTATGTAGGTCAATTGGCTTGGTAAATGTAAAAAATGTACCTAGTGTGTGTAGGATAATGTTAATATGCGGGGATCGTCATTGGTTGGCGTGGATTCGATGGGCCGACGCGCTGTATCTCTAAACTAAACTGGAGCAGAAGGGATGTGGATTAGCTGAATTAGCTTGGTCAAATGTTCACAATTGTAGATTACAATCACCCATCACCCACATCTTGCTCCCACTGGAGCCCCCCTTCCCCCACCCTACTCCTCACATCTCGCTTCGTTCTAGCTCCACCAGTGCGCCAAATGCCACCTTCCCCACCCTATCTACCACTTTCAGGCTATTTGCACCTCTCGGCTGTCTGTTTTACAACATTCTCTAGACCATTGCCATTTCATTGTGTCGGTCCTCCCTTGGGTTAATTTACCAAAGTGCAACATTTGACATTTGTCCAAGTTAAATTGCATTTGCCAAGCCTTGGCCCACTTTCCCAGTTGATTTAGATTGTAATTGTAATGTAATCTGAGTATTGTATTCTGAGATAACCTCCTTCAATATCAAATGTGCCATCAATTTTGGTGTCATCCACAAAAAAAAACTAACCATATTTACATCCAGGTTGTTACAGATATGGCAAACAAATCATCCTTGTGGCACATCACTGTTCCTTCAATCTGAAAAACACCCCTCCACTACTACCAAGCTCATTTTGTATCTGATCGGCTACCCTAAGGGTTCCCAACCAGGGTAAATTTATCCCCAGGAGGTAAATTTGTTGATTATGAAACTTAAAAGAATAATGTTAAAAACAGTATTTTAAATTTTCCCCTTTGTCCATTGCTTTATTATGGTAGAAGTGTAAACTCCAATTACTGAACAATAGGGTGGGGGTAAATTTACTTTCGAAAAGTTGCCAGGAGTAAACGGGATGAAAAAGGTTGGGAACCGCTGGGCTACCCTATGTGATTTAATTTTCCAGACTAGCCCACCATACTGGTTTGTGAAATGTCTTGCTAAACTCCACATAGATTGTTCTCGGCAATCTTTTTGGTCACTGTTTCTAGAAACTCAAAAAATTTGTTACATATAATTTTTCGTCCCAAAGCTATGCTGACTATGCTTCATGAGTCCTTGCCTTTGCAAACACAGCAGGATCCTGTTTTTCCAAACATCCTCCAGTAACTTTTCCACCATTGATGTTTGGCTCACTGGTCCTTAGTTCCTTAGCTTTGCAGCCCTTCTTAAATGAAGAAAATGAGTACAAGAACAGAGAAGGTATGCCAGAACAGCATACAATCTTAGACACAGGTTGAATACTACAGTCAACTCCGATTGTCATATTACAGGAAGGTTGTTTTAGTGCTGGGCTAAACAGCTCCGTCATGTAAATGTTGCATCATTCTCTAGCAATAGGATTATTATCAGAAGTCGTGTCAAAGAAAGCAGCCAGGATACACGGACAAGGTTGGCATTTTGTGAATGACACCTTATGTTTAACATGCTTTTCCCTGCTGGAATACTTTTTTTTTGAAGCATTAACATGTGGGTGTGGCTAGTGTGGCTACTACACAAAATAGATGAGGGAAATAGCACAGAAATCTTTCAACTGTATAGGTGCAGATGGGATTAGGTAAGAAGACAAACAAAAAATGAAACAGCTGAAAGATGAACTTCCTGACCCAAAACGTCATCTATCCATGTTATCCAGAGATGCTGCCTGACACTCTGAGTATTTTGTGTCTTTCCTTACCAAACCAGCATCTGCAGTTCCTTGTTTCTACAAAAAAAGCGAAATAATCATAGAAGCCCATTTATGTATAGTAGATTCTCAGAAACAAAAATAACTTGATGGATTTAATCAGCACATTAGATTTGGGTTTCATTCCTTCACCGAAACGATAAACTGCACTCTTCAATTACATCTTGCGGATACTCTAACTCGGGTAATAACATTTACCAGGAAACCTTCACAAATAACTAATTGCCAATCAAGAGATGCTAATCTCTAAAATTATATGTAGCAGGGTAAACTCATCTTAAATCCTTTGAAAGAGTGGTGTTCCATTCAGGATATACTGCCAAAATATATGATATTGTAATCTAGATACTGACACCTGATAATACTCATGTTTCTTAGCAACTAGAACAGGACAAGCTACTTAAGCTCCAATCAGGTCCAATCAGCTCAACAGGATTTTAACTATTTAGTCACCTTAGTAAAAAAAACAAGGTTCAGATTTGCCACCTTTAGTTCACAGTAGGCTATTTCAACACATCTAACAAAACGCATTAAACATTAACTTTCAGTCAATACAGTGTATTACTGTCATCAAACCTCATCTGCCTTTTCTCTTTATTAAATAACTTATGCAATCTTCAGTTCTTCAATACAACTCTCAATTCCTGATGTGTGTTCCAAAAATTTGAACAGAAGTCAAAATTCATTGCAAGCTGAAAACTGCATCAATTACAACATTTTTAAAAAAGCTGAGATTTTTTAAATTATACAGCAAATGATTATCAGGATTGCACAACCTGAAACAGGAAGCAATTTTCAAAAGAAAGTTGGATAAATATTTGTGAACAACGTTGGTGAAAACGACATGGCACGACATGACAAATGACAATAATGACTAAGTCGACAACTCTTCAAAATACCATACAGAGAAACAAAGGACCAAATAATGTCCTGCAGCTAGTGAACTTTGGTTTGTCTCCTTCTGCAAATATTACTCATTACATCTTTAATCAGTACTATTTTATCAATTTTGTCCTGTTTCAATGTCATCTTAATCCAACCAACCAGCTGTTGTGATACTGATCTGTACTTCACAATTCGATGGCTATTCTTGGCAGGTAGACAAAAATGCTGGAAAAACTTAGCGGGTAAGGTAGCATCTATGGAGCGATGGAATAGGTGACGTTTCGGGTCGAGACCCTTCTTCAGACTGACGTGGGGGTGGGGGGAAAGAAGTGGGCTGTGGGAACCACTGTGCACCGTCTCCGCCTCTTCCTTTCTTCCTCCGCACCAGCCCCCCACCAGTCTGAAGAAAGGTCTTGACCCGAAACGTCACCTATTCCTTCGCTCCATAGATGCTGCTTCAACCGCTGAGTTTCTCCAGCATTTGTGTCTACCTTCAATTTTTCCGGCATCTGCAGTTTTTTCTTAAACGTTATTCTTGGCAGGCTGGTTTATCTAGGTTTTCTGATTAGTGTCTATGATGTCATTTAACATGCTCATATTGATCCAAGGTTATCAACTTTGAATGATTAAAGGAAACACATTTTATTTTTCATGTGATACGTTTTTAAAAACTATTTCAGAATCAGATTAAACACTAGTCACCTCCACCGCACAGGCTTTCAAATTTCTGTACTTATCAGAATCAGTTACAATATCAGCTGAAAATGAACACTCACCCATGCTCCATCCTTGCAGACAACATAAATGGAAGCAATAAGGTAGGCAATCAATAATATCACATCTGACATTTTCCTCAGCACCACTTTCTTGCACAATCCTATATCTAAAAAAAATCACTGGTTTTAACCCATCTAAAGCTCATTCCCATCTTGTCTGGTAAATTCCAGAGATTCACTGTTCCCTGGGAAAATATATTTTTTCTCATTGATCCTAAATGGCTAATCCTCTCTTAAGACCGAGATCACACCCAGACAGCATCCATCTCTGCATCCATCCAGTCACGTCCTGTAAGAATTTTGTATGTCATAGTGAGATCACCCCGTTCCATGAATAAAATTACATTAATATGCTGACTGCAGATGGGCCTTTCCAATCTACAATAGTCGATGTAAGGGAAGGTACTTTCAAAGATTTCTGCATGGAATAAACTGTCATGTTAACTTTGTAGCCTGTCAGTTTGGATTTCCCCCAAATCTCCGAAATATAATACTACAGCTCACACGGAATTAAATTTATGTGGATTTTGAATTGATCAGAAACTAAAATCGCGGAATACAAAAATCAGCTGTTTTTTTTAAATTATTTACAGCTTTTCACTAATAGTCATTTTTTTCTCTTGTGCAACATCATGATCATCCTCAACAATTATTTCCTGTATCGCTGTCATGTGAACCCACGTCTCGAAACTAGATTTGTGACCGGGCAAATAAACCAGGAAGCCAATATACTCGCAAGTCTCTATCAAAAACAAGCAAATAAGAGCCTTCCCCAAAGACTGGACGATGGAGATTTCTAGAAGCTTCCAGAGCAGTAAAACTATGTAGTAGCAGCCAGTAACTGTTAAATGTCGCTCAATGTAACTTTGAAGCGGAAGAGCTACGCCCCTGGAATCCACGCCCCTGGTTATTAAATACTTCGCCACGACGGACCCCCATAAGCTGGAGGCCGCCGCCGCCATCGGCCCTCACTTGGTTGACGAGTTGCACGGCAGACGGAGGCGAGCGCTAGCCGCGCCTCATGAGTTCCCCAGGCCCTTCGGCCCCTTCACCGCAGCTAGCCCCGGCAGTGACGTCAGCGACGGCGGACTGCCGCGGGCCTCGGCCGTTAGCGCCCATTTAAACGCGGCGCGCTCCGGCCGAGCCGCTCCCTTAGTCCGCCTCCCCTCAGCGCTTGGTCGGACCCCCCTCCCCCCCCCCCAAAAAAAAAATCCAATCCCATCTCAACTCCCGCCAGCACCGAGCTCTCTCTGCTCCTTCCCGGGCCGCTCGGCCTCTCCCCACCCCACCCCAGCCTCCCTCCTCCCCCACCCCCTCTCCACCGGCCTCCTTCCCTCGACACACCTCACTGAAGCGGCGGCGATCCTTCGCCAGGCCTTTTCGGGCCATCCTACTCCATCGGTCGGCTACCTAACGTCCCCCCCCCCCCCCCCCCAACTCCCTGCACGGCCCTGCGCCATCTTGACGCCATGAGGCTTTTTTTTTCTCTCTTCTCGGGCTTCGCTCGCTGAAAGGGGAAGTGGTTGCGCCAGAGGAGAAGAAACGCTGACGGAATTATTAATAACAGGTATTTTCGTTTTAATATTTAAAAAAAAAACAAACAAAACTCGCTTTCCGGACCACGTACCTTGGTGATTCGTCTTGGTAGTCCGCTCGCCATTGCCATTCTCGTCGTCGCCGTGCACCGACTCTCCGGCCTCTGCTTGTCTTCCCGGGGAAGTGCGAGGGCAGCGGCGGCGGCGGCTTAGTTCTCTGCTCCCTCCCCCCCCTCGCCCTCTCCCTGCCCCACGTCCGCATGCGCCACTGCCGCGCGGGCTCACGGGGAATGTAGTCCCACGCTGACGTCTGGCTGCGGGCGCCTACAACTCCCAGGATGCCGCGCGGCTTCCTTCACTTTTGGTCCATAAATTAAGCTGCAGGAGCAGATCACAACTAGGCCATTCGCCCCGTCAAGTTCACTCCACCATTCAATCATGTCTAATGTATCTTTATCTCTCAACCCCACTCTCCTGCCTTCTCCCCATAACCCCTGACACCCTTTCTAATTGAGAATCTGTCAATCTCCGCCTTAAAAAATATTCATTGACTTGGCCTCCACAGCTGTCTGGCAATGATTTCCACTGATTCACCGCCCTCTGACTAAAGAAATTCCTCATCATCTCCTTTCCAAAGGTACTTCCTTTCATTCTGTGGCTGTGACCTCTGGTCCACGACTCTCCCATAAGTGGAAATATCCTCCACGCTATCAAGGCCTTTCACTATTAGGTAAGGTAAAGCCAGGTTTTGGGGGTGGGAGTGTGTAGGAAAGAACTGCAAATGCTGGTTTACACTGAAGGTAGACACAAAATGCTGGAGTAACTCAGCAGGACAGGCAGCATCTGGAGAAAATGGAATAAGTGATGTTTCTGGTCGAGATCCTTCCAGGTGAGAGTCAAGGCAGAGGGAGACTAGAAGTATGAAAATAGACACAAAATGTTGGAGAAACTCAGCGGGACACGCAGCATCTCTGGAGTGAAGGAATGGGTGACATTTAGGGTCGAGACTGAGTGTCAGGAAGCGTGAAAATGACAGATCCGAGCAGACGATGATCAATGAAATGTACAATGGTTCATTGTTAGCTATGGGGAAAGTGGCAACGAGACATACATTCAGTAAAATTAATCAGGACAGTGAAACTAGTCAGAGAACGAGTGTGGGGTAGGGAAGGAGAGGGGGAAAGCAAGGGTTACTTGTTGAGGTGTGTGTGCCTTTGTATATGCTGCTGGGAAGTGAAAGTGAGTACATTGTGGTAGCTGGGAAGTGAAAGCAAAAGTGCAAAAGATGTTGACATTTTGCTTTTAAATAATAGAAAATACTGCAACTGCTCAACAGTTTAGTTTATTCTGAAACCAGATCACATTGTTTTGGAGGAGCTAGGCTGTGCAGCAAAAATTGATTGGAGTAGATAACTACGGTTAAACAAAAACTTGGAGTAGCACACCTTCTTGATTACGATGAAAACCTGTGGGCCACACCCCACTCCTGTACTGTGGCTGTCACCCAAGCCATCTTCCAGTTCACTTAAGATTCAGTGCCCAATAGGTTGTGATGTACAGTCTCCAGTGATATACAGGAAAACTATATCCAGCTTCCCACCCTGCTTCCTGTAAAGCTACATTTCTTCCCACCATACTTCCTGTAAATACTCTATCCCCTACTCCCAATTCCTCCGTCTACACCGTATCTGTATGGAACGGGGGTTCCCCTCTTCCATTATAGATGAGGCTCTCACTAGGGTCTCCTCGATATCCGGCAGTTCCACTCTTGCTCTCTCCCCCCCCCCCCCCCATTCGTAACAAGGACAGAATCCTATTTGTCCTCGCCTTCCAACCTCATCAGCTGTACAAGTCCTCCGACATTTTCGCCACCTCCAACGGGATCCCACTACTGGCCACACCTTCCCATCTTCACCTCTTTCTGCTTTCCGCACAGACCGTTCCCTCTGCAACTCCCTGGTCAACTTGTTCCAACCCACCCAAACCACCACCTCTCCAGGTACTTTCCCCTGCAGGAGATGCAACCGTCCTTTTATCTCCCCCCTCGACTCTGTCCTGGGACCCTGACAATCTTTTCAGGTGAGGCAAAGGTTCACTTGCACCTCCTCCAACTTATCTACTGTAACCGCTGTTCCAGATGGCGCCTCCTGTATATCGGCAAGATTAAGCGCAGGCTCGGCGATCGTTTTGCTGAACACCTCCACTCAGTCTGCCTAAACCTACCTGATCTCCCGGTTGCTCAGCACTTTAACTCCCCAACCCATTCCCAATCTGACCTTTCTGTCCTGGGCCTCCTGCATTGTCAGAGTGAGGCCCACTGCAAATTAGAGGAACAGCACCTCATATTTTGCTTGGGTAGCTTACACCCCAGCGGTAAGAACATTGACTTCTCCAACTTCAAGTGGCCCTTGCTTTCCCTCTCTCTCCATCCCCTCCCCCTTCCCCTTCCCAGTTCTCCCACAGTCTACATTTTATCTCTGTACCGCCCACTCCCCTGACATCTGTCTGAAGAAGGGTCTCGACCCGAAACAACACCCATTCCTTCTCTTCGGAATGCTATCTGTCCTGCTGAGTTACTCCAGCATTTGTATCTATCTTTTTACAATACTGGCACTTTATTGGGTTCATGACTAACATAGTATCAAAAATATAAGAAAAGATAGCATATTGATGGCAAGTTTCTGAAAATGGCATCAGAATACACAAGTACATTTTGTGTAACTTGTCGCGTGGTGTCCACCAGTGACCTGGTTGGCACAGTAAGTGCACATATTTCTTATTCCTTTCTATGTTTATGAATACCACATGGAACAATAAAATTGCAAACACCGCTTCCACTTCATTCACCTGATCATGTAGTAGAATACTGCATCCATCTGAGTGGACACCTCAACGCGCGTTACACGATCATACACACAAACGTATGTTGCGGTGGACACCCAAAGGTTTGATATCCCAGAAAACAAACGTTACATTATTAGAGAAAAACAAATTATATCCATAGATAGAAAAATCAGAACATTACCTTATGGATTTGACCTATATCGATGGCCGATGATTCGTCAGAAGGTTTGCTTTGGGATGATTTTTTAGAAAGTTAAATGTCTCCATAACGGTCGTTGCGGAGCTTCTGGCAGTTGACACGAAGGAATGAAGTTGACGACTTGGTCCGTACGAAAAGTAAACAAGAGACTGTGTTGCCAAATTGAAGATTGGCTCCTTTCTTAGTTTTGATGACCAATTTATGCCCAAAGAATTTTTTTAATTGACTTTAAAAGGTCGGAAAATATATCATAAACGGTCATTGTGTTTTTAACACCATGATGTTTTGGATATATCAAATGTGAATATAAGGAAAAAAATTAACTCGCCCAAAAATCATTACTACCATAGGATACATCGTTGAGGTTTTTGTGTAAAGCTGTAGAGGTTTGCAGCCTCCGTGGTTTAACTTACGGAGGTACCGACCCCGATAACAATGGACACCAAGCACAACGACCGTTACGGGATTTTTGCGAGGCGGAATAGCAGACATGTTACTGTATTTTTCTCCTGATATTGATGAAGATATTTCCCTAGATCATTATCAAAACCTATATGTACGAGGATCCACTTGAAGTTTATTTATGAACTAAATATTCATGACTAAATGTGGCAGAGTTTTTAATGTCACATTTTTGGTGTCCAAATTGGTGAAAAAATGATGAAGATTTGTCTGTCATGAAAAATGTTTTTGACTTTCAGTCTTGAAGTTATCTAATTTATATCTGTTATTTACAAGGTTTCACACGATGGGTAGATTTTTGTTAAGAACAGTGTATTGGTGTAAAAATCTGAATATATAGTCTTGTTCCTTAAAATTTCTCCAGTATTGTAAAAATACTCATCTACCTTTGATTTAAACCAGCATCTGCAGTTCTTTTCCACACACTCCAACATAGTCACTCTCCCAATGGCTACCTTTTTCTGTGGTTGCATCAAGCTGTGCACAATATGCAAATACAGAAACACCAAGTGAAACTGGTCTACCTGTTCCTGGTGTTGGGCCTGGTTTTATTGCCGGGCAATATTCAATTGAGTTTCATCGGCGTATTATTAAAAAGAGAAAACATGAATGGCATTGATACATTGTGAATAGAACCTAATGTGATCTTATAGAGGGGTATAAAATAATGAGAGGAATAGATCAGGTGGACACACAGTTGCTTGGCCAGAGTTGGGGAATCAAGAACGTTAAACATGGTAAAGATTTAATAGGAATCTGTGGGGTAACTTTTTAATGTGGTTGTTGCTCTGTGTATGGAACGAGCTACCAGGGGAGGCTGTTGAGGCAGGTGCTATTGCAACATTTACGAAACATTTAGATAGGTACATGGATAGGACAGGTTTAGAGCGATATGGGCCAAAGACGGGCAGGTGGGACTGGTGTAGATGGAACATGTTGGTCAGTGTGGGCAAGTTGGGCCTAAGGGTCTGTTTTCATGCTGTAAGACTCCATTCCAACACTGTTTCCAACCCGTTACTCTACCCTCTCTTGTAAAACTGGTCACCACCATGAAACCTACTACATGCCCCCTCGACGTTGTCCCCTCTGCCCTTCTGAAGGATGTCATTATAATAGCCGGTCCCAGCATCCTCGCCATCTTCAACAGTTCTCTGACCACTGGCACTGTTCCTTCCTGCTTCAAGCATGCGGTGGTCCAGCCCCTCCTGAAAAAACCTAACCTTGACCCCACCTTGCCAAGCAACTACAGACATATTTCAAAAATGCCTTTCCTTTCATAAGTCCTTGGACTTTTGGAAAGGTACTTTTAAGTCAACTTATGCCTTACCTTCACCAAAATACTATCTTGGAAACTTTCCAATCAGGATTCAGGGCCCACCGCAGCATAGAGTCTGCCTTGTTGAAGTTACATAATGACCTACTTCTCACCATTGACTCCAGCGACTGTGCAATCCTGCTCCTTCTCGAGCGCAGCATTTGATACAGTGGACCACACTATCCTAATTGAGCGTCTCCGGTACGGGGTTGGTATTGATGGCACTGGCCTGAGCTGGTTCATCTCCTACCTCAAAGGTAGGAGTTTCTCTACTAACATAGGAAACTCTTTCTCCTCCCCAGCTAGCCTCTGCTGCAGTGTTCTACAAGGTTCCACCCTTGGCCCCATCCTCTTCTCCCTGTATATGCTCCCCTTAGGCCAAGTCATTCAAAGACAAGGCATTTCCTTCCATTGCTACGCAGACGATACACAACTCTGTATCTCCCCCTGAAGCCCAACAACCGATCAAATCTACTTAACCTTTTCCACTGCCTCGAGGATATAGAGTGTTGGATGGCCCAGAACTTCCTCGAACTAAACAAGAGTAAGTCTGAGGTCATCCTTCTCGGCCCCTCAGACTCAATCAAAATAATAGCAGACAGCCTCACCCCCTTACTCAAACCTCACGTCAAAAACCTTGGCGTGATATTTGACTCAGCATTGAAATTTAACAAACTAGTCAATGCCGTGGTAAAAGCTAGCTTCTTCCAGCTTCGGACAATAGCTAAAATAAAATAATTCCTCCAGTTTGACGACCTCGAAAAGATCATCCACACATTTATCTCCTCCCGCCTCGATTACTGCAACTCCCTTTACACTGGCATCAGCCAATCTTCCCTGTCCCGTCTGCAACTGGTCCAAAACGCTGCAGCGAGACTCCTGACGGGCACCCGAAAAAGGGACCACATCACCCCGATCCTGGCCTCTCTCCACTGGCTCCCTGTGCGGTTCTGAATAAATTTCAAGATCCTTCTTTATGTTTACAAAGCCCTTAATGGGCTTTCCCCCACCTACATCAAAAGTCTTCTTACCCACCACACCACCTCCAGGTCCCTCAGATCGGCCGACTTGGGGTTACCGAACATCCCGCGGTCGAGGCATAAGCTCAGGGGCGACGCCTTTGCGGTTGCAGCTCCTAGACTGGAACAGCATCCCTCTTCCATCAGAACTGCCCCCTCCATCGACTCTTTTAAGTCGAGACTTAAAACTCATCTTTACTCTCAAGCCTTTCTTGACGTCCTCTGGGGGAGGGCTATATGTATGTATTTATGTATGTACTTGATTTAAGAACCACTTGTATAACATTAGTACCTCCACCAATGTAAAGCACTTTGGTCAACGAGAGTTGTTCTTAAAATGTGTTATAGAAATAAAAGTGACTTGACGACTTGACATTAACCTACAAACCCACAAATCATTGGGATGTTGATATAATGGGAGCAGCTGAATAAAACCCACATGATCACAGGAAAAGCATGCAGACTCCAGACAAACAGCACCCGAGGTCAGGATTGAACCTAGGTCTCTGGTGCTGTGAGGCAGTGGCTCTACCAGTTGCACCTGGCAATGGCATTGACGCTGAATGAGCCACTGGACCATATACATTGGAGTGTCTGCAGACAAGTACACACCTCATGGGAACGAACATAAAAGAGTTTATAACTGAAAACTTTATGCTTATTAGATCCACATAGACACCCATCCCTATTTTGAGTCCTCAAATAGCCAGTATGCTCGCAAGCTATGGTTTACAAATGAGAGATCGGTATCTTCCTAACCATACGATCATTCCAGAGAACCATGGCTGATCTATGACCTATCTTATAGTTTGTTGCTTACCATGTTAGTACAAAGATTGCTGATGTACCTCATCTGAGAAAACACAACTTCCTCGGCTTTTTATTAATTCAGCTCAGAAGGGGAGACATAGCGGAAAAAGGATTCCCCAGAATTGCTGGGTTTTCCACTATTCATAAATTGCATTCATGTAACTCTTAAAGCTCCACTTCAAAAATTGGGGCTTTTTAATTATCAGTATTATGAGAGCTTACATGATTTATTCATTTGAAAGCTGTAATAGCTTTCAGTGGATGCACTCCATGGATGGATGGATGTCCCCCTGGATGCACCAATCAATACAGCTGACCATCCCCACATAAACACAGTTGGTAGACACTACCATTGATGTTTTCTATGTAACATATTGCTGTCAACACCATTTCAGCTGTCTGGCCAGTCGGTATCCTACTTTGTTTGGGTCTGTTGCTTACTGAATACCTAGGCAAGCTTCTGGGGACTGCAGGATCAGGAGGGAAGAAAGCAAAAAGAAAGTGGAGGGCCAGTGGATCACCAACTTCCTGACAGACAGGAAGCAGCATGTGAGGCTGGGAAAGCACATCTCAGGCCCGCTGACCCTCAGCACAGGAGCACCACAAGGCTGCGTACTCTCTCCTCTCCTCTACTCTCTCTACACCAGCGACTGCACCTCCACAGACGCCTCTGTCAAGCTTCTCAAGTTTGCGGAGGACACAAACCTGATTGGACTGATCCAGGATGGGGAGGAATCTGCCTACAGACAGGAAGTGACACAGCTGGCGTCCTGGTGCTATCGCAACAACCTGGAGCTCAATGCTCTTAAAACAGTGGAATTGATTGTAGACTTTAGGAGAGCTCCCCCTCCCCTCACCCCACTCACCATCAACAACACCACAGTCACATCTGTGGAGTTATTTAAGTTCCTTGGAACCATCATCTCCAAGGACCTTAAATGGGAGGCCACCATTGACTACATAGTCAAAAAGGCCCAACAGAGGATGTACTTCCTGCGGCAGCTGAGGAAACACAATCTGCCACAGGCAATGATGGTCTAGTTTTATACAGCCATCATCAAGGCTGTCCTCGCTTTCACCATCATGGTCTGGTTTGGCTCAGCCACCAAGCATGGCATCCGGAGGCTGCAGCGCATCGTTCGATCAGTTGAGAAGGTTGTTGGCTGCAACCTTCCCCCCATTGACGAACTGTACACTGCAAGTGCCAGGAAGTGAGCGGGTAAGATCATCTCTGACCCCACTTACCCTGGCCACAAACTCTTTGAAGCACTTCCCTCTGGAAGGTGACTCCGGACTGTCAAAGTCACCACAGCCAGACATAAAAACAGTTTTTTTCCACCAGTAGTAGCTCTACTCACCGGCCAAAAGTCTGTAGCCTCCTTGTGCTCTGGTATTTTATTTAATTCTTCACATGTTTAAATTATAATGTTTTATTTTTAATTGTCTACTATACATCGAGTTGTTACTTGCGAGTAAAGCACCAAGACAAACTCCTTGTATGTGTACATACTTGGCCAATAAAATTTATTCAAATTCAATGGAAAAGATTTGGATCAATATCTGTGACATCACCAGCTGCAAGTGGAAGAGATATTTTCACTCTTATTTGTATTTAGTTTGTACAAAGTTTTGCACATCATATCCATAACGAACATCATACATTTGGCTTCACACACATTATGTTATCTGAACTTTGAGAGTCAATGAAAGATGAACCTGCTGATAATGGGTATTTATTGGACACAGGGGACAGTTGTCCCATGAAAATTGTAATGGTTACACCCATGTATAGAGATGAACGGGCAAATACACGCCAGTCTGTTTAACCTCAGGTGGGAAAAGACCAGAAACAATAATCAGGTTTAGGATTAGCAATCACTTGAATATGTGTGAATTATTAGAGAAAACTGGTATGTTTTTTAATGAAGTTGCAGTGTGTGTCAATGAGGGAATTGCAGTTAAAGTAGCATACATGTAATTCCAGAGGATATTTGATAAAATACTGCATAATGAGCGTCAAGATTCCCATAATTGATGCATCAAGATTCAAGGCCATGGAATGAAAGGGTTGATACAAAGGAACAGGAAACAGAAAGTAGAAGTGAAAGGTTGTTTTTGGAGCAGAAAAGACGTTTCCTGGGAGTTTATACTGGGACCGCTGCTTTCCTTAACGTTGTCATGGACCTGGATGAATGGAGCATGTTCTGAATCTGCATATGACACAAAACCTGGAGATGAATAAGTGCAGGTGGTAGTGGAATGGATAGTGGATTAAATTAAATTCTGGGAAACCTAAAATGTTACATTTTGCTTTTATTTATTCACAGTTGGATATTTGGGCATTTCTAATGCCTTTCATAATCAGGGCCTTGAGCTTGCAACTGAGTGGTTTATTTGGCCTTTTCAGAGAGCAAATGTCAACCACACGTAGGCCAGACTTTCACCCTTAAAGGGTTTTTGTGATCATGCTTGGCTTTATTAAAATTCCAGATTATTAACAGCAGGGCTGCCAACATTGGGTGAGAGTTGGGAGTGAGATATTGCGAGAGACCAAGCCTGAGGGAGCGTGGTGGGGGGGTGGTGTCCCCTCCCATTGGTCAGCTTGAAATTGTACAATATGGTGCATACTGTAGCGAGTCTTTTAACTTACATTTGAATGCAATATATATGCTTTAAATTGGATTAGCTATGAATTAGAGTAAATTACATTCCTAATTACATTCCACAGTAGGGCCCAGGCTCTAATCAACAGGTGCAGCACATGAATGATCTTAGTGTATTCATGTATGGAAATCAGATTATAATCAAGCACTTGGCCCATGTTGACCAACCTGGGTCTCACTGCACACCTGGTACTACTCCTGGCCCTGACTCCAGTTGCATACCTTCTCTCATTCCTGTCCCTGAGTCCAGCCTTACACCTGGACCCCTATTCGACCCTGATCATAGCTGCTTACCTGCTTAGGTTTCCAGTGCTGAACACACCCCTGGTCCCAGCTTTGACTGCACACCTAGTACTATTCCAGACCTTGACTCTGGATGCAAACTTGGCCTTGCTCCTAGCCCCTTTGCACTGACAATATATCTGACCCACACATAAATCCCCATATCTGACCCCCTGGACTTAACCTATTACGTTCAAGTCCACAGGTGCTTATCTAATGCAGTAATCCTTTATGGGGCACTTCACAGACCAAATTATGGATAACAAAATTTGCTACATTCATTGGCTTCCTTGTTATCTAACATGCTAGTTACTTTGTCAAAGAAGTCATCAATTGGTTGAACACAATTCCCATCCATAAAATTAAACTCACTCAGCTGTATAAGTATTCTGATACAATTTATTTCATTTTCGTAACAAACTGTCCTGAAGTCATTTTCACCCCCAATATTTTCAGTATTTTGCTATCTTCCTCTCAGCTGGGACTTTTCTGAAATGCAAAGTCCAATAACTATATATTTAAGCAATATTATTCTATTAACTGTGATCTTGAGAGTACATAATATTTTCTGTGGTATTCATAACACAACAATGATAAAAAGATCTTTGTTTTGATTGCATCAGTTTCCATCTGATTACACTCCTTGAGGATGTTCATCTACGTGTTCAATTAATAAAACAATGAGACTGGGGACATTTCTATTCAACCTGTCAAAGGAATTGGGGGGGGTTAGAAATAGTCAGTGAGGTAAACAAACATAATAATTGAGTGGCAAATGACAATAGTGCTACCTTCCCAATATTTAACTAAAGGAAATAATGGGTTATCAGGGCTGTATGTTGTGACAGACAGCCTGACACCTTGCATGTCATTTAATATTAATATTACACTTATCACATACCCCTGGATATTCCGGATTAATAATTTAAGGTTTTGTCAACTAATTACAAATCAGGCTAATTACAAATCAATAACATTAGCCAACTCCGAAACATGAAGCGCCGAGCATTGGGATCCAGACATCACGGACAACTGGCCTCAGTTCCCCGCTCACATCTGGCAGTGTTCTCTGTCTGAACCAGGGGCTGCAGAGCGTTTTCAAAAGTGGGGAGGCTGAGCGATCACTGATCACTGGCCTTGTGGGTACCCGGTGAGGGAGTGGAGCAACTAAGTGGTTAGAGGATGTGGAAGAAGGGTGTGTGTCCCCCTCCCAGGGTAGGAACTTTTTGAAATTTGATGTATTAAAATCATGTTTTAGTTCATTGTGGAAGTATGATTTCAATGTTTTTCGTATGAAGTATTTTTAAAAGGTAACTTTTATTTTTAAGGGGTAACTTTATCCACACAAAGGGTGGTGGGTGTATGGAACTGCCAGAGGAGGTAGTTGAGGCAGAGACCATCCCAACATTTAAGAAACAGTTAGACTGATACATGGATAGGACAGGTTTGGAGGTGTGGACCAAAACCAGGTAGCGTAGCTGGGACATGTTAGCGGGTGTGGGCAAGTTGCGCCGAAGGACCTGTTTTCACATTGTCTCACTCTATGACTACATTATACTTCCGCCATGCATGAATGCTTCAAAATCAAGTGATCGAGTTTTATTGCCATATACTCAAGCACAGAAACATAGAAAATAGGTACAGGAATAGGCCATTCGGCCCTTCGAGCCAGCACTGCCATTCAATATGATCATGGCTATTCATCTAAAATCAGTCCCCCCCCCTCTCTTCCCCCCCTCTCTTCCCCCCTCCCCCCTCCCCCCCACTCTCCCCCCCTCTATCCCCCCCCTCTCCCCCCCCCCTCTATCCCCCCCTCTATCCCCCCCCTCTATCCCCCCCCCCCTCTCTCCCCCCCCTCTCTCTCTCCCCCTCTCTCTCTCCCCCCCCTCTCTCCCCCCCCTCTCTCCCTCTCCCCCCCCTCTCTCCCCCCCCCTCTCTCCCCCCTCCTCTCTCCCCCCCCCCTCTCCCCCCCCCTCTCTCCCCCCCTCTCCCCCCCCCCCTCTCCCCCCCCCTCTCTCCCCCCCCCCTCTCTCCCCCCCCCTCTCCCCCCCCCCCTCTCCCCCCCCCCCCTCTCTCCCCCCCCCCCTCTCCCCCCCCCCCCCTCTCCCCCCCCCCCCCCTCTTCTCCCCCCCCCCTCTCTCCCCCCCCCCCTCTCTCCCCCCCCCCCCCTCTCCCCCCCCCCCTCTCTCCCCCCCCCCCTCTCTCCCCCCCCCCCCTCTCTCCCCCCCCCCCCTCTCCTCCCCCCCCCCCCCTCTCCCCCTCCCCCCCACCCCTGTGTGACTGATCTCTGCATTGAGGTTATGATCTCTGGTTCTCGACATCAAGAAGGGGAAATCTCAAATTTTCATAAAGTCTTTTCAAGCCCCTTATGATTGGGGATTAACAGCAAGTAGATTCTTCTTGTGCAATAGCATTGAACACGGTTTATTTATTACAATCATGAGCTTTAGGGAAGAGGACAAGTACAAAATGACATGGCTGCACACATGGTGCAAACAGTGGCCACATCGTCATTCATTAATAAGACATACGTGACGTTCAAATGAACAAGCGGGGATGAAGAGTGTGAGACAGTAGTGTTCAATTTGCACTTGAGCTGACAGAACACGTCTACTTCAAGCTCAACCCAAACTGCGTTCAAGCAAGTGTAGATGTAGTTGCCACTGGATGACATGTTTACTTGATGCTACCATAACTGCTACGCATTGCGTACTAGAAAGAGAAGACGCCCCATACTTGAAGGTAGTCACAAAATGCTGGCGTAACTCAGCGGGACAGGCAGCATCTCTGGAGAGAAGGAATGGGTGACGTTTCAGGTCGAGACGATTCTTCAGACTACTTGAAGTTTGTATGAAAACAACACAAGATGGCAGTTACAGTTATAAACTAGAGAATCGGCTGTAAGAATTATACAGCTTCTGACATATCCAATTATGACGCACAACCATTACCATACATCATGTAAGCTTTATATTGGGCTATTTAGTCACTTAAACAATTTATGTTTTAGGTTGCCATATCCACTGTCTCCTGCACATAAAAGGTTGCCATAGGAAAATAACAAGCGTAGAAGCTCTGGGGGAATCTCTGACTTGGGTATTGGACAGACAACATTTCAGGTCAGGACCTTTTGTCCAAAGAGGAAAAGTGCTGGAAAGATAGTCAGTGTCTCAAGTCTGTCCTCTTCATCATGGCTTTTACAAAAGCACAGGCCCAGATTGCTTCCCAGGGTTTCCGTGGATCCTAGATCAGTAAGTCCATTGCAGCTTGGCATATCGATCAGCTCATTTTTGATCGGTGCTCAAGATGTGGCAATGAGCCTTGGTGACAGCAAACAAAGATGTTGCTATGTACAAATACAGACAAAGAATACTACTCCAAAGACTCGTGCCTCTTCTAAATATGTTATCAGCTAATTGCATTCAGAATTGACATTGTCATTAAGGCTGGTTAACATGGTGCACTAAACATGTAAATAGCTTGTTCTAAACTCCCCCCCCCCCCAGTCTAGTTTCAGTCAAAAATCATTGAGTCAAGCAATTGCACAACTAATCTTTATTTTGACAAAACACAATTAGTTCCACTGCTATACCTGACCACCGCGGGTTCAATCATCATATCTGCCTGATCAAGCCCTCTTTAGCCTCGCTCAAGCAGAGACACTCCAGAAGGTCACGCAGTCCCAAGCATTCTCCCAGAAGATCGACACAGGAGCTCGTGGGAGCGGTCTTTTATAGGTCCCCGAACCTTGAGGTGCCGAACCACATGGGGGTGGTCTCTTTACAGTCCAATAACAGATATCAATTAACACAGTATATGATAGACATTTCCCCAACCCAATAATACAGTGACTAATACACTGTATTCAAACGGAAGCAAACATCGCAGCATGTGCCTTGATACTCAAGAAAACAAGACAAGGCTCAATACTTAATCCAATCAACATCTAGCAAAGTAAAGCTTTGCAACATTATATACAATGTGTATGTCTAATTTGCATTCATCCAATCCATTCCATGCAATTTGCACCTAATTGTCAGGATCTGCAGATGTTTTATTCTCTTCCTGCAACTCTTATACGGCTCTAGGCAAACTGGCACCATTCTCCAGCTTGTCCTATTTCTGCAGAAGGCACATTTAAATTGACCAAATGGCCTAGCAGCCCGGAAGCCTTTACTCAATTTTAGTGTCCTGGCCTCTCCAATTTGGCCAGAATTAACAAACATGGATTTGTTTTTGTGAAATATTTTGTACCAAATGATTCCATATGAACTGCTGGAGATGTCCAGAACAGTATGTTTCTTTAACTCACCAGCAATCATGCCCTGTAACCTTACATTGGACATCTCAAGTGGACCTCAACTACTGAATAACTGGCTCTAGTTATAACAAGACCTAGTTTTAGTCTTAATACCCTGATGATATTCTACTGATAACATTTAAGACATCTCAAGTGGACCTCAACTACTGAATAACTGGCTCTAGTTATAACAAGACCTAGTTTTAGTCTTAATACCCTGATGATATTCTACTGATAACATTTAAGACATTTGGATGACCTATTCACAACTGTCTGGGTGAATACTCCTATGCAGATAGTAACATTTTTTTTCTAGAAACTGGAAAGCAGGAACAATGGGATCAGGAGGAGGAGATACTTGCTTCCCAATAGACCGGTTAGAACTTTGTGTTCTGCACTCTCCTGAATGGGCTGGTTTTAAATGTAAGATCATGCGTCACATAATTCCCCGACTGGAAGAAGTTCTTTCTCCATAGCTAACTTGTACACACCCAACACCACGTTGTTATCTACTTTATTAGTGATTTGTCTAAACAAAATAAATCATAATGACTTGTGCATTAACTATGTCAAAATAGATCTGTCCATCATCAGCTTGTAGTTGCTGATGTGCTTATTCACGCTCTGACTAATTCCAGTTGCTTCCTCACAATCTATATACTATTAAAAGTCTCATCTTGTATGTATGTATGTATGTATACGTGTGTTAGTCGTATGTCTTTCTACCTTCGTCAAAACGCCACGCGCTAGCGCAGAGATTTTCACAGATTATTAATCACCGTTGACAAAATAAACTGCTTCACTTCAAATTTCATGCTATATTTCACAAGTTACACAGTTTTAAAAATACCCAAAACCACGTTTTTAAAGGGAAAATCTTTCAACCCGCTTCCAACGTGATGTCACAATGTCCTGCAATGGGCAGGTGGGCGGGCACCAGCTTCGGGTGACGTCAGGGGGAGGGCCGCATTTAAATAGAGGGGTTGCGCAAAAGGTCAAAAGGCACAAGCCTTCTGGAATACCACACATGCAACACGTGCGTTCTTACCTTGTAAAAACCGCCAACATCACTGCTGCTCACGGACAGAGAGAAGATACAAATGTTTTTTGTGACTGACTTGCGAAAGTGCAGCATGCCGGCGGATTGAGGGCAAGTCCCGGCCCGCGACTGCTCGGGGCTGGAGGGTGACTGAGCGGTCTGAACTCAGGCACCCGGTGTAAGCGGCGGAAGGAGAGAAGCCCTCGGGACACCCTCCACTCTCCCCCCGGGGTCAGCGCTGTCCAGCCACGGCCACCTCCGCCCCATCTCTCCCATGCGGCCGCACTGTGACGGGCTGTGGGTCGGCAGCGCCCACACACAGGGCCGGGTGGAGCCGGGCCGCGGCTCCGGGCAGCGGACACCCGGGGACACAAACCCGGGTCCAGTTTAATGTTAAATATAAGGACCTGTATTTACTGTTCTTTGTCCAACCCATCTTAAATTAATATAGTCATAGAGTGATACAGTGTGGAAACAGGCCCTTCGGCCTAACTTGCACACACCAGACAATGTCCCAGCTACACTAGTCTCACCTGCCTGCGCCTGGTTCATATCCCTCCAAACCTGTCCAATCCAAATACCTATCTAACTGTTTCTTAAACGTTGGGATAGCTCCTGCCTCAATTACCTCATCTGGCAGCTTGTTCCATACACCCACACCTTTTGTGTGAAAAAGTTACCCCTCAGATTAGAGGAATCGAGGACTAGAGGACATAGGTTCCAGGTGAAGGGGCAAGAGACTCTGCATCTACCCGATCTATACCTCTAATGATTTTATACACCTCAATAAGATAACCCCTCATCCTCCTGCGCTTCAAGGAATAGACACCCAACCTACTCAACCTCTCCCTATAGTCAGACCCTCTGATCCTGGCAACATCCTCGTAAATCTTCTCTGAACCCTTTCAAGCTTGAAAAAATCTTTCCTATAACATGGTGCCCAGAACTGAACACAATATTCTAAATGCAGTCTCACCAACATCTTATACAACTGCAACATGAACCTCAATACTCTGACTGATGAAGGCCAATGTGCCAAGAGGCTTTTTGACCGCCTTATCTACCTGCGACTCGACCTTCAAGGAACCATGCACCTGCATACATAGGAAATTTTTCCAATTGCACACACTGAAGATGCAATTCCTCAATTAACATTGCCTTGAAGGATTGTGGTTAATGCATCTGCAGTTTCCTGGAGCATTTATTTTAACTACCCTGAGGAGGAAAAGTATCAGATCCTGGATGTGTCTCTTGAAAACACATTATTTTCTTGTGCCATTTTTTTTAAAGTTGTAGCAAATCCATCAGTTCAGCCTATGATTTAAATGTTCATCTCCTAATTGGTACTTTATCCCCTTCAATTTCTGTGGAAAGAATATTACTGTAGTAAATCTACATTTTTTTAAATCCAACTGCTCTTACAGGTGGATTGAAAAAATCTTGTCATTATTTTAAGGAGCAAGAGAGTTATATTCACCAGTCTGAAGAAGGGTCTCGACCCGAAACGTCGCCTATCAGTCTGAAGAAGGGTCTCGACCTCGCCTATCGACCAGTCTGATCTTCGCCTATCCACCAGTCTGAAGAAGGTCTCGACCCGAATTATCTCCTTCGCTCCTTAAAGCTGAGTTTCTCCAAAGTTATATTCAGTGCCTTGCCAATATTTGTATTTCAATTGGCAGCACTAAAATATAGATCACACTTGTTGATATACTGCATTGCAGTTTGTAAGAGCTTACTGAATTCAAAAGGAACAGCATCTTTCACATTTAAGAAAAATCTAGATAAGCACTTGTATTGTCAAGGCAACTATGCTCGTAAATGGGATTAGTCTGAATAGCTACTCGATGGTTGGCATGGACATGGAACGAGGTTGCAGGTGGAGGCAAAAGGCCTGTTTCTGTGCTGCATGATTCTATGACTGTCTCCCTAATTACAACAGTAACTGCTCAGGGACATTCCATTGATTGTCAACCACTCACTGAAGTCTTAAGGTTGTAAAAGGCATCATACATGTAACTAATCCAAAAGCATACGCCAGAAAGCTGATATAAAAACAGACAAATGGTGGGAGTATTCAGCAAGTCAAGCAACGTCCCTCCTATGTACTGAACATGAGTTTCATATTCTCCTGTAATGCGGCAAGTAAAACTGCACACAATACAGTAAATGAAACCTAGGTACTATACAGCCGCATCATGATTCCCTGACTCTTATACTCAATGGCCTGACCAATGCAAGCAACCATACCATGTGCCTTGCCAAATCTCATCAGGATTCTGAGGAAGGAGAGGCATTAGTAAGCTTTCTTTGTGACTGCATTAAAATGCTAGTCCCAGGATAGATCACCAGTGATGTGTATGCACAGGAACTTGAAGGTGTTGTCTCTCTCATTTACCATCATGTCAATGAAGACAAGTGCATACTCCCTCAGCTTTCTCTTCCTGAAGTCACCAATCAGTTCCTTGTATTGCTAAAGTTGGGAACAATATGTTTGTTCTGGCATCGCGCAATCAGATTATTGATCTCCCTCCTACACACTCGACTCGTCCTGACCTGTAGTTAATCAACAATGATGATATCATCAGCAAGTTTAAAGATGGCATTGGAGCTGTATCTCGCTGCACAGTCATGGGCATAGAGAGAGTAAATCTTTACATCACAGCAGTGGGTACATTGCAAAGATGTTTACCTATGTAGAGTTTTGGGCCCTAAAGTTCCAAGGGATATTTTTTTTAATTTGAATTAAAATGTTCAATTAGCATTTCCAGAAACCCTTCCCTTTCTCTGATGACTAAAGCAGGATCGGGATAACCCATTCAGGGACAATGAGTGGAACTGCTTTGCTTCTTACATTAACCGGTGTATGTTTTTATAGTATTTCCTGGCATGTTGTATTGGGGGCAAAGTGAGGAATTATTGTCCCTTCTGAAATTCTTTAAAAAATATATATATATTAGAAGCAATTGTACAAGGATAAAACGTTCGGCATCTACAATTATACAATTATTGTACAGCTTCATTTTTAACCTTATAACCTAAACTTTAAAAAAGGAAAAAAAAGGAAACAAAGGGAAAGCAAGAAAAGAAGAAAGGAAAAAATTAAGGGAATAAAATAGAAAAGAATGAGAAAAAGACCCCTAAACTACCAAAGCAGTGCAGCAGAGAGAAAGAAGAATAAGATAAGATGGGGATATACCTTGCCCCTCCCCCACCCAACGTAGCATCGGATTTAAATTTAAATTTGTTTCACCATACTATTGATGTAAAAATTCAGTAAAGGGTGTCCATGTCTTAAGAAATTGATCTGTTTTTTCCGCCAAGACAAGCCAAATGTTTTCCAAATGTAGTGTCTCAGACATATCTGTAATCCACATCTTCACCGTGGGCACTGTTGTCTGTATTAATTTTTTCGCCATTGTTAGGCCGTAATTGAGGAAACGTCTTTGAAATATCGTTAGCTTAGAACAGGCCTCTGACAGTTTTATATCTGGGTCCAATTTAGTTTTAAGTATTTTGGAAAAGGTATGAAATATTCCCCTCCAGAAGTTGTGTAACTTTGTGCAGGAAGCAAAAGAATGGGTTGTAGTCGCTTCTTGGAGGACACATTTATCACAAATCGGAGAGACATTTGGGAAGATCTTGTTCCGATAGAGATACATATTCCGATAGAGATTTGCGCCATGATGTCCAAAATCTCAAATAACTTAGAAAGTAAAATATAGTCTCGCTGAGGATGTCACAATGGATCTGACTGCCTGCCTCTGCAAGCACTGCGAGTGACATCACCCCTGTTCTGTCTTCTGTACTTCTTGGCTTCTTAACTTTTACTCCTTTAAATTCGTCACTTAGCGTTTTTAAACTGCTGCTCAGGTCGTGCTGAGCGCTCCGCTGGACTCCTTGAAGTTCTAGAACATGGCGGTGGTCGTCATTATTGCCGCGCGGGTGAGGGTGCGGAGCAGCGCAATGGGAAGGTGGCCGTGGCGGCCATTACTCTCTCTGGGAGAAGCCGTCTATGGAGACCTGCGATTCCTCCATCAATCGCAGGGACTCGGGGAATCTTGACGCCTTTTCCTCGCTGGTGATCCCGATCCCACTTGGCGATCTCTGCCTGTCACGGGGACGACCTCCTCTCTGTCTCCCCCGCCCGATCGTCACGCGGGTGGGTGGACCTCTCCTCGTGGAAGCCACAATCGGCCGGCCCTCCGCTGCTTTTGACCGTCATCAGATCGCGCCCGCCAGCGGCCTCCCTCGAGTCTCCACCGCCCACTCGTCGTGGGCCTCAAAGCCCGCTCGCCCGTAGCCCGCCCAGTTCCCCTCCTCCTCTCCCCCCATCCTCCTCCCTCCCCCCGTCTCTCCCCTCATCTCTCTCCCCCCCCCTTCCCTCCTCTCTCCTCCCCTTCACCCCTCTCTCTCCACCCCCCACCCCTCCCACTCCACCTCCCTCCCCCATCCTTTACCCCCCTTGGTCCCGATCCAAAATGTTGCCCCTTGGAACACCCGCTATATATTGCCTGAGGAATTATAGAAACATAGAAAATAGGTGCAGGGGTAGGCCATTCGACCCTTCGAACCAGCACCGCCATTCATCGTGATCATGGCTGATCATCCCCAATTAATAACCCGCCTTCTCCCCATATCCCTTGATTCCACTAGCCCCTAGAGCTCTATCTATTAAATCCCTCCAGTGATTTGGCCTCCACTGCCCTCTGCGGCAGAGTATTCCACAAATTCACAACTCTCTGAGTGAAAACGTTTTTTCTCACCTCAGTCTTAAATGGCCTCCCCTTTATTCTAAGACGGTGGCCCCTGGTTCTGGACTCACCCAACATTGGGAACATTTTTCCTGCATCTAGCTTGTCCAGTCCTTTTATAATTTTATATGTTTCTATAAGATCCCCCCTCATCCTTCTAAACTCCAGTGAATACAAGTGTAGTCTTTTCAGTCTTTCCTCATATGACAGTCCCGCCATCCCAGGGATCAATCTCGTGAACCTACGCTGCACTGCCTCAATCCTTCTTGATTATCTTCACAGGGAGCTTTGCTAGTGCTATTCGTGTAGATTTAAACTAGAGAAGCAAGAGGGTGCGAACCAGAGCAGTATGGCAGAAATTGGAAGGAGTGATGGGACTCTAGAGGTTAACACCAGTAAATCTGACAGGCAGGGAGAGGTGAAGGAATATGGTGATGCAGATGAGGTGAAGTCTGTTTATTTTAATGCAAGGAGTATTGTGGAGAAAGCAGATGAATTTGGAGCCTGGGTCAGTGCTTGGGACTATGATGTGGCCACTACGGAAACATGTTTGCGAGCGGGACACATTTGTAGCTCAGTGTTCCAGGCGTTTGTTGTTTCAGTCGTGATAGAAAAAGAGGCGAAAGAGTTACATGACTAATGAGGGAAGACTGTCACAGCAGCACTGAGAGGACATACTGGAGGGTTCGTCTGTTGAGATGACATGGGTAGAGCTTAGAAATAAGAAAAATGTAAACACTCCAAACGGATTGTACTTACTGTAGCCCCACATAGGAAGCGGGAGATAAAGGTACAGATATGTGAACAGATTACTGAATGATGCCAAAGCAACATTAGTGGGTGTTTAACCTGCCCAATATTGACTGGAACTTGCTCAGTTCCAAAGACAGAGACGGGACAGAATTTGTGAGGTGTACCCAAGACCAACCCGAGAAGGGAACATGCTGAACCTTGTGTTGGGAAATGAGCCTGGACAGGTGACTGGTGTTTCAGTGGAAGACCACTTAGGGTATAGTGATCACAGTTCCATAAGTTTTAAGATTGTTTTGAATAGGGAAAAGGCTGGGCCTTGTGGGAAGGTACTAAATTGGAGTAAGTGATTTTAAAGACGATTGGAAGATTAAAAAAAAAGTTTCAAGGTAAGAATAGCATTGGAAGATACACTCATGGAGAAGGGAAGATTAATTTGAAAGGGCAGTGATTCAAAGACTGGTTTCTTGAGGGGATTTATGGCAGATTTGTAAGAATTGGGAACGAAAATATCCGTTGACGACTTACCATCATCTTTTCCAGAGCAATTAGAGATGGGAAATTTATGTTAACCATGTGCTCATTTTGTTTTAAAATGCAGCAGAGCTCAACATATTGCTGCACTCTGGCAAGAGGCATGCTGCTCTTCCACCTCACCCCGATTAGAATCACTGATCTCCTTATCTCATCAACCTTCTCCTTTTCCGTTGAATTCCGACCCAGTGCCACTGTTTTTCTTCAGCAGAGTTTGCTGGAAGTTACTTTTGTTGCAGAACACAACTTTTCCTCCAAGTTAAGGTTTGTAGAACTCGGAGCACGAGCGAGCAAATCACTAAAGAGCAGGCTTCATCAGAGGACTGTAATTTGCTGTGCAGGGAATGGAAATTCATGCAGATCTCCTGTTGGAGATGTAGAACTTCAGCAGCTTGCAATCCAGTCATGGTGTACAGCCTTATGAGTTTCCTCATGAGTAAATCTTCTAAGTACTGTACTTAAGAGTGATACAGCGTAGAAACAGGCCCTTTGGCCCAAATTTCCCGCAACGGCCAACATGGCCCAGCGACACTAGACCCACCTGCCTGCATTTGGCCCATATCCCTGCAAACCTGTCCTATCCATGTACCTGTCCAACTGTTTATACTTACAAAACGTTGCTTTGCAATATGTACCCTGACATTTTACATCTTCATTTACCAGGCCCTTTAAATAGCTGTTAAAGGCAGATTCCCAAGGGGATGGCTTAGTCGGTACATGATTCCAGGGAGAAAGAAGTGAGAAAAACACAAAAATGGTCTAAATAACTATTGTTACCGACCTTCAGAAATTCCCAGCCTGCTGTTGCCTCACCCAAACCTGTTCTGCCATTTGGTAAGATCATGACTAATTATATAGCCAAGAAAGAAATGGATTCAAATCACAGGGCACATAAATCATCATAGTTACAGCTAATTATACAAAAACAAGACAATAAATAAATGAGTCAACTGCAATAACATCTCCATCAAAAAAAAAGGAGTCGTGGGAATTGTTAAATAACTCTCAGGTTGTTTGTATTCCAAGCAAAAGAGAACTTATGAAATATTTGCCTTAATACGACTGGCATTGTCCTGCCTCCACTTCTTTTTCAGCTTTCTCCACTCCCACCCAGAAGGGCATGGAACCAAAACGTCGCCTATCCACGTCTTTGAGAGATGATCCCTGACCTGCTGAGTTACTCCAGCGCATTGTCTTTTATTTTGTAAACCAGCATTTGCAGATCCTCAAGCTATCGTTGCAGTCTACCATTAGATAATCCCAAAAAAGCACACAAAGCAGCTTTGCGGGTAGTGAAACTGCCATGTGGATTAAGAGCAGCAAGACAAGAAACTCATCTTCATCTGGGTGCACACGGTTACATCTGGTTGATTCCAATACAGTTCAAATAAATCAGCATTTTCTTATACAATAACTCAGATGAGAACATTCAACTTTAAGATTTTATTGTAATAAGCAGCTCACCAGTGAACCATAGATAATTAATTATTACCTGCTCATTACATTCCTTATGCTGTAAAATACTTCACTTTTAAATACAGGTCTGTTTCTCAAACAATGCAAATATGAAAATATTAATAAGAAACAGAAATGATAAATCGGCAATGTCAAAGTTCTTTCTCTTGGAGTGGAATACAGCACGATACCAGAAACAGACCAATTTTAATTAAACTGCTGGTTTTAATTGCTTCATCTGTCTTTTGGAGGATTAGGTTTAATCCTTCGTCTGTGATACCTTTAAATAAAAAGAGACATTTTTATTCCTCCAGCATGAATTCACAAATTCTTCCTGATTTAAACTCATCAATTGTTCTCAGATAAATAAACAGTAACTAATTTCCATTAACTAAAAGGGTAATAACCATATAACCATATAACAATTACAGCACGGAAACAGGCCCTCTCGGCCCTTCCAGTCCGTGCCGACCATTTGTTTTCCCCTAGTCCCATCTACCTGCACTCAGACCATACCCCTCCATCCCCTTCACGTCCATATACCTATCCACTTTACTCTTAAATGTTAAAATCGATCCTGCCTCCACCACTTCTGCTGGAAGCTGATTCCACACAGCCACCACCCTCTGAGTAAAGAAGTTCCCCCTCACGTTACCCCGAAACCTCTGTCCCTTAATTCTCATGTCATGCCCTCTTGTTTGAATCTTCCCTACCCTCAATGGGAAAAACGTATCCACGTCAACTCTGTCTATCCCTGTCATCATTTTAAAGACCTCAATCAAGTCCCCCCTTAACCTTCTGCGCTCCAAAGAATAAAAGACCTAACTTGTTCAACCTTTCTCTGTAACATAGTTGCTGGAACCCTGGCAACATTCTAGTAAATCTCCTCTGTACTCTCTCTATTTTGTTGACATCCTTCCTATAACTAGGCGACCAAATTGTACACCATACTCCAGAATTGGTCTTACCAATGCCTTGTACAATTTTAACATTACTTCCCTACTCCTATATTCAATGCTCTGATTTATAAAGGCCAGCACACCAAAGGCTTTCTTTACCACCCTATCTACATGCGATTCCACCTTCAGGGAACTATGCACAGTTATTCCTAGATCCCTCTGTTCCACAGCATTCCTCAATTCCCTACCATTTACCATTGTACGTCCTATTTTGATTTGTCCTGCCAAGATGTAGCACTTCACACTTATCAGCATTAAACTCCATCTGCCATCTTTCAGCCCACTTTTCCCAAATGGCCCAAATCTCTCTGTAGACTTTGAAAATCTACTTCATTATCCACAACACCACCTATCTTAGTATCATCTGCATACTTACTTATCCAATTTTCCACCCCATCATCCAGATCATTGATGTACATGACAAACAACAGTGGACCCAACACAGATCCCTGAGGCACCCCACTGGTCACCGGCTTCCAACCTGACAAACAGCCATCCACCATTACTCTCTGACATCTCACATTCAGCCACTGTTGAATCCATCTTGCTACTCCGCCATTAACACCCAAAGATTGAACCTTCTTAACCAACCTTCCATGGGGAACCTTGTCAAAGGCCTTACTGAAATCCATATAGACAACATCCACTGCTTTACCCTCATCAATTTCCCTAGTTACCGATTCAAAAAATTCAAGAAGGTTTGTCAAACATGACCTTCCAGGCACAAATCCATGTTGACTGTTCCTGATCAGACCCTGTTTATCCAGATGCTTATATATATTATCTCTAAGTATCCTTTCCATTAATTTGCCCACCACCGACGTCAAACTAATAGGTCTATAATTGCTAGGTTTATTCTTTGAACCCTTTTTAAACAATGGAACAACATGCGCGCAGTACGCCAATCCTCCGGCACTATTCCCGTTTCTAATGACATTTGAAATATTTCTGTCATAGCTCCTGCTATTTCTACACTAACTTCCCTCAATGTCCTAGGGAATATCCTGTCAGGACCTGGAGACTTATCCACTTTTATATTTTTCAAAAGTGTCAGTACTTCCTCCTCTTTGAATCTCATAGTTTCCATAGCTACTCTACTCTTTCCCCTTAACTCACCGAATTCAATATCCTTCTCCTTGGTGAATACCGAAGAAAATAAATTGTTCAATATCTCCCCCATCTCTCTTGGCTCTGCAGATAGCTGTCCATTCTTTCTCTCTAATGGTCCAATTTTATCCCTCGTTATACTTTTGCTATTAATATAGCTGTGGAAACCCTTTGGATTTACTTTCACCTTTCTTGCCAAAGCAACCTCATATCTTCTTTTAGCCTTCCGAATTTCTTTGTTAAGATTCCTTTTACATTCTTTATACTCCTCTAGCACCTCATTTACTCCATGCCTCCTATAATTATTGTAGATATCTCTCTTTTTTCGAAACAAGTGTCCAATTTCCCTTGAAAACCATGGCTCTTTCCAATTTTTACTATTTCCTTTCAACCTAACAGGGACATAAAGATTATGTACTCTTACAATTTCCCCTTTAAATGTCCTCCATTTCTCTTCTACATCCTTCCCATGAAACAAAGTGTTCCAATTCACTCCTTTAAAATCCTTACGCATTCCCTCAAAGTTAGCCTTTCTCCAATCAAAAATCTCTACCTAGGTCCAGTTCTGACTCTCTCCATAATTATATTGAAACTAATGGTATTGTGATCACTGGTCCCGAAGTGCTCACCAACGCATACCTCCGTCACCTGACCTGCCTCATTTCCTAACAGGAGGTCCAGCACTGCCCCTTCTCTGGTCGATACCTCTATGTACTGCTGCAAAAAACTATCCTGCACACATTTTACAAACTCCAAACCATCCAGCCCATTTACAGAATGTGTTTCCCAGTCTATTTTTGGAAAATTGAAATCTCCCACAATCACTACCTTGTGCTTACTACTAATATCTGCTATCTCCTTACATATTTGCTCTTCCAATTCACGCTCCCCATTTGGCGGTCTATAATACACCCCTAAAAGTGTTGCTACACCGTTCCCACTTCTCAGTTCCACCCAAATAGCCTCCCTAGACGAGCCCTCTAATCTATCCTGCCAAAGCACTGCTTTGGCGAGTAAGTGATGGAGTAAGTGAGCTAGATACACTTTCTGTCCTCTTAGGCTTCATGATTTCCTTTTTAATTATACTCCTACATTTCTTATACTCGCACAGCGATTTGCTTGATGCCCACTGCCTAAATATGACATATGCCTCAATTTATCTGACCCAAGGTTCACTAAACTTGCCAGTCTTGCCCTTCTTCTCCCTAAGAGGAACATGCTGGCCTTTGTACTCAAAGACAAAGGACATTTATTGTCACATACACCAATTGGTGCAGTGAAATTTGAGTTACCATGCAGCACACAAATAAGATGAACAAAACACTTTAGAATTTAACATAAAACATAAAAGAAATCCCCCCACAGCGGAATCAACATTTCCCACTGTGAGGGGAGGCACCAAAGTTCAGGCCTCCTCTTCTGTTCACCGTGGTCGGGGCCTAATGAGGCCTCCGCAGTCGCCGCTACAGGCCCGATGTTTTAGGCCCTCAAACGGAAGAACACTCTCAGCGGCCCAGAGCCTCTGATTCAGCCGCTTGCTACCGGATACCATGGCATCCGAAGTCCACAGGCCGAGCTGGGCGGAGATTTAACACTGGCGACCTCGGCGAAGAGATCCCAGGCTCCGCGATGTCAGCGCCGCCAGCGGCTGGAAAGTCAACGCCACCAGTGGCTGGAAGCTCTGCAGACCACCACTCAGTTTTGAAAGCCACACACTTGCCCCCTGTCCCCTTACCTGCAAACAAACTCATTGAATCAACCTCAGACCTTCCAGAGTTGACCTTGCTCTAATGAATGAACTTAATTTGGGGGCTATTCCTACACTCCCCATAACTATGTTAAAAGTAATGGAATTATTTTCACTGATTCCAAGCCCTATACACTGTAAATGATTTGGTCACTATAAGGGAAATTGAAATCTTCTCCACAATACTACCCTATTATTTTTGCAGCAATCTGCAATTTCGCTACACATCCACTCTTCTAATTCCTGCTAACTATTGTGGGGGCTATTATACAAACCCATCAAATATATCATTCCCATCCTATCCATGATGACCCCCCCCCCAAAATATCTCCTCGAAGTCTACATAGTTTTGTCCTTCCTGAATAAGAATGCAACCCCCCACCATGTTACATGCATCTCTATCACACAGATAGTATCTGTTTCCTGGAACATGAAGAGATTAATGCAATAGCAAGGGGAGACATGTTTCTGTTCTGGCTAAAACATCACTTTCCCACGAGCCAATCCATTCCCAAAAATAATTTGCCTTACGTGTTAAGCCTCTCGCATTGAACTAAATGAGGGTAGGAAAAGGGAATAGTGAGGGTAGGAACAGGGTGACAGGGGATCTGAATATGTGGCTGAGGTGTTGGTGCAGGGGGCATGGATTTAGAATTCTAGATCACTGGAATCTCTTCTGGGGCAGGGGTGACCTGTACAAAAGGGATGGGTTGCACCTTAATTGGAGTGGGGCCGACATTCTGGCAGGCAGGTTTGCTAGTGCTACACGGGTGGGTTTAAACTACGTGATCAACAACGTGGAAACGTATGCGTGCAGTTAACGGGAAAGAGAGTGTAGGGAAGGTCACGTTCAAACTAATGGCAGGGGATGGAACCCAATGCAAGGAGACAGAGGGCCAAAAAACAAGGGCAGAAGTAAAAGGTAGAAGGGAGATGAGAAAAACCAACCTGAAAGCATTGTGCCTTAATGCGAAGAGCGTTCGTAAAAAGGTGGATGAATTGAATGCGCAGTTAGTAGCTAATGAATATGATATAGTTGGAATTAAGGAGACATGACTCCAGGGTGACCAAGGCTGGGAGCTAAACATGCAGGGGTATTCGATATTCAGGAAGGAAGAGGAGGTGGGGTGGCATTGCTGGTTAAAGAGGGGATTAATGCAATAGCAAGGAGAGACATTAGCTTGGATGCTGTAGAATCGGTATGGGCAGAACTGCGAAATAGTCAAGGGCAAAAACGCTTGTTGGAGTTGTATTCAGACCACCAAACAGCAGTAGGGAGGTTGGGGATAGCATCAAGCAGGAAATTAGGGAAGCGTGTAGCAAAGGTACTGCAGTTATCATGGGTGACTTTAATCTACATATAGATTGGGCCAACCAAATTGGTAACAGCGCTGAGGAGGATTTCCTGGAATGTATGCGGGATGTTTTTAAAAAAACCAACAGTAGAGAAACCGACTTGGGGACAGGCCATCCTAGACTGGGTATTGTGTAATGAGGAAGGATTAGTTAGCAATCTTGTTGTGCAGAGCCCCTTGGGCAACCTTGACCAAATATGGTGGAATTCTGCATTAGGATGGAGAGTGACACGGTTAATTCAGAGACTACGGTCCTGAACTTGAAGAAACTTTGAAGGTATGAGATGGGAATTGGCTAGGATAGACTGGCAAATTATACTTAATGGGTTGATGGTGGAGATGCAATGGCAAAGATTTAAAGATCACATGGAAGAACTCCAGAAATTGTTCGTCAGGCGAAAAAATTAAACGGAGGAAGGCGGTTCAACCATGGCTAACGATAGTGTTAAATCCAAGAAAGAGGCATATAAATTGTCCAGAGGAAGCAGTAAACCGAAGGACTGAGAGGAATTTAGAACTCAAGAGGACGATAAAAGGGTTAATTAAGAGGGAGAAAAAAAAGCATGACAGAAAGCTTGCACGAAATATAAAAACGGACTCTAAAAACTTCTTTAGATATGTAAAAAAGGAAAAGATTAGTTAAGACAAATGTAGGTCCCTTACAATCAGAGACAGGTGAATTTATAATGGTAAACAAGGAAATGGCAGAACAGTTAAACAAGTACTTTGGTTCTGTCTTCACGAAGAAAGACGCAAACAATCTCCCAGAAATAATAGGGGACAGAGGATCTAGTGGGAGGGAGGAACTGAAGGGAATCCACATTCGTCAAGAAATGGTGTTAGGTAAACTGTTGGGACTGAAGGCAGACAAATTCCCAGGACCTAATGCAGGTGGCCATAGAAATAGTGGATGCATAGATCATTTTCCAATGTTCTCTCAACTCTGGATCAGTTCCTGTGGACTTGAGGGTAGCCAATTTTTAAGAAAGGACGGAGACAAAAAACGGGGAATTATAGACCAGTTAGCCTTACATTGGTACTGGGGAAGATGCTCGAGTTGATTATTAAAGTTGTTATAGCAGCGCATTTGGAAAGCAGTAACAGGATCAGTATATATTTACAATATATACTAGACTAATTGGGACCCGTTGGGTCCCAGCGTCACACGGGAGGGCTGGTTCCCCAATATTCCAGCTCTCCACCAATTCCAATATTGGTGGCCAGTGGGGGAGGGGGGGGGGGGGGCTTTCTGGAGCGCTAGTATGGGTGTTGTGGGCTGATGGGACTGGTTTCCAGAGGGCTAGTATGGACATTGTGGGCCGAACAGATTCTTGGGCTGGCAGCTCAGTCACTCACGGCTGGTGGGCTGGCAGTTGACTCACGGCTATTCCTTGAAATTCCATTTCAAGCAGGGTGCAAGGCCACCACATTCAAGTGCAGTTTCTTACCATTTCAAGCAGGGTGCAAGGCCACTAAAGACAGCGAGTCGTGACCTCTCACTCCTCCACCTTGCAGAGACTGACCCACGCCCACACTTCTGGGTTTTATAGTCACTCCCACCAGATGGGGTGTGGCCTTCATGACATGATTGACAGGAGAGATAATCTCAACATTTTTTAAAACACTAACAACTCTTTAGGATTTCAACATAGCTTTAGCATTTCCAAACCAAAGGCAACACGGCTTTAGCATTTCCAAACCAAAGGCAATACAGCTTTAGTATTTCCAAACCAAAGGCAACACAGCTTTAGCATTTCCAAACCAAAGTCAACACAGCTTTAGCATTTCCAAACTATATTTTCAAACCACATTAAGGGCACTCACAGGTTAGTCGACATGAGAGACGTGACCCTCTCGCTCCCCCATCTTGCAGAGACTGACTGAGGCACTCAACACTTTTATAGCCCCTCCGGAAGAGGCGTGGCCTCCAGGAGAGAGAATCTCAACATTTTTTAAACACTAAAAACTCTTTTATTTTTCATCAATGGGAAAAATCCTCTTGTCCTGCGCAGTGGAGGGGGACTCTGAGTAAGATGGCCAAAAATCACCGCCGTAAGTGGCAGCGTTTTTTCTAAAATCAATATACAGAACAACAAGAAGTGGTCAATATCAGACTTTTAGTAATATAGATTCATGATTTAGACGAGGGAATTAAATATGACATCTCCAAGTTTGCAGATGACACAAAGCTGGGTGGCTGTGTGAGCTGTGAGGAGGATACTATGAAGCTGCAGGGTGACTTGAATAGGTTGTGTGAGTGGGCAGATGCAGTATAATGTGGTTATTCACTTTGGTGGCAAGAACAGGAAGGCAGATTAATATCCGAATGGTGTCAGATTAGGAAGAGGAGAGGGTGCAACGAGACCTGGGTGTGCTTGTACATCAGTCACTGAAAGCATGCACGCACGTACAGCAGACAGTGAAGAAAGCTAATGGCATGCTGGCCTTCATTGTGAGAGGATTTGAGTTTAGGAGCAAGGAGGTCCTATTGCAATTGTACAGGGCCCTGGTGAGACCACACCTGGACTATTGTGTGCAGTTTTGGTCTCCTAAATTGAGGAAGGACATTATTGTTATTGAGGGAGTGCAGCATAGGTTCACCAGATTAAATCCCGGGATGGCGGGACTGACATATGATGAAAGAATGGGTCGACTGGGCTAATGTTCACTGGAAATTAGAAGGATGAGAGGAGATCTTATATAAACATATTAAATTATTTAGGGATTGAACAGGCTAGACGCAGGAAAAATGTTTCCCATGTTGGGGCGGTCCAGAAACAGGGGTCACAGTTTAAGAATAAGGGGTAGGCCATTTAGGACTGAGATGAGGAAAAAATTCTTCACCCAGATGTTGTGAATCTGTGGAATTCTCTGCCACAAAAGGAAGTGAAGACCAATTCACTGGACGTTTTCAAGATAGTTAGATTTAGCTCTTAGGACTAAAGGATTTGAGGGAGAAAGCAGAAAGAAGTTACTGATTTTAGATGATCAGACATGATCATATTGAAGGGCTCGAAGGGCCAAATGGCCTACTCATGCACCCATTTTTCTATGTTCCTAAATGCAGCTTAAACTATTAGTCTTTCCCATCTATTTGCTGTGCATCTACCAGTGTTGCCTGCTAATCTTACTCATTGACTACAATGTTGCAAACTAAAGATTTGATGCGGGGTTTTAAGTCAGCTCTGAACTCTGACGGTCTGGGATAAAGGGCACAATCCCATTCTGTTGCTACCAGATATTAGCCTGTACAGGGAGGTTACATTTAATGCAGCTAAGTGAAGAAGTGATAATAAAGGGTAGCACAGTGACGCAGCAGTAGAGTTGCTGCCTTACAGCTCCAGAGACCAGGGTTTCATTCTGACTATGGATGCTTGTCTCGACAGATTTTGTACGTTCTCCCTGTGACCTGCGTGGGCTTTCTCCGGGATCTCTGGTTTCCTCTCACACTCCAAAGACATAGAGGCTTGTATAATTGTAAATCGTCCCCAACGTGTGTAGGATAGTGTTAATGTGCGGGGATTGCTGGTTGGCGCGGACTCAGTGGGGCGAAGGGCCGGTTTCCGCGCTATATCTCTAAAGTAAAACGTAAAAAATGGGGAGGGCACATACATGAAAGCTTTTATGTGGATATCATAAGGCGTTTAATAAAGTCAGTCAGAGGAAACTGTCAGCTCTAGTTGGTGCTCATGGATTTGAAGGCAAATTATTGCCCTGGCTAGTAATCTGGCTCAGCAGCAGGGGATAACGGGAGCATTAGGGGGAGTTATTCAGATTGGCAGGATTTGATTATGAGTGTCCTGTTTTGACCAGTGTGGTGTGCCAACTAATCAACTGAATGATGAGACAGAAAGCCCTGAACAATCGGCAACATTGTAAACAGTGTAGATAGATGGAGATAATAAAGAGATGTTAGTGAACCAGGCAAAAGGAAAAGAAAACTGTCAAAAGTATTTTCAAGTGACATCATAAAGTATGGACCAATAATATTTTTAATTGGTGCAGGAAATAACAGATCAATACAGGCATCTGGGCTTTGTATATAGATTAAAATCTCACAGCAGAGAATAATCAGAAGGCAATAAAATGCTGAGCTCTACATCTGCAGAACTAGCAAACAACTGGGGTGGATATGGTTGGGGTGGGTAGAAGTTACATCATATTCAGCCCAAACATGAATATTATGAGCAGTTCTGGAAATCACACAAACTAGAGTTGTGTTCTCTACAATTTAGAAACATAACACTAGAATTTAGAAGATTGAGGGGGGATCTTATTGAAACTTACAAAATTCTTAAGGGGTTGGACAGGCTAGATGCAGGAAGATTGTTCCCGATGTTGGGGAGGTCCAGAACAAGGGGTCACAGTCTAAGGATAAGGGGGAATTCCTTTAGGACCGAGATGAGGAAAACATTTTTCACACAGAGAGTGGTTGAGTCTCTGGAATTCTCTGCCACAGAAGGTAGTTGAGGCCAGTTCATTGACTATATTTAAGAGGGAGTTAGATGTGGCCCTTTTAGCTAAAGGGATCAGGGGGCATGGAGAGAAGGCAGGTACATGATACTGAGTTGGATGATCAGCCATGATCATATTTAATGGCGGTGCAGGCTCGAAGGGCCGAATGGCCTACTTCTGCACCTATTTTCTAATGTTTCTATAAGGCAATATAATTGAAATGTGAAGATTGGAGAGGCACCAGCAGGATAGAAACTACTTCCAAATCAAGTCTGGAACTAGGGGACACAATCCAAATTCATCAGGCGCCTGGAATCCCCACTATAAACAAGTGATACTAGGTCAACTTTACTCCCAACATATGTTTGATAGTTTTTTATTAACTAATAAAATGATATATGAAGGCAGGACACAGATCAGCCATGATCGCATAACTGATAGGTTGAGGACCATTTGACCTGTTCCTATACCTAGAGTACAGTTCAGTTTAGTTTAGTTTATTGTCATGTGTGCTGAGGTACAGTGAAAAGCTTTTGTTGTGTGCTATCCAGTCAGCAGAAAGACAATACATGGTTACAATCGAGCCATTTTCAAGTGTACAGATACACGATAAGGGGATAATGTTTAGTGTAAGGTAAAGTCCGATCAAGGATAGTCCGAGGGTCACCAGTGAGGTAGTTCAGGACTGCTCTCTGGTTGTGGTAGATGATTCAGTTGCCTGATAGCAGCTGATAACTTTGATTAAAAGATTTGATATGGTAATCAGAAACAATCTTCTTCAGTGAAAAGGTTCAGAACAAGGAGTATAATCTTAAAAGTAGTCCACTGCAAAGGACAATAAAATTTGAAAAAGTCAATGCTGTTTGCTCGATTTTAGGTACGCACGGGATTAAAGACGTACAAAATCAAGCCAGGTAGATGGATTGAAGATACAGATCAACTACAATCCAAATGACGTGATACATTAGATCCTTGGTATTCAATAGCAGCTTTCTGTGGAATATTTAACATACAGAATGCTTAATTAAGAACTAGAAAAGGGAAAACTGTGCAGTTGAACTATATAGTATTGAATACTGACTGAGAGTTTCCCATCACAACTTACTCAAAATTAGAAACGTTCCCAGTGTGGCATCAGGAAGAGGAAACAAAGGAATTCTATATGACAGGTTCTCCCCAGTTACAACATGTATCTGTTCACAACCACATGTTACCCTTGAGTGGCCTATACTTGGAAAACATTAGGTCATAAGGGATAGGAGTAGAATTACCCCATTCAGCCCATCAAGTAAACTCCGCCATTCAATCATGGCTGATCTACCTCCTAACCCCATTTTCCTGCCTACTCCCCATTACCTACGACACCTGTACTAATCAAGAAATATGGCTGCCAGCAATATCTATATTACTAAAATTCTGATCTTGACCACTTCCTGTTGTTCTGTATATTGATTTTAGAAGAAATGCTGTCACGGCTGTGCGTTTGGCCACGAGAGTCCCCCTCCGCTGGGCAGGACAAGGGGATTTTTCCCATCGATGAAAAATAAGAATATTAGTTTAAAAAAATGTTGAGATTCTCTCTGCTGAAGGCCACGCCCCTTCCGGAAGGACTACAAAAGTGTTGAGTGCCTCAGTCAGTCTCTGCAAGATGGGGAAGCGGGAGGGCCACATCTCTCAGTCTGAGCTGTGAATAACACTGAAAACATGTCTACTAAACTGTGAGTGGTTTTACTGACCTGTCAGTGCCTTTAATGTGGTTTAAAATATAGTTTGGTTTGGAAATGCTAAAGCTGTGTTGCCTTTAGTTTGGAAATGCTAAAGCTGTGTTGCCTTTGGTTTGGAAATGCTAAAGCTGTGTTGCCTTTGGTTTGGAAATACTTCAGCTGTGTTGCCTTTGGTTTGGAAATGCTAAAGCTGTGTTGCCTTTGGTTTGGAAATGCTAAAGCTGTGTTGCCTAATTAAAGTTGCCTTGCCTAATTAAAGTTGCCTTGCCTTCTATATAATTAAAAGTCTAATCTTGACCTGTTTGCGCTTTATATTGATTTTAGAAAAAACACTACCACGTACAGCTGTGTTTCTTGGCCATCTTACTCAGAGTCCCCCTCCACTCATCAGGTGCCGATGATTTTTCCCATCGGTGAAAAATAAGAGTTATTAATGTTTAAAATATGTTGAGATTCTCTCTCCTATCAATCATGCCATGAAGGCCACACCCCTTCTGGTGGGAGGGGGGCAGAGACTATAAAACCCAGAAGTGTGGGTGTGGCTCAGTCTCTGCAAGATGGAGGAGGGAGAAGTCACGACTCTCTGTTTTTAGTGGCCTTGCACCCTGCTTGAAATGGTATGAAGCTGCACTTGAATTTGGTGGCCTTGCACCCTGCTTGAAGTGGTAAGAAACTGCACTTGAATTTGGTGGCCTTGCATCCTGCTTGAAATGGAATTTCAAGGAATAGCCGTGAGTCAACTGCCAGCCCACCAGCCGTGAGTGAGCTGCCAGCATAACAAGCTTGAGTGACTGACCCGTCAGCCCAAGAATCCATTCAGCCCACAATGTCCATACTAGCCCTCTGGAAACCAGTCCCTTCAGCCCACAACACCCATACTAGAGCTCCAGAAAGCCCCCACTGGCCATCAATATTGGCGTTGGGGGACCAGCCCTCCCGTGTGATGTTGGAACCCAACGGGTCCCACTTAGTCTAGTATTTAAATAAAAAACAGGGCAATGTGTGGTTAAACCAGAGCGTTTAACTCAACCATTCAAATATTGCTGCAGCAACCAAGATATACACGTTGGGCATTTGTAACCTGGGGAAGACTAGACAAGCTCTCTGGTATGAGCATAGATAGATCTTCTTCAGGGAACACTTTTAAGATTGAAGTCAACACAGATTTGTTCCTTATAAATCTACTGTGGTGGTGTCTTCTTATGGAGTCCACATCACAAGATTAGAAATCTTGGCACGTCTCGGCATCTGCTTACAATTGCGCATTGCTCTTCTCGTACTTCTTGTGCGTAGTGATGGAAGGATTGGTGGAAACAGGGCCGCGATGTGAACGCTTTCCTTGACCCCCTATGGTTGTGCGAGTTGTGCAAATAGTACTTACTGCCCAACTGGATACCAGCGGTGTTTTGTTGTGTAGAACATTTTGCTGAGTTCTTCAATTGTCGGCCCCTGTTTATCACGCAGCACTTCTTTGTCTAATCTGGCCTTTAGTACTTGGTCGTGAGTCTCCTCTTTATTGTCCACTGGCGATGGTCGTGGGATGGGCTGCAGGAGAGTGTGGGGCACATTTAGGAACTAACTACCATTCAGCCGACAACAAAATTGCTTCTGCATCCCTATGTTCAGAGAGCTAAAACAGTAAAAATCATGACAATCTACACAAGGCATCTGCTGCTATCATGTTCCCTTCTGTCAATTGCTTCACCTCTTTGACTCGGCTTTAGGTTAGTGCTTTGACCCATCTTTGAATAATCAGGCCTCTGTAAAGTAGAAACGTTTTTAACACTAAATGATCAAGTACATAATTACATATTGAAGACTTTAAGATGGCGCCTGCTGCGGCGACTTTTGCGGAGCACCAGAACCTAAAAGGCTTAAATACAACTTCAATCAACTCACCTGGATCAGGAAAACGGCAGAAAACGGTGCCGTTTCAGACAAGCTACTTGAGCACCTCAAGGCTCTTGTAATTTTGCGATCTTCCGCAGCCGTGGGAGCCCCGGACTTTAAATTTTCCCACGGTCGCTGGAAATCACCCGACCCGACTGAGGAACACCGGTACTGTACCTCGGAACCCCGGGATGACCTCCAGAGCCGACGGGCTGGATCTTCCAGAAACAATGAAGCTGGAGCTGCAGCTGCCGACTTTGAAGGAGCTGGAGCTGCCTTCTGTGAAGGAATCCCTGTTCCAGCGCAGGTCCGCAGAAACAGCAGGTACAGTAAACTCAGTACCTGGAAACAAAGGGGAAGCCTCCATTGTGTCCGGAAACGTGGCCGGCGGGCAGGGCTTCAGGCCAGACTGAAGTGCAGTGGACTTCGGCCCCCTCTCCCTACTATCCTACTGGCCAATGTACAGTCCCTTGAAAATAAAGTGGAGGACTTAAGGGCAAGACTGCTTTATCAAAGGAAGCTGATGGAATGCTCTGTGTTCTGTTTCACAGAGACATGGCTCACCCCCAGCTCCCGTGGTCCGTACATTTGCATCTGGGAAAGGGAGAGGAGGGGGCGTCTGACTCATGGTTAACTCTGCGTGGTGCTCAGACGTGGCAGTCCTGTCCAACTCCTGCTCTCCACACCTCGAACATCTGGTGGTGAAGTGCCGTCCCTTCTACCTTCTGAGGGAATTCTCCTCCATCATCCTGATCGCGGTCTGCATCCCACCCCAGGCAGACGTCCGTCTGGCACTGGAGGAGCTGCACGCCGTGGTCAACAAACACCAGACGTCTTACCCCGAGGCATTTACCACCATTGCTGGGGACTTCAAAAAGGCAAACCTAAAGAAATCACTCCCCAACTTCCACCAACATGTCTCCTGCTGCACCAGAGGACCAAACTCCCTCAACCACCATCATCAAGAATGCTACACCACCATCAACAATGCCTATCGCTCTATCCCTCGCACTCACTTCGGTAAATCCGACCATAATGCGGTGCTGCTTCTTCCTGCCTACAGGCAGCAATTAAAGAGTGCACCCCCAGAGGTGAGCACAATACAGAGCTGGTCGGGGGGGGGGGGGGGGGGGGGGGGGGGGGGGGGCAGAGGAACAACTACAGGACTGTTTGGAGTCTGTAGACTGGGCAATGTTCAAGGACTCGGCAATGGACTTGAACGAATACGCCACAGTCGTTACAGACTTCATTAAGAAATGTGTGGAGGACTGCATCCCTACAAAAACCTTCCGAGTGTTTCCCAATCAGAAACCTTGGATCAACTTTGAGATCCGCACTCTTCTGAAGACCAGACACCGGGCATTCATGTCTGATGATACAGTGGTCAATAAGAAGTCCAGATACGACCTTGGTAAGGCCATCAAAAAGGCCAAAAGGAACTTCTGCTCCAAGCTGGAGGATGAGACAGATGCTCAGCAGCTGTGGCGAGGCCTGAATGCAATCACCTCCTACAAGGCGAAATCAGGAGGCAGCTCGAATGTCGGCGAAACATCACTCCCTAATGAGCTCAATGCATTTTACGCACGCTTTGATAGGGAGAACAGCGATGTGCCTTCCCGAGCCCCCATTCTCCGTGATGGTATTTCAGTCTCAGTCACAGAGGCTGACGTCAGGAAATCCTTCAGAGGGGTGAACCCTCGAAAAGCACCTGGACCTGATGGTATACCTGGTCGTGTTATAAAAACCTGTGCGGACCAACTGGCTGGAGTTTTTACGGACAGTTTCAACCTCTCACTTCTGAGGTTCCCACCTGCTTCAAAAGGGCATCAATTATACCAGTGCCCAAGAAGAGCAAGGTGATGTGCCTCAATGACTATCGACCTGTGGCACTAACACCTGTGGTGACGAAGTGCTTCAAGAGGTTGATCATGGCGCAAATCAACTCCTACCTCGACAAAAACCTGGACCTACTGCAGTTCGCTTACCGCCACAACAGATCAAAGGTGGATGCGATCTCGCTGGCTCTCCACTCCGCTCTGGACCACTTGGACAACAAAAACTCATGTCAGGCTTTATTCATCGATTACAGCTCGGCATTTAATACTATCATCCCCTCCAAGCTAGTTACCAAACTCGTAGAACTGGGTCTCTGCGCATCCCTCTGCAATTGGATCCTCGACTTCCTCATTCACAGACCACAGTCTGTTCATATTGGTGGAAATGTGTCAGACTCGATAACAATCAGCACGGGAGCACCTCAAGGCTGCGTGCTCAGCCCCCTGCTGTACTCTCTCTATGCTCATGACTGCGTAGCCGGCCATAGTGCGAACTCCATCATCAAGTTCGCTGACGACACCACTGTTGTGGGACATATCACTTATGGGGATGAGTCGGAGTACAGAAGAGAGATCGAGCAATTGTCCATATGGTGCCAGCACAATAACCTGGCCCTCAACACCAGCAAAACCAAGGAACTGATTGTGGACTTTGGAAGGAGTAGAATGGGGACCCACAGTCCCGTTTATATCAAGAAAGCAATTATCAAGAAAGCTCATCAGCGCCTCTATTTCCTGAGAAGATTACGGAGAATCGGTTTGTCAAGGAGGACTCTCTCTAACTTCTACAGGTGCACAGTAGAGAGCTTGCTGACCGGTTGCATCGTGGCTTGGTTTGGCAACTTGAGCGCCCTGGAGAGGAAAAGACTACAAAAAGTAGTAAGCCCTGCCCAGTCCATCATCGGCTCTGACCTCCCTTCCATCGAGGGGATTTACCTCAGTCACTGCCTCAAAAAGGCTGGCAGTATCATCAAAAACCCACACCATCCTGGCCACACACTCATCTCCCTGCTACCTTCAGGTAGAAAGTACAGGAGCCTGAAGACTGCAACAACCAGGTTCAGGAATAGCTAATTCCCCACAGCCATCAGGCTATTAAACCTGGCTCGGACAAAACTCTGAACATTAATAACCCATTATCTGTTATATGCACTTCATCAGTTTATTCATTCATGTGTGTGTATATATTTATATAATGGTATGTGGACACACTGATCTGTTTTGTAGTCAATGCCTACTATGATCTGTTGTGCTGAAACAAAGCAAGAATTTCATTGTCCTATCAGGGACACATGACAATAAACTCACTTGAACTTGATCGTCAATGTTTTATAACAGTATGTGTAACAGCTTGCTTGAGTTTGTTGGAGGAACTTAGTGGGTCAGGCAGCATTTGTAGAGGTAAATGGTAGTCAACATTTCGGGTTAAGACTCTTTCTTAACGAAATATACAATACATGATATTAATTGTGGCTGAACAGAGGTGTCTTAGGACATAGATACATAATTCCCTGGAGGCAGCAGAACAGACAGAAAGAGTGGTTAAGAAACTATTGTCCACGGTGTAGAATGCAAGAGCAAGTAGATCATGCTGTAACTGTATGTAATATTAGTTACTCCTAGAGTACTCTATACTGGTTGTTCACCCCCACTACGAGAAAGAATGTGAGAGTAGCAGACAGAGTAGAGAAGATTTACATGAATTCAGCCAGAACAAGAGAATTGTGGTTTGGAGGAGAAACTAAGATGGGGCTGTTTTCTTTGAAACAAGAGATCACGGGGGAGATTTAACAGGAGAGCACAGAATTATGACAGCTATGTAGAATAAACAGGAAAGGGTAATTTCCCCACAGCAACAAGGTCATTAATTAGAGGGTGTAATTTTAAGTTAATTGGTAGAAATAATAAAGGAGAGCTGAGCAAATATTATTTCATTCAATTTGTAGTGGGAGTCTTGAAATCACTGCTTGAATAGTTGCTGGAGGTAGAACCTCACACCTCATTTATAAAAGGACCTGAATGAGCACAATGCACTGGATTAGAGACCAAAGGCTGCAAGGTGAGATTATTAGAGTTTGCCAAGTTGTTGTATTTACCGGTTGCTAGACATTTTAATTCTCCTTCCCGTTCCCATACTGACCTTTCTGTCCTCGGTCTCCTCCATTGTCAGATTGTCAATATGAGATGCTATTCCTCCAATTGAACGCAAATTGGAGGAATAGCATCTCATATTTCGCTTGGGTAGCTTACAACCCAGTGGTATGAAATTGATTTCTCTAACTTCAAGTAGCCCCGGCATTCCCTCGCTCTCTATCCCTCCCCCACCCAAGTGGCACCCTACATACAGCTAACCATGGCCTGTTTTCTTTATTATCATTACTTTTTTTGCATATCTTTCAATCATTGTTCTATATCTCTTGTTTCCTTTTCCCCTGACGAGCCTGAAGAAGGGTCTCGACCAGAAACGTCACCCATTTATTCGCTCCAGAGATGCTGCCTGTCCCACTGAGTTACTACAGCTTTTTGTGCCTATCTTTTATTGTAAGTACGAACTGTATGTCAGGATTTAAAATTATCTTGAACCTGCATTCAGTAACACTACACCACTAACTATGTATACAGAATGCTCAAAACAAACTCCAGCACAAATATGCTTAAATATTAACATTCGTGGATCATTCAGTCTGACCTTGGTGTGTTCGTATGGGATGTTCATCGAGGGGTGGTAACAAACAATCGTCCGTCCATCAGATGTCAATGCAAGTTCAACTTTACTGTCAAAAACAAAGATAATTTGTTTGTTAATTTGAGAACCAGTGGCAGTTGGGTATTTCGCCTCTCCTGCTTAATTCCAACACATAATAACTACTTGGCCGAACCGCTCCCAGCCTCAGCTCCATTTTCCTGCCCAGTTCACATTTCAGTGCATTGTGACACGGTGGTACAGCGGTAGAGCTGCTACATTACAGCAACAGAGAGCGAGGTTTGATCCCGACTACGGGTGCTGTCTGTACAGAGTTTGTACGTTCGCCACGTGACCTGCGTGAGTTTTCTCCAGGATCTCCGGTTTCCTCTCACATTCCAAAGAAATATAGGTTTGTAAGTTAATTGGCTTCGGTAAAAAATTGTAAATTGTCCCTAGTGTGTAAGATAGTGCTAGTGTATGGGGATCGCTGGTCAGTACGGACTATGTGGGCCGAAGGGCCTATTTCCGTGATGCATCTCAAAACTAAATTGAACTTTTTGTTTTTTCCATTCTTCTTACTGGAAACTCTAGCTTTCTATGCCAGTAAAGAATTTAATAGCAAGTGTGCATAGATATTAATAATCAGGAACATAATTACTCACCAGTTGTAGTCATTGGGAAGAGCGTTGTATGTAGACTTCTGGCAAACACAACTCCGTGATCCACCTAAATATCAGAATGTGACTCAGGATTACTTTCTCACACCACTGTTTAAACATGTCTTTGTTGATCAACTCAATATGATTCTTATGATTCTCAAAATCACAATTAGATAGATTTTATAAAACTAACATGCTCAGCCTCTCCTCTTTATTTAAGACAGACATAAAATGCTGGGAACAGGCATCTCTGGAGAAAAGAAAAAGGTGGCGTTTTAGGTCAAGGCCCCGCTTCTGAATACATATTCCTTTTCTCCAGAGATGCTGCCTGACCCGCTGAATTACTCCGGCATTTTGCATCTATTTTCAGTGTAAACCAGCATCTGCAATTCCTTCCTACACATTTTGTCCTTTTTACTTAATACTTAAGTAACTCCTTGTGTCATCGAGGTGATAAGCATTTGTTTCTCCGCCTGTGTATTTTGTAGTACACAAAAGTTGTATTTGTCCACCTTTCAAAATTAAAATTTAAACAGGTTGGAATGCATCGATGATGATGCGACCTAAAGGTTGAATTAAAAATGGTACCAAAGGCAACTCAATCCACAGACTTACATGCTGCCTTGAGATACAAACCAGTCCGTTCACAACCAATTACACTATTTTACCCACAGGGGGTGCCCTGTACACTCATATGATCATCACAAGCTCTGCTCTTATCCAGACAAGAAAGGATTTTACTTCGGAGTCACGTGAGTGACTACGTGAAGAAGCCCCGCCTGGCGCTGGAACGGCATTACGTCGACGCTGACGGCAGAGCAAGAGCTGCAGAGGCAGCTCCTCGACAGCGGTAGGTACGGGCCCGCAGGTAAGTGCAGGGGAAAAACACAGTGGCTGGTACTGAATGCCAGAATGTAAAACGAATTTCAAAGTAAAAAATAAGTTGAAAAACAATGGAGTTTTAAAAAAGAACGTCCTAAGGGGAGAGATCGTAACGGGAGATTACGGAGCCGGTTCCGATACCGGTGGCCGTCAAAATTACGTTAGAAAGGTTTTTTAGTGGCTCCACAAACTTTTGGCACGGGGGGGGGGGTGGGGGGGGGTGGGAAATTTTATAGTCAGAAAGGGCATAATTTAAAAAAATGAATATGGCTTGAAAAAAATAATGGGGGGAAAAAAAATCCAAAAATGAAGTGAATAAAGAAATCAAGGCAAAAAGGGTTAAAAGGCGCTCTCTCTCTCTCTCTCTCTCTCTCTCTCTCTCTCTCTCTGTGTGTCTGTGTGTCTGTGTGTAAGTACAACACCTGAATAAGAAGTGAGGCCATGGAAAATAACCATGGAAAACAAAAATCAATTGGCCTCTCACTAAAGCTGTTATGATTAAAACAGCAGAATAATAATCAAACTATTGATGTTTTATTTTAAGTACACTTCAGAACAAAATAAAAAAAAAATATATATAAGTGTACTAGGTTTGATACCTGAATGTATGAGTGAGATCATGAAAAATAAATATGAAAAAATAAATAAATAAATAAATTTTGGCCTCACCAAAGCTGTTATAGTGAAACAGCAGAATATAACCATATAACAATTACAGCACGGAGACAGGCCCTCTCGGCCCTTCCAGTCCGTGCCGACCATTTGTTTTCCCCTAGTCCCATCTACCTGCACTCAGACCATACCCCTCCATCCCCTTCACGTCCATATACCTATCCACTTTACTTTTAAATGTTAAAATCGATCCTGCCTCCACCACCTCTGCTGGAAGCTCATTCCACACAGCCACCTCATTCCACTGAGTAAAGAAGATCCCCCTCACGTTACCCCTAAACATCTGTCCCTTAATTCTCATGTCATGCCCTCTTGTTTGAATCTTTCCTACCCTCAATGGGAAAAGCTTATCCACATCAACTCTGTCTATCCCTTTCATCATTTTAAAGACCTCAATCAAGTCACCCCTTAACCTTCTGCGCTCCAAAGAATAAAGACCTAACTTGTTCAACCTTTCTCTGTAACATAGTTGCTGGAACCCTGGCAACATTCTAGTAAATCTCCTCTGTACTCTCTCTATTTTGTTGACATCCTTCCTATAACTAGGCGACCAAAATTGTACACCATACTCCAGAATTGGTCTTACCAATGCCTTGTACAATTTTAAACATTACTTCCCTACTCCTATATTCAATGCTCTGATTTATAAAGGCCAGCACACCAAAGGCTTTCTTTACCACCCTATCTACATGCGATTCCACCTTCAGGGAACTATGCACAGTTATTCCTAGATCCCTCTGTTCCACAGCATTCCTCAATTCCCAACCATTTACCATGTACGTCCTATTTTGATTTGTCCTGCCAAGATGTAGCACTTCACACTTATCAGCATTAAACTCCATCTGCCATCTTTCAGCCCACTTTTCCAAATGGCCCAAATCTCTCTGTAGACTTTGAGAATCTACTTCATTATCCACAATACCACCTATCTTAGTATCATCTGCATACTTACTTATCCAATTTTCCACCCCATCATCCAGATCATTGATGTACATGACAAACAACAGTGGACCCAACACAGATCCCTGAGGCACCCCACTGGTCACCGGCTTCCAACCTGACAAACAGCCATCCACCATTACTCTCTGACATCTCCCATTCAGCCACTGTTGAATCCATCTTGCTACTCCGCCATTAACACCCAAAGATATGATATGATAAAACTTTTAAGTTATAAAGATATCAACAGTGAATCCGGTTATGATTCATGTCTCAATTAGATGAGATTTAAGGAAATACGATTTTAAAAGTATTTCAAACTGGTGCATGGCATTTCCATTCAATGGAAAACAAATAAAATATTGTGCAAAATAACCAATACATTTAAAGGAAAATTAATTGCCATCAGTTTGTGGAGCTCATTGAGAAGAAATATATAATATTTAGGGACCAAATCTGCAGTCTAGAGTTGCAGATCAAATCAGGTTATGTTAAAATCCTGAATATTATGGAATAAAACCTGCCTTATGATTATTCAAAGTATTGATTACAAAAGAACAGACTATTGGTCTTTAAACTTTGGGGGGAAAAAATTATGATCCAATATAAAGATTTGATAATGGATCAAAACTAAGGCAGAAGTATGATAAATAAACATAATCCAACATAGCCTTATCCGAACCCATATAATTGGGAAAAGAAGGCCTGAAGTACGTGGAAGAGGTGCAAACAACTGTTACAAAATAAATTCATGAAATCTCCGATTGTGGGGGATTACAGGTGTATTATGATCATTAATTTAATATAACTAAGGACTACAAAAAAATTAGAAAGGATTGGTTCACCTGTATAAGAAAACGTAAAAATTAGATTTTAGGTTTGTACCCAAAAGTAACTCCAATAAACAAGGGGTACGTACATATATATATATATATATATTATAAATTACCTCAGTGTACAGATGTGATGGTATAAACCATACAAAACATCGTTTTATATACACTTTCACAGTGTAAGAACATTTTATTAAAATGGAACATCTTCAACATTGAAATACAGTTGTTATTAACAAAGTGTTAATCAAATATTACAGGTGCTTGAAATTAATTAAAATGGGTCAAGCAGTGCAAGTTAAAACATTGTCTAAAGGATTAAATCCAGTTTAAGGCTGTTAAACAGAATACTGGAAGAACAATTGCACTGATAAGATCAGCACTTGCACTAATGAGGACATGGTCATGGTTATCTTGATCACATTTAAATTAGAGTCAGCTGCAAATTAGTGCTGCAATTACAAGTCTGTTGAAAGGCAAAGACTTGACCCATCACATAAAGCCTATGTTTTAGGCATTCATAAATATTCATAAATTACTATTTAGGAGTAATTCAGCACCATAAGAGGGGGAAAATTGTTCCATGATACAAATATGTCTTATGGTTTCGTTGACATACTTTGTCCCTCCATTAGAAAAGGAGCCTAGGTAAGAGTAATAAAGCTCCAAAAGAAATACAGAAGATTATAAGAATATGTATGCCTTTGTGAGAGGCTTATACAAATACCAAATGATACATTATCATTATTAAAGTAATGGAATAAAAAAAAGGGGGTTCACAAGTTGCTTCAACTATAAGCTTAGCAGCTGTTGCAAGCTGAAACAAGTATTAACAGATGATGGACAGTTTCTGTGAATATTTGGGTAAGATAAAAATATTATCTATTCTTATAAAGATAATTGATACGTCTCTTTGATGGGACTACGGACAATAATACCAGGTAAATGCAAATGAATTGTCCTAAGAAATTCTCCAAACATTTGTATTAATTACTGAATTATAATTATAGAATTATGGATTAAATATCAATTGTTCTATTATGGAAGTGTCCAGGTCATAACAAGGTGTACAATACCACATATGTGGCATATTCTAAAATGTTTAGTCCAGCTGTTTATCTCTAAGAAAGAGACAACGTTATCACAGACTACACATTAAGGGGGGAAAATACATTGTCATTAATATGGATTACTTACAATTAATCTGGTTGTATACAGATTAAATAACCAATTTTTCAAATATTCTCGTGGGTAAGCCAAGAACAGGAAAGGTGGATGCTTTTTTCTCAATTACATGAGGAAAAATGGGTTTTTATGTTCCTCATTTTTGTCTGATAGGGCAGTGTCTGATGAAAATATAGCAAAACACGGCCAGACGCATTTTGGTGGTCTAAAACGGATCCTTCATGGTTTTCATAAATATTGAGTGATGTTGAACCACTTGTGATGATTCATAGTTGCAGTAATTATTGTTGCCATCCATAATATGAAAATATGAATTGACTATCTGCAGGTTGATCAGACCATTACAATAGTTTAATGGTCAAAGAAGTCTATGAATGTTTAACTAATATAACAACATAACAATAAAATAATTATGTATAAAGAAGTGTTATACCTGCAATTTGCAGAGAAAAAAAAAACAAACAATATTTTATAAGAAATTGGAAGTCTGTGTATACAGTAAAATTATTTGTCATATTAGATATATGTGAGTTCTTGTGGATTGCATTTTTTCTGAGTATCTAATTGATAGAGCCAATAATGTGGCTCAGAGTATTTTCGTCCTATTTACGGACAATATATTAACCAAGAAGTTATCAGGTTCATTCGTAAAATCCCGATATGAAAAGGGATATATGTAGATATAAATATAAGTATATATATATGTATATGTGTATATATAATCTGTCCAAAATTGCAATACATAAGTCTGGAGATCAATATAGTCCTGAATTGCCTTAGGCAATGGACTCCAGTTCTATCAATGATTCAAAAAAGTTAACATTGAAAGTAATAATGCTGATGACTTTAGTATCAAGATAAGAGTGCAAATATTGTAAATATTACGTTATAATTATATGTGGATACAGATTACATTATCATATATGCTTATGAATTTACAAAACAAAACAGACCAAGAAGAGCTGGAACCAAGGTAAACCTATAAGCATATCCTGTCGGCCTTAAATTGTGTGTGTGTGTGTGTGTGTGTGAACATTGATGAAATATGTTAAAGTAACTAAGAGTCTCTGTGGTAATGAGACAGCACTATTTATTACACACAAAAAAACACATTACGTTCAGTAAAACTGATGGTTCTAGAGAAATGTATTCTAGATGGTTAAACATTGAATAACACTCAGTGGAACTAGACACTGAAATGTGGAAAATTACTCTGTTAAGGAGGTAGATACATTCACAGGAATGGCACAGGATGAGTCGCTCGAGCAAAGATGCAAGGCCACAGGAGGGTGTAAAATAAACATTAAATTAAATCAGTCATTGTGTCACGATTGGACATGGAGTGTTGCGTTCTCTATAATTGTTGCTTTGTTCATACCATCAAATTATATATATCAATTGATATTTTGTGATAAACTTGCCTTTCAATAGAAAGGGCATTACTTTTATTCTTTTATAATGTGAAATAATTTATCACATAACTTGAGGCAATGTTTGGGGGAAAAATGTGTTATTTTGCTCATTACTGTGTTGTGTGAGCCAGAGTGTCGTATGGAAGGAGTCTACGACATGAAAAACACAGAAAGCTTCAGAATCTTCACGTAGTCACTCACGTGACTCCGAAGTAAAATAGTAAGATTAAACGAGAACTTACCAGTTCGAAGTTTGATCGTTATTTTATGAGGAGTAACGATGAGGGATTACGTGCCCTCCACTCCCGACCCTCATAAAATAAATGATCATCTGGTAGTTCTAAATCTATGTTGAGCCTTACTATCTTACTCCGGCTATTATGTTCTGTGTTTTTCATGCTGCTGCTTTGAAGTATGCCATTCCAGCGCCAGGCGGGGCTTCTTCATGTAATCCCTCATCGTTACTCCTCATAAAATAACGATCAAACTTCGAACTGGTAAGTTCTCGTTTAATCTTACTATTATCAGTCTTATTCATGCATCATTTATGATAATCTTTCACACCCCAAGACTTCAATCTGGACCAGCGGAGATGTATTCCCAAATTGATCATGTCCGCCACTAAACTCCCATTCTTGTTTCCAACTGTTTACATCAGTCTGAAGAAGGGTCTTGACCCCAAACGTCACCCATTCCTTCTCTCCAGAGATGCTGCCTGTCCCGCTGAGTTACTCCAGCATTTTGTGCCTATCTTCAGTTTAAACCAGCATCTACAGTTCCTTCCTACACATACAGTTTACTATTTTATCCCCAGCATACCTTCAGATAGCACAATGATGGAGCTTGTAGCCCGGCTGTCCTGCAACTCCAAATATTCAGGTCCATTATTGACCTCCAGTACAAACTGTTCAGACGTCATCTCACAAATCAACCCCTTAATTCCAGGAACCAGCCTGGTGTGGAGTTTGCACACTCTCACTATGACAATGAGGTTCTCCAGTTTCCACCCACATCCCAAAGACGTGTGGATTGGTAGGTTAATTGGCCAAAGTAAATTGCCCCGAGTGTGTGAGTAAAGTGGTAGAGGTACTATCAAGGATGGTGACCGTGAGATATTAAGGGGCATGTATGGAGCATGAGGGCTAGAAAGTCAGCATAGACCAATTTCCATGTAAACAGACCTATTTCCATGCTGTATATCGTTAACCTTGGAATCACAATACTTGCATGTTTAACACTCCAAACATGGGGACCTGATTTATTGGTGACCTGAGGGGTAACATTTTCGTGCAAGGGATGGTGGTGTATGGAATGAACTGCTGAAGGAGGTAGTTGAGGTAGGTAAACATAGAAAATAGGTGCAGGAGTAGGCCAATGGCCATTCGAGCCAGCACAGCCATTTAATATGATCATGGCTGATCATTCTAAAACAGTACCCCATTCCTGCTTTTTACCCATATCCCTTGATTCTGTTAGCCTTAAGAGCTAAATCTAACTCTCTCTTGAAAACATCCAGTGAATTGGCCTCCACTACCTTCTGTGGCAGAGAAGACTATCACAATGTTTAAGAAATATTCAAACATGTATATATATGGATAGGACACGTTTAGTGGGATATGGGCCAAATGGAGGCAGATGGAACTAGTGCAGATGGGAAATATTGGTCGGTATGGTGAAGTTGGGTCGAAGAGCCGGCGCTGCTGAGGCCCCACACCCCCATGGACTGCCTCCCTCGGATGGTTACATCGCACAGACACATCTGCACTTTAGTCTGTTTTGGTTTTGACTGTTTTACTGTTCTTTTCACAAACCTTGTTCTCGGGGTATCTAAACCTAAATTTTATTGGTCGTTTAAGTTATGACATCGTATGGAGTTGCAAACCAAATCTCGTTGCACTTATGTGTAATGACAATAAAATATATTGTTATTATTATTAAGAGCCCGTTTCCATGCTGTATGACTCTATGAAGCCTGTGGCCATTAACAGATGGAGACTAGGAATTTGATTTAACATGTAGTGGCAGTGCTAATTCAGAGAAGGTGAATCTTCTTCCTCTGTGGATGCTACCTGATGTGCAGAGTAATTCCTGCAGGTTCTGTGCATGGAACCAGAGAAATGAAAGGATTTTTTTTTAAACTGCAGTTGCTGGAAAACCTTAAATAGGAACAGTTTCTGGTAGAGAGCAGTCATCCTGAAACATTAGGATGTCCACCTCCAGTTTAAATTCCAATTTGGAATATTTTGGAGGACCAAGAAACCAAGAATTAACTCTGAGAGAGAGAGAGAGAGAGCGATGGGGGAAAGGGGCGAGTGTCCCCACTCACTCACTCACCGTCGGCACCACTAAGCCCACACCCAGGGATCCGCGCACCAGCAGCGCCCGGTACCTGTCACTGCCGCCGCCGCCAGCCGCCCGAGCAGCGGCCGTCCCGGGGTCGGGGTCGCCGCCGCCAGCCGCCCGAGCAGCGGCCGTCCCGGGGTCGGGGTCGCCGCCGCCAGACGCCCGAGCACCGGCCGTCCCGCCGCAGCCGCAGCCAGCGCCGCCATCTTGGCGCTCACCGGAAATGGAACGGAGCCTCTTTCTTCCCCCCGCCCGGCAAACAACGTGGTCCGACCGGCAGCAGCAGACCGGCCCCGGCACAACACGCCCGGGCACCGTCACGGTTCATCCGCCGACTCACAGCGTGAAACTGGCGCCGGGAATGGGCACCGGGAGTTTTGCGAGGATCATGTATTGTATATATTTATTTCTCGACTAACGTTTATTTAGAAATTTAAAATATGTATTGTGCTCGTTGATTACATCAGACTTTAGCTTACGAAAGGGGGTTGGAGGGAACTCGCCGTGGGAAGTAAAATGTTGAGAGATGAAGTAGATTGGGAGGAGAAACATATTTGGACATTTGAAGAGAAACATTGCAACTAACCCTGAACTCCTTCCCAGCACTGGGATTCCCATATTTGACTAAACTCTTCCATTTGTGCTGTGATAATGAAAGAGGGTAAAAATAGAGCAGACCATGAAGACCGAATGAGGCTGGTCCAGTGGTAGCTGGGCTGCACTGATGTGCTGAAGCACGTGACTACATAACTGGGGCAGTGGAAGTCTTGGAGCCCAACACAGGGGGTTATAGGGAGGTTGCACGACCCGTCACCCGTACTCCTGCCACGCAACGGCAACTGGAGTACACGCGGTGAACTGCAGGTAAGCATTTACTATGGCTGTCAGCACAGCCGGCCCTTCTGGCCCAGCATCCAGACTGGTTGCACACTCGCGGACCCCGGGCCTCTATCCCTGCGGTGGGGGGGGAGGGAGGAAGGAAGAGGTCGCGATGCCACTGGGTGGGCGGTGGGAGCAGACCGTCCCCCACTCTGCTGCAGCTGACGTTGCCTGGAGCCGCGGCCCCGACCCCTCTCCCCCCCGGCCCCGGCCCCTCTCCCCCCGGCCCCGGACCCGCTCCCCCCCGGCCCCGGACCCGCTCCCCCCCGGCCCCTGCTCCCCCCCGGACCCGCTCCCCCCGGCCCCGCTACACCCGGCCCCGTGTGTGGGCGCTGCCGACCCACAGCCCGTGACAGTGCGACTGACAGAGGAAGACGGGGCGGAGGGCGGCCGTGGCCAGACAGCGCTGGCCCCGGGGGGGGGGGGGGGGGGGGTGGAGTGGGGGCTGTCCCGAGGGATGCACTCCTTCGGCCGTTTACACCTTGGTGCTCGGGTTCAGAGCAAACATTCCCGCTTTCAATTACAGCACCCACAAATATTTATAATGCAAAAAATGACAATTTGGGCGTTTTTTTCACAGGTAGGTACGTGTCCCGTGTGTTAACAGTGTGTGCCGGAAGCTGCCATGTCCTCCACATGGATTGAGCTGCTCCGTGTGTCACGCCCTTTGACCCAATGACCTTACGTGCAACCCCCCTATAGTTTTGCACTCTCCCCATAGTACAGTGTGACTTAGAAGCAGGGAAGTTAAGGGCAGTATGAGATAGTTGACGTGCCAAATGGAAAATGAGTATAGCCTGCAGATCAACATAGACAGATAGATTTCACAGAACCCTTGCTCTAGTCACAAAATAAAGGGTACTATTTAGTACTGATTGATCACTTTGCCCACTGGGTAACAGAAATCCCATGCCACGATAGAACAGCTAGAATTGTAACATGGAGTCAAAGAGATAATATTTAGGTTGGGGTCCCTCTTCATATGGACTCTGATCAGGGAACACACTTCACAGGGAAGGTGATGAAGGAGGCTTCTGCCTGGTAAGTAGTTAAAAAGTGATTTCACATCCCCCAGCAGAGTTCTGGATTTGTGAGGTGAATGAACAGGACACTAAAGAGAATTAAGTAAAGCCTTGACTGAGACCGGACAAGAATGGGTTAAGGTATTCGCAGCAATTCTGTTGGTTCAGAGCAACTTCAGCTAGAGAGACAGGATTGACACCTTTTGAACTGATAACAGGACAATCTATGAACCTACCAACAGATGAGATAACCAGAGTAGCAGTGGTTTGTAATGGAAAGGAAAGAGTTTGCTGACGCATCAGGAAAAACATTGCAAAACTTAAAAAGGACGTAATTGAACAGTAGAGGATCAATGATTGGGGAAAAAAAGGGAAAGTAAGTATTGAAATTAAAATGCCAAAGAATGGAGATCAAGTAATGGTTACAATCCTATCAGATATGGCAGGTCATCAGTTCCAGTGGGTGAAGTCAAATATTGTTATAGCAGCAGGAGAAACGTGCATTTGTGGGCCTGAGGGGTAACCTCACTTCTGCAGAGACCCCAATTTGTAATGACCCTTCTTGTTGATACCTTCCTTCAAGCTCTACAAAGCAGAGTAAATAGCTGTGATAAAGTGTGCCCGCCCATACATGAGCTATAGATATGGTGTCAAAAGTTAATGATATGGCTGATAAGGTAGCCAAAAGTGTTTTCATTAGGCCCTTTGTCACTTACTCCTCCCTTTACCATTCTATGATTTATTTTGTAATCCTGGCGGATTTATTAAGGTACATTCAGGAAATTGCCCCTAAACAGATGTTCCCCTATTTAGCAGCTGTTGCTCACGGACAATGTCATGTGAGCAGAGGTGGGGATGATTAAATTACTATACAAGCACTGGTATGCACCGGATGCGCAGTATGACACAAGTACAATGCAGGGAAAAAGAGTACAATCGCGCCAGACTCATGTGATGAAGGGAGAGGAACCTTTTGAATGATTACAGATATACAATTACCTAAAGAAGAAGGGAAGGAATATGTGTAGTTATTGTACATACCTTCTCTAAGTGGGTGGAAGCTTTCGCTACTAGAAAGGCTGACACCACCACTCTGGCAAAATTATTGTTAGATAAATAATTTGTAGGTGTGGATTACCAGGATACTTAGATAGTGACAGAGGATCGCATTTTACAGGGAAATAATGCAAGAAGTTTGCATGGCACTGGGAGTTAAACAGAAATTACATTGCCCGTATCACCAACAGTCATCAGGCATGATGGAAAGACAGAATGGGGTGATCAAGAACTAATTGGCAAAATGTTGTCATGAAACTGGACTGAAATCCAGTTTCAATCCACATCAATGATTTGGATGAAGGGATTCAAAGTAACATTAGCAAATTTGCAGATGACACAAAGCTGGGTGGCAGTGTGAACTGTGGGGAGGATGCTACGAGAATGCAGGGTGACTTGGACAGGTTGAGGGAGTGGGCAGATGCATGGCAAATGAAGTTTAATGCGGATAAATGTGAGGTTATCCACTTTGGTAGCAAAAACAGGAAGGGAGATTACTATCTAAATGGCGTCGTTGGGAAAAGGGAAGTACAACGGGATCTGGGGGTCCTTGTTCATCAGTCTATGAAAATAAGCATGCAGGTACAGCAGGCAGTGAAGAAAGCGAATGGCATGTTGGCCTTTATAACAAAAGGAATCGAATATAGGAGAAATGAGGTCCTTCTGCAGAGCCCTAATGAGACCACACCTGGAGTATTGTGTGCAGTTTTGGTCCCCTAATTTGAGGAAGGACATTCTTGCTATTGAGGGAATGCAGCGTAGGTTTACAAGGTTAATTCCCGGGATGGCGGGACTGTCATATGCTGAGAGAACGGAGCAGCTGGGCTTGTACAGTCTGGAGTTTAAAAGGATGAGAAGGGTTCTCATTGAAACATATAAGATTGTTAAGGGTTTGGACACGCTAGAGGCAAGAAACATGTTCCCGATGTTGGGGGAGTCATTTAGAACGGAGACGAGGAAACACTTTTTCTCACAGAGAGTTATGAGTCTGTGGAATTCTCTGCCTCAGAGGGCGGTGGGGGCAGGTTCTCTGGATGCTTTCAAGAGAGAGCTAGATAGGGCACTTAAAAATAGCGGAGTCAGGGGATATGGGGAGAAGGCAGGAATGGTGTACTGATTGGGGATGATCAGCCATGATCACATTGAATGGCGGTGCTGGTTCGAAGGGCCGAATGGCCTACTCCTGCACCTATTGTCTATTGTCTATTGTGTAAATGGCCTGATGCACTACCCTCTATACTGATGAGTGTGAGAATGATTCCGGACCCACAGACGGGTCTAAGCCCATATGAGAAGATCATGGGAGGAGCAATGAGAACACCACTAGGATGGGTGGGTCAAGAGGAAGTTACTCTATGAGGAGTGAGACAAATGGTAGAATATAACAGAGGAATTGTGACCCCAAAAGAAAATGTGGAACGGGTCCAGGAGGCACAAGGGCAAGTCACCTCGGAGCCATGTTGCTGTGGATATGCAGGGATTTGGGTAATTTGGGAAATGGCAGCTGTCTATGAAAGACTGGGCTTCACTGATAGTGACAATACATTGCAAGGTGCTGGAGACCCATGTCACCTAGCTGTCGCCAGTAAGTCTGGACCTCTGAAGACCTCTGAAGAAGCTTCTGCCCATGTGACCCACCTGTCGCCACCAAGTCTGGGTTCCTAAAGAGGTTTCTGTTATGTTTCAATACACTGACGTTTGTTCTTGTGTTGGTGATTGGTCACTTAATATGTTTTACTTTGTTTCTGTGTACTGAATAGGTACATTGATTGGTTTGTAGGGGTAGCTTCCCTCTGTACTTTCGCACCGTTAGTTTTCCCCCCACTGTATAGGGGTATATAAGGGCGATCGTTTCGTTGGGGCGTGTCGGTTGTCTTTTCATCTGTTCTGTTTACGTGAGGCTGTTGAGGACTCGAGTGAGTGGATCCGAGGCCGGCCCCGCGGTGTTGTATACAAATAAAGAAGGGTTTGGACTCCAGTGTTCGACTCAGTGGTTCATTGAACCAGACTAGGGAGAGGGTATTAGATCCGGAATCAACATTGCAATACAAGTCCGAGGGATATTGGATAATGATTAAAGGCCATAAACAGAAACATGCCCTAGCTCCAATATGGGACAGGTGCTTCTGGTAACAAATACTGCAATAAAATATGCAGGAAAAGCTAACTGGATTCATGCTTCGCATTCTAAACAGGTCAAGAACCAGGATGGTGAAACGTGAAGTACCAGTTGGCAGCGATAACTGCCACCTGAATGATCTTGGTCGACCAGAATGAAACCGTCCAGAAAATAGCTGAAGATTCATTGAACCAAACAGTGTATTTATGTTTTGGCAAAGTGGTAACATGTAACAATGCTTTACTAGTGTCTGATGTATGGAAATAGATGCTGATACGATTAATGAGACATAGTGTAGCTTTCCATAAAATTGAGATTACATACTCTGTGGTGACAAGGCACGCCAGATTAGTTTAAGGTATAGGAGGTGGGAAAGGAGGGGCAGTGAATGACATCATATCATATACTTATTAAAAGTCTGATCTTGTACGTGGGTATATGTGTGTATATATGTGGTTGTCCTTACATCTTGAGCAAAAACACTACGTAGTAACAATTACATTTTTACATATTCCGATTGACATTTTTCCCCTCGAGGCCGGGGTCACCTTATCTGAACATTTAATGCTTTATTTCTCGACTTATTCTCGACTCATTACTAATTAGAAGTCTAAAAAAGTCAAAAGACTTCAAAATTAAAATGACCAGCTTCAACTGAGGACGTTACAATGGCTCGACTAGCAGTGATCAACCTCACTGAAGATTTCGTCCTATATTTGACGCGTTATTTGTGATTAATGCTCTAAAAATTACAACTTTCACAAGATTTTTACATATTCTGATTCACATTTTTCCCCTCTTGGCAGAGATAATTTTCACTGAACATTTTATGCTTTATTTCTCAACATTACTGATTAAAGTTTAAAAAAAATCAAAATACCTTGAATTTCAAACCGACCAGCTTCAATTAATGACGTTACAATGGCTCGACTAGCAGGGGGAGGGCGAATTGCTGTTGCAACACCCAGACAAGTGCAATTGGATTTTTTTTAAAGAGCACTGCTGATGGAGGCAAGGGGAGTGCTGGAATCGTATGTTCAGGAACGGCTTAAGTTGGAGGACCACCCATCCCAGGGGGCTACGGGTAGGGAACGGGTGCAATGGGTCTGCACTTGGTTTAGTACTTATTAAAAGTCTGATCTTGTACGTGTATATATGTGTATATATGTGTTTATCTTTACATCTTCGCAAAAACACTACACGGTAACGATTACATTTTTACATATTCCGATTGACATTTTTCCCCAGAGATCACCTTCACTGAACATTTTATGTTTTATTTTTCGACTTATTTTCGACTCATTACTGCTTAAAAGTCTGAAAAAGTCAAAAGATTTTGAAATTAAAACGACCAGCTTCAACTGATGATATCACAATGGTTCGGCTATAGGCAGTGGGCCGAGCATCAAAAATGTGTCTAGAAATCCATTTTCGTGACCCATGTCGCGGAACTACATGAAATTTTGCACAGATTTGGATAAAATATAATTGAGAAGAAAGTCATAACTCGTCAGTGCCAAAAGTTGCACATTAATTAATTAAACTAATTAGAAAATGAGATTGGAAAAGTAAGTGTCATCTAGTGTCCAATGCCCATATTACACCATGGGGAGCCTATTTCAGTGTTGCAGACTAATTAAACTGTATATTATACTACCATATACATATATATATATACATATATATATATATATATATATATATATATATATATATATATATATATATATATATATATATGACGTGATTATGACTGTAATCATATATAATTATGTATAAATTGTATAATTGTATTCTATAAAAATAATATAATGATGATAATTGTGAGGTTTTTTTTAATGAGACTGCCGCAGAGGTCTTCCTGAACCAGCCTAATTAATAGGTCAGGGCAGTTCTTCTGGGTTCCCCCGTTTACTGAACCCCATTGACTGCCAATGTGCAGAGTGGGGGTCATGGCCATAGTGGGATTGGGGCAGTGCCAGGCTGGGGGAAGGCTAAGGCAGGAAAATGCCTAACCCAGCTCACCCCCCTCCCAGAGCTACCCAAGGCTGGAGATGGAGCCGCTTTGGAACTGGCTGCGGGCTCCGTACGTGTGGCCCCACAGCGCGTCCACCTCGGCCAGCAGTGCCCTTCTGGTGGTGGCAATGGAGGGGAGCAGCACTGCCTTGCCTCAGCACTCAGATAGCGCCGGCTCCATCAGACCGCCTGCTCGCTTGCTGCAACACCGGCTGGCCGGCCAACAGCCCGACCGCCCCTCGCAGCACTCACCGGAGGCCCGGCCCAAACCGCACCTCCCGGCGGCCCAACGCTCACCTTCCGGAGGAGGCCCGGCCCAATGTTCACCACCGACGGCCCGACCAACAGATTGACAGACAGGCTAACAGACAGACTGACAGACTGACAAATAGACTAACCCTAATCCTAACCCTAGCTCTACATTTGTTATTTATCATTTTTATTTACCAGTACACATTATAAAGATAAATCAAATGAAAAACAAAATTATCAGCAAGGTGAACATTACCTTTATTCCTTGGAAACCTTGCTATTGCTATTGATGTAATGAGGAGGCAGCCATGATCCCAGCATTCTTGCTGCCTAGCGACCATAAAACAAAGCGCGGGATTGGCCAATTTGCGTCTGATCTCAATGTCAAACGTGCATTGATTGGGCAATTACTACTCTGAAAATTTGAGGTTTTTCTCATATTTTTAAAAAATGCAGGTTTTGGTCTTGACGAGTTTCAGGTGTGATTTATATAATATTTTTGCACAATATGTTAAAAATTCACGTAGTTCTGTGAGTTGGGTAACGAAACTAAACGAAAATGCTCCTCGGCCCACAGCCTACTAGCAGTGATCAGCCTCACTGAAGATTTCATCCTATATTTGACACATTATTCGTGATTAAAGCTTTAAAAATGCCAACTTTCACAAGATTGTTACATGTTCTGATTCACATTTTTTCCCTCTAGGCAGAGAACACCTTCACTGCACATTTTATGCGTTATTTCTCTACATTACTGATTAAGGTTTAAAATAATCAAAAGACTTTGAATTTAAAATGACCAGCTTCAACTGATGATGTCACAATGGCTTGGCTAGCAGTGATCAGCTTAACTTGCGTTCAGGAACGCCTTGAGTTGGAGGACCACGCCTCCCGTGGGGGCTACGGGTAGGGAACGGGTGCGTTGAGGGTCCAGACGCAATGCACTTGATCTAGTAACACTTAAAAGGGAGATTATGTTAATATGTTTTTATATACGGTTTATAAGTATGCAGAAATAAATAATCTTTCCAGCTGTTGGGTATATACACAAGCACCTATCCATTTTAAAGGAAGTATCCCCTTTAAACACTTTCTTGGGGTGCTACCAGCCCAAGTACAGTTATTGTTGACATTCCCTTTTCTTGGCCCTTGCCAATACCTCTGGTGAAGGGTGGTTGGAGGTGCAAGTTGCCTTATCAGGCGACAGAGGGGAGGCCACAACGTTTGTGCCAACAAGATGTCAATGTCTCTGATGGTCCCTGTGAAGGTGTAGATACGGGACACATTATGGCCCTTCAACTGGAAACCTTTTTCAGGACACCAGGTTTCCCCTCTCAGTAGAATCCTTTACCGCCTACAATGGTAACTACTTTGTTTGTGACCATAATACTTTGTTTATGCCTGGCTGCCCCAGGATTGGTCAGGTTCCTGTTATTTGGCCTATGTGGTGCTTTTCATTCAACACTCCACCTCCTTATCAGAAATGTAATCTCAGTCAACACAGATAAACGGGGATATCACTGAGACTGAAACGTTCTTTGCTATTGCATTCACACGGTACATGGTAGCAAAGGTGGCAAGAGACAGCATCAGTCCGGCCTCTGTGTTAGAAAAGGTTGTTAATAATACCTCGTTAGCCTTTAAAGAAATAAATGCAGAGATAGTGGTCATCCGGACAGTTGCCCTGCAGCATCAAATGGTTTTGGATTTCCCCTTGGCAGAAATAGGGGGAACATATGCTGTAATAGGATCTGAATGCTGCACATATATCCCTGACGTAAGTGAAAACATCACTAACCAAATCAAGTCAAGTCAAGACAATTTTATTTCTATAGCACACTTAAAAACAACTCTCGTTGACCAAAGTGCTGTACATCGGTGCAGGTACTAACATGCCACAAACAGTGGTACATAGATCAACAATACATACATAGATACATACATAAAGCGCTCCCTCAGAGGACCTCAAGAAAGGCTTGAGAGTAGAAATAGGTTTTAAGTCTAGACTTAAAAGAGTCGATGGAGGGGGCAGTTCTGATGGGAAAAGGGATGCTGTTCCATAACCAGGCTGGGATTGAAAGGAACCTCCTTGGTACAAGAGTTAATTGTTTTTGTCCTAGTATTGTACGTCACGTTTGTGCTTCTTAAATGTTGTTGTGTGAGGATGATGGAGCAAAGTGTTCCTTCTGAAGGAATGGGGCCTCAAACACTGAGGGTTTTGGGATACAAATATCGGGAGGAGAATGGGGAGTGCAGAGGAGAGATAAGACTTTGTGTTCCATCACAGTGAGGAGGAGATTCGCTGTGATGGATGTTTGTGTAAATTGTGTTGTGTCTCGTTCTTTTTATTGCTTGTATGACTGCAGAAACCAAATTTCGTTTGAACTTCAATGAGGTTTAAATGACAACAAATAAATGGTATCATTGTAGAAGTGTCTTGGATACCCTGCAAATAGTGCCTTGTGATCACATGTGTATTGGATAGCATTAATTAATTGTAAATAATGTACATGGCTTCACAAACCTTTTTTATAAATTGTAAATAACATTTGTGCTTTGTGGTTAAAGTACAAAAGGGGGAATTGACAGATAAATTACAAAGCTTCAAGAAGACAGAATGGGATAGGGATAGGCAGAGCTTAAAATGTTTAAAGTTCTCTTCATGCATTATTCTGTGCTTCAAGGAAGGTTGAAACTGAGCATGCGTAGCTGACACTGCAGTCTACTTTAGTCGGATTCTGTTCCCTGTTGTCAAAGGACAAATGGCAATCATAAAACAATAAAATAAGGTTGAAATGGTAACAGGACATTTGCTTATCTGTAATGGAGTAGAATTGGACTGAGTTCACCCTGCTGCGTCTTTCGGAGGTCCGTGAAGTATATTTGTTATAAGACCATTTGGAAGAAGGAAAACCTCTAAAGTCCTTGCTATGGTAGACGGAACGTCAAAAGGAAAGTCTGTATATAAGGAGCAGATGAATCTTTGTTCGATGAGCAATCTCTTAAGATTGCTCCCAGTGAGCACTGTATTTGGCGCTTTTGAATAAAGTCTTGATTGTCTCACCAGATCTTTGTGTTGTGTTTTAAAGTTTTTTTTAACAGGTTGATGTCAGAAAATCCTTCCTGAGGGTGAACCCACAGAAACCATCCCACTGTAATGGTAACTGGCTGTATTCATAAAATCAGCTCACACCAACTAGCTGTAGTTTTTGTGGACATCTTCAACTTTTGTAGTGTAAGGGTTAAACAGACAATTTCAGCTAAAATGGGAAATGGAGTTATATGCTAAATTAGCAGCCATTCTATGGGAAAGTGTAGCATTGGTGGACAAAACACAACAGCAATAGTTGGGTAGACCACCCGCGTCCCCTGCCTCTAGTAACGCGGAAACGTTGCAGACAAGAGTGGCTCGAGGAGGGAGGGGGCAGTGGCCAAAATGCCAAAAAGGATGGTGTTGGGCGCCCTTAAGCCGTCTCTCTTATGAGAGAGCCCCAGCCTTGGACCGTGTCACAAACAGTGCCTGGTGATTGAGAACAGGAACATGCTGTGGTGTGCTCTGCTGTGCACTCGGGGTTTGCAAATGCATACGGGGATACTCGGAGATGCGTGATTGTATGTGCCTTACTGTCGCAAGATTACAGACCCAACACCCGGACGTACTCATTGCCTTTTCAGGGGATTTCAATCATGTGAACATCAGCCCCCACTTGTCGGGCTTCTCACAGTATGTTGACTGTCCCACAAGGCACAATAAGACTCTGGACTTGTGCTGTGTCAATGTCAAGGCCTATAGTGTCTTAGCCTTTCCACCGCTTGGCAAATCAGATCACAACCTAGTCTCAATAACTTCTCTTTCGATTCCTCCCATTTCCTCCAAACACAAGGCGTAGCTATGGGCACACGCATGGGCCCCAGCTACGCTTGCCTCTTTGTTGGGTACGTCGAACAATCCTTGTTCTCGGCGTACCAGGGCCCCCATCCCCGACCTCTACCTCCGTTACATCGATGACTGCTTTGGTGTCACCTCCTGCACCCACACACAACTGACTGACTTCATTCATTTCACCACCAACTTCCATCCGGCACTCAAATACACTTGGACCATTTCCGACATTTCCCTACCATTCCTTGATCTCACAATCTCTATTGCAGGTGATACACTCCTGACCGACATCCACTACAAACCCACTGACTCCCACAGCTACCTGGACTACTCTTCCTCACACCCTGCTTCCTGTAAGGACTCCATCCCCTATTCCCAATTCCTCCGTCTACGCCGCATCTGCTACCAGGTCATCACAAATGGCCTCATTCTTCAGAGAACGGGGATTCCCCTCCCCCACTATTGATGAGGCTCGCACCAGGGTCTCCTCCATACCCCGCAACACTGCCCTCTCTCCCCATTCCCCCACTCGCAAACAGGGCAGAGTCCCCCTGGTCCTCACCTTTCACCCCACCAGCCGGCAAATACAACAGATAGTCCTCCGCCAGTTTCGCCACCTCCAACGTGACCCCTCCACCCGCCACATCTTCCCATCTCCCCCCTTGTCTGCCTTCCGCAAAGACCGCTCCCTCCGCGACTCCCTTGTCAATTCTTCCCTCCCCTCCCGCTCTACTCCTTCCCCGGGCACTTTCCCTTGCAACCGCAAGAAATGCAACACTTGTCCCTTCACCTCCCCCCTCCACTCCTTTCAGGGACCCAAGCAGTCCTTCCAGGTCTGACAGAGGTTCACCTGCACCTCCTCCAACCTCATCTACTGCATCCGCTGCTCCAGATGCCAGATGATCTATATCGGTGAGACCAAGCGGAGGCTTGGCGATCGTTTCGCCGAACACCTCCGCTCGGTCCGCAAAAACCAACCCGACCTCCCGGTCGCTCAGCACTTCAACTCCCCCTCCATTCCGTATCCGACCTCTCGGTCCTGGGCCTCCTCCATGGCCAGAGTGAGCAACACCGCAAGTTGGAGGAACAGCACCTCATATTCCGCTTGGGGAGTTTGCATCCTTTGGGCTTGAACATTGAATTTTCTCAATTCTGTTAACCCCTGCTGTCTCCTCCCCCTCCCACCTCTCTCTCAGCCCTCGGGCCCTGGCATTCCCTCTATCTCTATCTCCCTCCCCCACCCTAGTCGCACTAGCTTCTTATTTTCACACCACAAACAGCTTACAATGGCTTGTTCCCTTTATCATCGATACTTTTTTGCATATCTTTCATTCATTGTTCTTTATCTCTCACATCACCGTCTATATCTCTCGTTTCCCTGATCCCTGACCAGTCTGAAGAAGGGTCTCGACCCGAAACATCGCCTATCTCCTTCGCTCCTTAGATGCTGCTGCACCCGCTGAGTTTCTCCAGCATTTTGTGTAACCCCCCTGGTTTACCTAAGGCCTTCTTACAAACCCTGTTTACTGAGACAGCCTACAACCACCGGTCTTTCAGAAAGTGGACACCAGAGGCCAGGAATCACTGAGGGCCTGCTTTCAATGCACAGACTGGGACATACTGATGGAGCCACTGGAATTCAACAGCAGTATGGACATCGACTGGATGGCTGGATGCATAACGGACTACATCAACTCCTGTAGGGATGTTGTTGTGCCAGTAAGAACAGTTTGTTGGTTTCCCAACAACAAACCTTGAATTACAAGCAACATCAAGAGCCTCCTAAATAAGAAAAATGAGGCTTTCAAGGTTGGTGACCGAGAAAAGATCAAGAGGGTACAGCACCACCTGCAAAGGAGCATGAAGCAGGCAAAAGGGGACGCTAAAAGGAAGCTGGAGAGGAAACTGCAGCACTACAACATCAAAGAGGTGTGGAGAGGAATGAAGACCATCACTGGCTTCAAGGAGAAGAGAAGCCTGCCGTCAGGAGACGTGGACAAGGCCAATGAGTTTAACCTATGCCGGCATCTCCTCAACTGTTCTTCACGGCGGACGAGGTGAGAGCTGAGCTGTGGAGGCTGTGCCCTGGTAAAGCAGCTGGCCCTGATGGTGTATGTCCCAGGCTGCTGAAAGACTGTGCGGCTCAGCTGGCGGAGCCTCTCCAGTCGGGGAGGGTACCAGGTCTGTGGAAAACATCATGTCTCGTGCCGGTTCCCAAAGCATGGCGGCCGACCGAGATCAACGACTACAGACCGGTGGCCCTTACACCTCATATCATGAAGACAAAGGAGCGGCTATTTATTCGTCTCCTGAGACCACAAGTCCAGCACGCACTCGACCCACTACAGTTTGCGTACCAGGAGAACATTGGTGTGGATGACGCAGTCCTCTACATGCTGCACCAGATCTACTCCTTTTTGGATGAACCAGGTGGCTATGTGAGGATTATGTCCTTCGATTTCTCAAGTGCGTTCAACACCATCCAACCCCTGATTTTGAAAGACAAGCTTGAGAAGATGGGGGTGGATTCCGCCTTTATCTTCTGGATACACAATTACCTGATGGGTCGACCACAGTTTGTTAAGCTGGGGGACTGTGTCTCTGGCACAGTGGTGTGTAATGTTGGAGCTCCACAAGGAACGGTTCTGGCCCCGTTCCTCTTCACCCTGTATACTGCAGACTTCAATTATAAGTCTGACATGCCACGTACAGAAATATTCAGATGACACAGCGATTGTGGCATGTGTAAGGAACGGGCATAAGGAGGAATACAGGGACTTGACCAGTGCCTTCTGTGCCTGGAGTAAAGAGAACTGTCTCATCCTGAACACAAGTAAGACTAAAGAGATGGTGGTTAACTTTGGCAGGTCCAAGCTCCCCCTTCAGCCGGTCAACGCTGCAGGGGCTGACATTGAGGTGGCGCAGCCATATAAATACCTTGGAGTGCACCTTGATAATAAACTGGACTGGTCTGTCATCTCTGACGCCCTCTACAAAAAAGGTCAGAGCAGACTCTTTTTCCTCAGAAGGCTCAAATCCTTCAATGTGCGTAAAGATATGCTGCACATGTTTTACAACACTGTGGTTGCAAGTGTGATTTTCTATGCGGTTGTCTGCTGGGGCAACAGCATCAGTGTGAAAAACAGCAAGAAGCAGGACAAGCTGGAAAAACGAGCTAGCTCAGTGCTGGAGGGGAGAGTGGACTCTGGGATGGATGTGTTTGAGAGGCGTATGAGGCGCAAGGTGCAGGTCATCCTGAAAAATCCCGGGCATCCCCTCCATGTAATTCTGGAGGGTCAAAAGAGCACTCGGAACACCGGCTCCTCTCCCTGCGCTGTAGAACGGAGCGGTTCACGAGATCCTTCACCCCTGCTGCCATTAGATTTTATAATACGGACTGCTAGGGTGTAGGGGGATGCATTTTTGCATTTTTAATTTTTAATTGTTAATTATTGGTTTTTTAAAGTATTTATTGCTCTCAGTTAGTGTCCACATTGTATTTTATTGTATTTTATATATTTTTCTGTCTGCGTTCGTTTTGAATGTGTGGATTTTTTGGTTGGGGGCTTCTGGACATCTGAATTTCCCTGAGGGGATCAATAAAGTATTTATTATTAATATTATTATTTGACAGTGTAATAAATTACTGAGTGAATCAAACTTTTGTCTGAATCCGGTGATTTATCGAACACATGTCTGTTGTCTCCATCAGCTAAAAAAGGACATTCATAATACTTGTCCATGAATAGCAAGGTGACATGTCTCAATGACCAGCCAGTGGAACACACATCCTTTATGAAGTTGGTTATGACACATATCAACTCTTGGACCCACTGCAGTTGACTTACAACCACAACAGATCGATAGCCAATGCTTTAGACTTTAGAGATACAGAGTGGAAACAGACCCTTCGGCCCACTGAGTCCGTGCCAACCCCGTACACCAGTACTATCCTACACATTTGGGACAATTTACAATTTTTATCAAAGTCAATTAATCTGCAAACCTATACATCTTTGGAGTGAGGGAGGAAACCGGAGCACCTGGAGAAATCCCACGCAGTCACAGGGAGAACGTGCAAAATCTGTACAGACTGTACCAGTAGTCAGGATCGAACCCGGGTGTCTTGCGCTCAAAGGCAGCAACTCTACCATTGTGCCGTCTTGTTTTATATTAGTGTGGTCCCTAACATAACGTGTGGTCCATAACGGTGTACACCTGCTGGAATTATGCACTTATTCAGAGAATCATGGACAGTTCTGTGTGGAGTTGCAAAAACAAATAAATGTAGTGTTTATTAAAGATGGAGGCTCAAAGTTTCAGTTTAGTTTATTGTCACGTGCACCGTGGTACAGTGTAAAGCTTTTGTTGCATGCTAACCAGTCAGCGGAAAGACACTACATGATTGCAATCGAGCCATTCACAGTGTACGGAAAAAATAATGCTGTAGGACTAGAGATTTAAAAGTGTGGAGCGATTGTAATGTGTGATTGCAGATTCACTTCTGTGACTAACACACAAAGAGTCACCTGGGTTGGGCACCATCTTGGATCCATTATCTCATGGTTTAAATACATGTGTGCACTTGAACAAAAGTATGTGCTGTTGGAGGGATATGGCACTGTATGTACATGCGAGTACATGTGTGTGGGGGGGGATTTCCACCAAGTTCTCCTCTCACCACTCCCCAGCAGTGTCTTCCCACTACCTTCTTACTTCCCTGCCTCTCATAGGGACAACACATTCCTCCCTCTCGCTCCTCCACCAGAGCCTCCGGCACCATCTTGGAGCACACGCTCTCTCTTCCTTCTGGCCAAGACATTCTCGCTGCTTCTGGGATCAAAGTCACTCCACTTGAAACCAGGTAGCATCACAAACACCAGAGATGAAATACCAGTGTTAGACACAAAGTGCTGGAGTAACTGAGCGGGTCAGATGGCACCTCTGGAGAACATAGAATAGGTGATGTTTAGGGTCTGCGAGTGGTTGTGATAGGTGGGGAGAAAGTTGGAAGAGAGGTGGGAGTGGGACAGAGCTTGGCCACTGAATCTCCTCAAGCTATGCCAACTTTGAAGAAGTTCTCCTGTCTCCAACGAGAGTTCAGCAACACCCTCTCTCACTGCTTCCCCTCTGTGATTCATCCTGACCTCCGGCTCTTCCACCACGTTTTACATTTGTTCTAGTCAAGTCAAGAGAGTTTATTGTCGTGTCCCAGATAGGACAATGAAATTCTTGCTTGCTGCACCACAACAGAATATTGTAAGCATAAATACAGATCAGATCAGTGTGTCTATATAGCATAGACCATGTATACACACATAAATAAAACAGATAAAGTACAATAGGTGGTTATAGTTCCGAGTTTGTTTGATGGTGAGTTTAATAGCCTGATGGCTGTGGGGAAGAAGCTGTTTCTCAACCTGAATGTACCAGATTTTTGCCACCTATACCATCTACCTGATGGCAGCGGAGAGATGAGTGTGTGGCCAGGATGGTGTGGGTCCTTGATGATGTTGGCAGCCTTTTTGAGGTAGCGACTGCGATAGATACCTTCGATGGTGGGGAGGTCAGAGCCGATGATGGACTGGGCAGTGGTTACAACTTTCTGCATTCTTTTCCGCTCCTGGACGCACAAGTTGCCGAACCAAGCCATGATGCAATCAGTCAGTATGCTCTCTACTGTACACCTGTAGAAGTTCGAGACAGTCCTCTTTGACATACCGACTCTCCGTAATCTTCTCAGGAAGTAGAGGTGCTGATGTGCTTTCTTTATAATTGCATCAGTGTGCTGGGACCAGGAAAAATCTTCGGAAATGTGTATGCCTAAGGAATTTGAAGTTCTTGGCCCTTTCCACCATATAAACGGGATTGTGGGTCCCTATCCTACCCCTTCTAAAGTCCACAATCTGTTCCTTGGATTTGCTGGTGTTGAGATCCAGGTTATTGTGTTGGCACCATTTGGTCAATCGGTTCTTTACTCCGACTCGTCACCATCATTGATTCGTCCCACAACAGTGGTGTCGTTGGCGAACTTGATGATGGAGTTCGCACTATGATCAGCTACGCAGTCATGAGTATAGAGTGAGTACAGCAGGGGGCTGAACATGCAGCCTTGAGGTGCTCCCATGCTGATTGTTATCGAGGATGATACATGTCCACCAATACGGACAGACTGTGGCCTGTGGATGATGAAGTCAAGGATCCAATTGCAGAGGGATGCGCAGAAACCCAGATATGAGAGCTTGGTAACCAGCTTGGAGGGTATTAAATGCCGAGCTGTAGTCAATCAATAACAGCCTGACATATGAGTTTTTGTTGTCCAATTGGTCCAGAGTGGAGTGGAGAGCCAATGAGATCGCATCCACCGTTGATCTGTTGTGGTAGTAAGCGAACTGCAGTGGGTCAAGGTTCTTGTCGAGGTAGGAGTTGATATGCGCCATAATCAACCTCTCAAAGCACAGATGTTAGTCCCACTGGTCGATAGTCATTGAGGCACATCCTGATCACCATCTATATCTCTTGTTTCACCTTTCCCCTGACACTCAGGCTGAAGAAGGTCTCGACCCGAAACTTCACTCATTCCTTCTCTCCAGAGATGCTGAGTTACTCCAGCATTTTGTGTCTTGTCTTCTGTTTAAACCAGCATCTGCAGATTCTTCCTACACAGATGAGGGGGGGGGGGGGGGTTGATTGGCAAATGGTCGGACAAAAGCCAGAGATGAAAAGACACAAAGTGTGGGATAAGGAGATACGTATAGAAGATAGACACAAAATGCTGGAGCACAAAATGCCGGAGTAACTCAATGGCTCAGGCAGTTACTCCATCATTTTGTGTCTGTCTTTGGTGTAGAGTTACTCCAGGATTTTGTGTCAAACTTCAGTGTAAACCGACATCTGCAGTTCCTTCCCACGCTCAGGAAAGAAGAGGCATGACATGGGAAGCCAGAGGAAGCAATAAGCCCGAGGAAAGGTGAAAGCAAGAGGTGTGTGTGCCTCCAGGTTGGCCACAGGGATGAAGGAGGAAAATCATTTAGTTTCAGGGAATCAACGCGGAAACAGGCCCTTCGGCCCACCGAGTCCACACCGACCAGCCATCCCCACATCCTAAATCCAGGAACAATTTACATTTAAACTAAGCCAATTAATCTACAAACCTGTATGATTTTGGAGTGGGGGAGGAAACCGAAGATCTCGCTTGTCACAGGGCGCCTGTATAAACAGCACCTGTAGTCAGCATCGAACCTGAGACCTCTCACGACCATACAGGCGACACTGTCGCGGGTGACGTCTCACGACCATAGGAGACCTCTTACGACCATACCGCCTGTATGGTAGTGAGAGGTCTCCAAAGAGTCACAGCGTCTTTCTGGTCGCCGCTGAATCATCAACATGTTGAACATTTCGGCGACCTATCACGGGTGCCGGCAGTCGCCTGTAAAGGTTGCGTAAGTGGGACAGCCACTCCACCGCTGCGCCGCCGCTGAATTATCTTTCTGCGCGCATCGCTGCCAATGCACCGGAGATGACCTCGCCCGCTTAGGTCTCGGTTCCGTGGGAGCGCGGGAGCTAAAATAACTGTAGCGCCTTTTTGGCACTAAAATCGCCAAATTAAAACACTGGAAACTGTCAACCGATCAGCGAGGCAGAGAAACGGAGGTACAGCCTGAATACACAGACAACATCTCTGGAGAGAAGGAAGAGGTGAGGTTTCGGGTTGAGACCCTTCTTCAGATGAGAGTCAGGCGAGAGGGAAACTTCGGTGGAAGCTCCTTCCTACTACACATTAGAGTCTGAAGGGTCCCGACCCGAAACGTGGTCTTGTCACGCTGCCTTGCCCGCTGTGTTCCTCCAATACTCTGTGTGTTTTACTCGAGATGTTCCAGCATGTCTTTGTGTGGCCAAACAGGATAGGGTCCGGGTCAGCGGCCTCTCATCACAGTTGTGGAAAGAGCAATGACCCGCTGAGTATTCCCAAGGTTTTTGTTTTTTTTTGGATTTGCAGAGCGGCATCGTGAACTGTTGACGAACATTTCCAACAGTGTCAACTCCCCACTGCCCGGCCGACACGCAGGGACCCGAGCCCGTCACCGTGTGCGTACTGATACGACCCAGGCATTGATGTACAATGGATTAGATTAGAGATACAGCGCGGACACAGGCCCTTCGGCCCACCGAGTCCACGCCGACCAGGGACCCCCCGCACATTAACACCGTCCTACACGCTGGGGACAATTTAAAAATCTTTCCAAGCCAATTACATCTGTAATCTGTTATATATGTAATGTGTTACATCTGTAACACCTGTACGTCTTTGTACGTGTGAGAGGAAACCAGAGCACCCAGAGAAAACCCGTGCGGTCACAGGGAGAAGGTACAAACTCCGTACAGACAGCACCCGTGGCCAGGATTGAACCCGGCTCTCTGGCGCTGTAAGGCAGCAACTGCGCCACCGTGTCGCCCCTCCATTATATAGTACAGGATGACGCAGGAACCGTCCTGAAGGATCGAAGTCGTCATCAATACTCAGTCGGTCGGCTCCAGGACTTTCCACGTGAGATTAAATGCTTCCCTGGAACGACGTTGTGTTGCGCGGAATCAGAAATGGCCATCCCGGACCTGGCGCTTTGGTTGAGAGGGATTTACTCGAGGCTGGGGTTTGGCTCCAGTTTCAAACAACTGCAGTTCCTTGAAGACAGACACAGAAAGCTGGAATAACTCAGCGGGACAGGCAGGAATCTGTGACGTTTTGGTCGAGAAATATTGCTTTTATCCAGAGACGCTGCCTGACCCGCTGAGTTACTCCAGCTTTTTGTGTCTGTCTTCGGTGCAAAGCATTGGCTTGAACATTGAATTTTCTCAATTCTGTTAACCCTTGCTGTCTCCTCCCCTCCCTACCTCTGTGTACCCCAGTTCCCTTCCACATGTGCAGCTCCTTGTAAATTACTCGGCATCCCTCCCACCGCCCGGCTTCGCCATCGCGATTTACAAAAAGGCGGAGACTTCTATCTCTCCAGCCCTGGTCTTCACCTCGAAGAATTCATGGAAACACCTCTCCTTAAAGGGAGGCGTGAATTAGAAGCGGCTGGGCGCATTGGAGCGAGAGAGGGAGAGCGAGAGAGCCGGACGCGGCGCCGCACCTGCTTTAAGACTGGATGCCTGCCAGCCTCGTCACGGGACCCAGTTCTTGGAAAGTTCCTGGAAAGCAGCCTGTGTGTTTTGCAGTGGGAGAGAGGAGGGGGGGAGGTGAGAGGAGAGGGGGGGAGGGGAGGAGAGAGGAGAGGAGAGGAGGTGAGAGGTGAGGAGCGAGGGAGGGGAGGAGGAGAGGAGGAGAGGAAAGGAGGGGGAGGGGAGAGGAGAGGGGGGGGGGGGGGGGGAGGAGAGGAGAGGGGAGGTGGGGAAGAGAGGGGAGAGAGAGTCGGCGAGGAGAATCTTCCCACCGCTCGCAATCCGAGCAACTGCTCACAGCATGGCTGGAGTAGAGAAGGCAGATTCTCTGACCCCATTGCCGCTTGCTCTCTCTAACCACCTTTCCCCTCCTTCATACCCAACCCTCTTTCCCCATCCCTGTCCCTCTCTCTCTCTCCCCCCCCCCCCCCCCCCCCCCCCCCTCCCCTCCACTGCCGTCACACCGTTATTATTGCCAATCCCCCAGTGAATGGTATTTCCTTTTCGAGTCAAACGCCACTGATCCGAGATCAAATATCCCGGGATAGAGAAATACGTTAAAGCAGCGAGCGTTTGCTTAAAGGGAAACCTCAGATAGCTAATGGGGCTGGAAAGTCTTCCTCCGTTTGGTTCTTTTGTGGGGCTCGGCTCTTCACACACTCGCTCGTTAATAGTCTGAAGGTGGGTCTCGACCCGAAATGCCACCCATTCCTTCTTCTCCAGAGAAGAAGCCCGTCCCGCTGAGTTTACTCCAGCAATTTTGCGTCCATCTGCGATCGTCCCCCCGTTTCAATTATGATGGGATAGGGAGAGAAAGACGGATCATACAGCCGTCTGTGCCCCGTTGCTGGAAAACTGACTATTGTCACCATTCTCGCTGCTGGCTCCAAACGCGGGCACACTCGGGCCGCGCTCTCACACTCGTGATGGCACACCGCGGATGCACACCCAAGTATAGATCCTCGGCGTGTCATCACCAAGACCATTCCTCGCACACGTAGAGGGTTTATATAACTCAAACACCCGTCCGTAGAATGGTCTCGACCCGAAGCGTCACCCATTCCTTCTCTCCGGAGATGCTGCCTGTCCCGCCGAGTTACTCCAACATTTTTGTGTCCGTCTTCGGTGGAAACAGAAGCTTGGGCGCCGGGCTGAAGCGAGGAGGAATCTCATTATCCCTGTTCATATCCGGAGCACATGACAAAAAGGGGAACACTCGTGAAATGTCCCCTCAGATCAACATCGACGTTTCCGAGTATCGCGGGTCCCCGGCAGGTGATCACAGGCTGGGGGACTGTCTCCCAAACCATCTCCCAAACCTGCCCCTGCCTCTGCCTCTGCCCCTGCCTCTCCCTCTGCCTCTCCCCCTGCCCCAGCCTACCCCTCTGCCTCTGCCTCTCCCTCTTCCTCTCCCGTCCCTGCCTTCAGGGAGCGAGCGAGTCGTTAATACCTCGTGTTGCAAAACCAAATCCCGCTTCCCGGTGGAAACCTCTTGGGACTACAAGCGAGAGCGGGGCTTTCCGTCCCTCGTTTGAAACTTGGAGAGCCATTTTCGCTGGAGTTTCCACCCCCCAATGACTTGCCTAGAAGCGGCGGACAATGTGAATTCAATGCAGGGTGAACGGGGTCCTCAGCGAGAGCCGGGGGCGTCGGAAAGCGACCGGGACCGTGACCGGGACCGCATCACGGCGGCCATGGCTGATTTACAGAGGACAGGTAGGTATCCACCTTCACCTCCCCATGCAACGCACCTGTGACCCGTCCCCCCATACACACACACACACACACACACACTAAAGCCACCTCCAGCCGCTCTACCGCTAACCCCGCTTACACCAAAAAGAAACACAAGCATTTTGAATGTTTTAATTGTACAAGTCTTCTGGGAATGGACTCTCTCTGCAGTAACTCAACGCCCCGCTATCTCACGCTTCGATCTTTGGCGGAGTTTACGGAACAATTGTTTACAAAATTTCTTCATTTCCACCGCCCTTTGCTGCTGTTGATAAAAAAACATATCTGTACAACCCGTAAAAATGACTCCTTCACGGTGCAATATTCGTGATATTCGCTGAATCTTACGCGGGAATGATAGATAGATATTGCTTTGTGGCCGCAATTGAAGTTATCACATTCGTCCATTTTACCCAACAGAAATGTTTTGATTTCTGTTCATCTATTGGTTTTGTTTGTAAAATTCGTTTTGTACATTGTTTGTTACATTGTAAATCTTACTGACGCAGCTCAGTGGCCTGGCCGCCAGTTTTATGTTTTAAAGCGATTGAAACGACATTTTCTATTCAAACGTATGGGGGGCGGGTTTATTTTATTGATGAAAAACAACCTTTCAAAAAAGTTTAAAACTGAAGCAGAATCGTTAGAGTAAAGGGATGGGCTAATGTGTGGATGTGAAATAAAGTCATATTTAAAATGAAATTGGTGACATCAGATTTTCCACCTTCTTAAAAGAGATGAAGTAAGAATTTTAGAAAGAAATATAAGCACACAGGGAATGGAATGGAATGGAGAGAGGGGGCGAAGTGGAGAGGGGACAATTTGAGAATGGCGTGCAGTTTCAGATTAAGAAGATACAGCGCGGAAACAGACCCTTCGGCCCACCGAGTCCACACCAAGTTCACCTCGTACACTAGCACCATCCAATTCACTTTTTTTTTAAAACCGAAGCCAATTAACCTACAAACCTTGTAGCCATCACTCCCGAAGTGTCAACCAGGGACTATACTGGAAGCTGAGGGGATTGGGAGAGTCATGTGCAAAGCCGCAATTAAACACTATCTTACACCCACTAGGAACATTTTTTTTTTTAACATTTACCAAGCCAATTGAACCTACAGACATGCACGTCTTTCGAGTGTGGGAGGAAAAGCGGAGCATCCGGTGAAAACCCACGGGGAGAACGTACAAACTCCGTACAGACAGCGCCCGTGGTCAGGATCGAACCCGGGTCTCTGGCGCTGTAAGGCAGCAACTCTATCCATAGATACATAAACACATAGACAATAGGCGCAGAAGTAGGCCATTCGGCCCTTCGAGCCAGCACCGTCATTCACTGTGATCATGGCTGATCACCCACGATCAGTACCCCGTTTCCAATTCCTTCTCTCCATAGATGCTGCCTCGCCCGCTGAGTTACTCCAGCATTTTTTGTCTACCTTCGATGTTTCCAGCATCTGCAGTTCTTTCTTAAACAGCTCCATCTAACTCTCTTTTGAAAGCATCTAGTGAATCGGCCTCCACTGCCTTCTGAGGCAGGGAATTCCACAAATTCGCAACTCTCTGGGTGTAAACGTTTTTCCTCATCTCAGTTCTAAATGACCTACCCCTTATTCTTAAAATGTGGCTCCTGGTTCTGGACTCCCCCAACATCGGGAACATGTTTCCTGCATCTAGCTTGTCCAATCCCTTAATACTTGTATATGTTTCTATAATATCCACTCTCATTCTTCTAAATTCCAGAGTATACAAGCCCAGTCGCTACATTCTCTCATCACATGTCAGTCCCGCCATGGGAATTAACCTCGTGAACCTACGCTGTACTCCTTCAATTTGAGGAATGTCCTTCCTCAAATAGTCAGATGTGTGTTGTGAAATTCATGTTCCAGTCAAATATTTCTTTTGTTTTATCTGTCCGGAGTCAACGCTGGCGATTAGAAATTGTAATTTCCCCGAATTCCAAACAATTTCAAACTGTCAAAAATAACAATAATCTTAAAATATTAAATATTAATATTTAAAACATTCTTAACTTCAGAGACCTTTAAAGACTTCTAAAGACGCTCCTGTCGCATTTCTGTTTGTTTGAATGAACATTTTAATTAGTGGAGCCACAAGCGACTGCGGATGCTGGATTCTTGAGCAAAACAAAACTAAGTTCAGACCTCAGACTCGAAACTAGACACAATGCTGGAGCAACTCAGCCGGTCAGGCAGCATCTCTGGAGAGAAGGAACAGGTGACGATTCGGTTCGAGACCCTTCATCAGACTTTGTGTCTATCTTCGGTGTAAACCATAATCTGCAGTTCCTTCTCACACGTTTTGTCGTGCCGAAACGCCTGTTCATTTCCCCCCACTGACCCGCGGAGCACTTTGCTTTTTAGTTTAGTTTAGTTTAGAGATACAGTGTGCAAACAGGCCCTTCGGCCCATCGAGCCCGCGCCGACCAGCGATCCCCCCGCATTAACACGATCCTACACACATGGGGCAATTTTACATTCATACCAAGGCAATTCACCTCCCACTCTGTACACTGTTCCGGAGCATCCGGAGAAACCCCACGCAGGTCACGGGGAAAACGTACAAAATTCCGTACAGACTGCACCCCGCAGTTAGGATCGAACAATAGACAATAGACAATAGGTGTAGGAGTAGGCCATTCGGCCCATCGAGTCAGCAACGCCATTCAATGTGATCATGGCTGATCATCCCCAATCAGTACCCCGTTCCTGCCTTCTCCCCATATCCCCTGACTCCGCTATTTTTAAGAGCCCTATCTAGCTCTCTCTTGAAAGCATTGCCAGAGAACCTGCCTCCACCGCCCTCTGAGGCAGAGAATTCCACAGACTCACAACTCTCTGGGTCTCTGGCGCTTTAAGGCAGCAACTAGACAGCTGCGCCACCGTGCCGCCCTATTTTTGACTGATTTCCTTGATCCCGATACCCCCGCCGCATGGAGGGAAGTAGATTCCTACTCTAGGAATATCCATCCCGGTTTCTGTGCTGACTAGCTGGGTTCCAGAGGAGATGGTATCGCGGGTGTCTAAGGAGCCGACGTAGACCCTTCTTCCAGAGGAGATCGCTTCCCTAGCCTTTGTTATGTCGTGTGGAAGCTGGTGCGGGTTACTGCGTTCCAAGGCAACCAGCAAGCGGCTGGAAACGCTAGTGGATCGTACTCGCCCTTTCATACGCGCCCGCGGTATCCCAGCGTTAATATAGACAGCAAAGAGAAAAGGAGGCCCCCCCTTACATATAGCCTAAAGAAGGATTCCGACCAGGAAAAGTCACATATTCTTGTTCTCCAGAGATGCTGCCTGACCCGCTGAGTTACTCCAGCATTTTGTGTCCGTCTCCGATATAAACCAGCATCTGCAGTTTAGTTTAGAGATACAGCGGGGAAACAGGCCCACCGAGCCCGCGCCGACCTGCGATCCCCGCACAATAACACACGGGAGGATTTTACAACGTTACCGAAGCCAATTAACCTACAAACCTACTGTTTACGTCTTTGGGATATGGGAGGAAATCGGTGCTCCCGGAGAAAACTCACGCGGGTCACGGGGAGAACGTGCAAACTCTGTACAGACAGCACCCGTAGTCAGGGTCGAGCCCGGGCCTCTGGCGCTGTAAGGCAGCAACTCCACCGCTGCGCCCAGTCCCTTCCTGCACATTTTGTCTCCCAGCGGTGTTTGGCTGGCTGGGTTCGTCCCGCCGGCCACTGTCCCTCTCCATCCACAGGTGTTACTGCATGCTCTTGGCCAAACGCTACCTCGGAGCCGCTCCAATCCTTGTCTACCTGTCGCACCTTTGGTGGTATTACTCGAACGGACAAGGCCAATTACGGTCTGAAGAAGGGTCTCGACCCGAAACGTCACCCATTCTTTCTCTCCAGAGATGCTGCCTGTCCCGCTGAATTACTCTGGCACTTTGTGGGTCTATCTTCGGTGTGCACCAGCATCAGCAGTTCCGTCCTCTATACATAACCCAGCATACGGTTCCACGTCTTGCCACAAGATTCCCGCACCGCTCTCTCAGTTATTCGCTGGGCTACAGTCTTTTCAGATCGATGTGCAGGGAAGGAACTGCAGATTCGGGTTTCTCACGAAGAGAGCCACAAATAGCTGGAGTGACTCAGCGGGTCATGCAGCATCTCGGGAGAAAAATAAAGACGCAACTTCTCAGGACTGAAGAAGGGTCCTGACCCGAAATGTCACCTATTCCTTTTTCTCCGGAGATGCTGCCTGACTCGTTGCGTTACTCCAGCATTTTGTGTGTCTCTCTTCAGATTTAATGCAGGGAGGCAACTCTACCGCTGCGCCACCGTGCCGCCCTTGGTAATTAGACATGCCTGCCTGCTGGTCGGTGGACAATTCTTGCTGTTTACTGTCTTTTACCTGCTGCATGCATAGAATTATGATGACTTAAACCACCTCATCTATTAAAAAAAAGATAAAACGATTAACGGTACAATTAAAGTTGAAATTCTTAAAGATGTCAACTTAAAAACTGGGGAGGGCCACAGTCTAAGCCCCTTTGCCGCTGGACATGGGGGGTACGGTATGGTGGAGACGCCCCTCAAAATAAGGGAAGGTATCCCACGCCATTGTGCCACATGAGTGGCACGAGTGGGGGACTGATTTGTGGAAATTTGGGGAAAAGAAATGTCTAAACTGTATTCATCAATTTGTACAGCCCCCGAAAATGTCGGATGGATTTTCCGCAAGGTTAATGTATTGTATATATTTATCATTTGAATAAAGTGTATTTTGAAATTTAAAAAAAAAAGTGCTAACCAGTCAGCAGAAAGATAATACATGATTTTAATTGAGATATTCGCAGTGTACAGATACATGATAACGGGGAATAACTTTGATAGCGAGTAAAGTGCGATCAATGATGTGTGAGGGTCTCCAGTAAGGTAGATGGTAGTTCAGGACTGCTCTCTAGTTGTGGTAGGATGGTTCAGTTGCCTGATAACAGCTGGGAAGAAACTGTCCCTGAATCTGGAGGTGTGCGTTTCACACTTCTACACCTTTTGTCCGATGGGAGCGGGGAGAGGAGGGAGTGGCCTGGGTGCGATTAGTCCTTAATTATGCTGGTGGACCTTGCTGAGGCAGCGTGAGGTGTAAATTGAATCAATGGAAGGGAGGTTGGTTAGTGTGATGGTCTGGGCTGCGTCCACAATTCACGGAGCTGTTCCCAAAACCAAGCTGTGATCCATCCCGATAAAGCTTTCTATGGTGCATCTGTAGAAGTTGGTAGGAGTTGGTGAGAGCCGAACTTCCGGAGCCTTCTAAGGAAGTAGAGGCTGGTGTGCCTGGTTTGCTTGTAAGCTCATGAATACAATTACAACAATAAAAACAGCAGGATGGTGCAAAGATTGTGGTTCAATCTGAAGTAGTACAAAAAAATCTAAAGAGCAAATACCAGAAAAAAGCAAATGAGAAAGAGTTAAGAGCAAGAATCTGCACCAGCACTTCCTGGAAGAGAATGTGAGAGAGGTGAATAGTTCAGGAATCCGATATCAGTGGTGACTGAGCTATTCTTAAATCTGGGTTAGACACGAAAGCTGGAGTAACTCAGCGGGACAGGCAGCATCTCTGGAGAGAAGGAATAGGGGCGGTTGGTGGGGGCGCTGCAAGCCGGCAGCCCTGACAGCAGCGTGTTAGTTTTTTCTACTTTTTTAGTTTTTTTAGTGTGTTTTAATGTATGTTCTTAATGTTTCTCTGTGTCTTGTGTGAGTGGTTGGGGGGGGGGGGGGGGGGGGGGGGGGGGGGTAAGGGGGAAACTGCTTTGGTCGCCTCCCCCGTGGCCTAATGTCGAGGATCGGTGCGGCCTTTCCCGGAGACGCGCCCGGGGCTTCAGCTGCGGGCGCAGCGTGGACTCTCGTCGCGGAGCGTGGACTCTCATCTGTTCACTGGCCTGAGGCTGCAGAGCTCCAGCCGGCGCGGCGGCCTGGGCCTGGGATCCCTCGTTGGGGACCCGGGAGGAGAAGAGCTCCGACCGCCGGCCGGCGGCCAACTTCTACCGCAGGCGCTGCGTGGACTTACCTTCCGGAGCGGGGTCCCTCGTGGGGACCCCTGGAGGGGAGCTCTGACCGCCGGCCCTGCGGTCTGCGGTGCTTCCAGACTTTAGATCTTCGACCGCCGGCCTGCGGCCTACACCAACCTGAAGCCGCGGTCTCCGGTGGGGAGGCACCGATTTAGGACTTACCTGGACTTTACCTTGTCTACTCATCTGGAGAGAAAATGGAGGAGGACTGGCCAAATTTTGTCCCTTCCATCACTGTGATGAATGCTGTGATGGATGTCTATGTCAAAATTTTATTGTGTTTTTTGTGTTTTCTTTTTCATTGTACCGCTGCTGGCAAATTCATTTCACTTGCATTTTATGTGCAAGTGAGGAATAAAACTGATTGTGATTGTGATTGAGAATAGGTGACGTTTCGGTTCAAGACCCTTCTGATGTCAGGGGAGAGGGAGATGCATAGATAAGGAAGTGTAAGGTGTGAAAACAGGACAAAGGGGCTGGAGATCAAGGAAAATGTAGCTGGGAGAAGGTAAGAACAAAGCAAACAGAGATTAAATGTAGTCGGAGGCAGTGGGACTGGTCAGAGAACTGGGAAGGGGCAGGGATGGAGAGAGGGGGAAAGCAAGGGTTACTTGGTTAGAAAATCTGGGTTTCCAAGTTTTCAAGGTCCTACATCTTCTCCCAGGACATATAGAATAAAACGTACAGCACAGACGGGCCCTTCAGGCCCATTAGATCTGTGCTGAACATAATGCCACAATAAACTAAGCTCACTTGTGTGCACGTGATGTCCTTTGATTCACTGCATAGTACATGTACCTATATAAAAGCCTCTTAAACACCATAGTCCATATCTGCCTCCACCACCCCACCTGGCAGACGGTCCCAGGTACCCACCACTCTCTGCAGTGAAAAGGGAACGCAGGCATCCTTGTTGATATTTCCAGCCTTCCTGATGCAACGCACTGACGATGGACTGGTTGGAAGGAGGCCAAGGTTTGTTGTCATATGCACAGTACAGTGAAGGACAGGCACAATGAAAATCTTACTTGTAGCAGCATCTCAGGCACAAAGACCCAGACAACACACAAACCATGTTGCACATAAATTATACAACACAGTGAGAAGAAAAGACTTGCAAAACCAAGATATTAGTGCAAAACAATATTGTGTTCAGTTCTGGGCACCATGTTACAGGAAAGATGTTGTCAAGTTTGAAAGGTTGCACAGGGAAGATTTGCAAAGATGTTGCCAGGAATCGAAGATCTGAGCTATTGGAAGAGGTTGAGTAGGCTGGGTCTCTACTCCCTGGTGCGCAGGAGAATGAGGGGTGATCTTATAGAGGTGTACAAAATCATGAGAGGAATAGATAGGGTCGATGCACAGAGTCTCTTGCCCAGAGTGGGGAAATCGAGAACCGGAGGGCGTAGGTTTAAGGTGAAGGGGAAAATAATTATTAGGAATCTGTGGGGTCAAACTTTTCACAAAAAGGGTGGCGGGTGTATGGAACAAGCTGCCCGAGGAGGTAGTTGCTGCAGGGACTATCGCAACATTTTAAGTAGCAATTAGACAGGAATATGGAGAGGGTGGCATGGTGGCGTAGCAGTAGAGTTACTGCCTCGCAGCGCTGGAGATCCGGTTTCGATCCCGACTACGGGTGCTGCCTGTACGGAGTTTTATGTTCTACCCGTGACCATGTGAGTTTTCTCCGAGATCTTCGGTTTCCTCCCACACTCCAAAAATGTACAGTTTTGTAGGTAAATTGGCTTATTATAAGTGTAAATTGTCCCTAGTGTGTATAGGATAGTGTTAATGTGTGGGGATCGCTGGTCGGTGCGGACACAGTGGGCCGGAGGGCCTGTTTCCGTACAGTATCTCTAAACCAAACTTAAATAAAGACAGGTTTAGAGTGATATGGACCAAACACTGGCAAGTGGGACTAATGTGGATGGGACATGTTGGCCCGTGTGGGCAAATTGGGTCGAAGGGCCTTATTCCACACTGTATCACTCCATGTCTCTTTGACTGAGTCCATGAAAGTGCAAAAAGTGTTCTGTCAAGGACCTGATGGTTGCTGGAAAGTAGTTGTTCTTGAAGCTGGTTATGTGGGACTTCAGGCTTCTGAAAAAAGGGCATGGCCAGATGGTGGGATCCTTGAAAATAGATGCTATCTTCTTAAGGCAGTGCCTCATGTATGTGCTTTCAATGTTGCCAATGATGGGCTGGGCCGTGTCCACAAATCTCTGCAACTTCTTGCATTTGAATTGCTGTACCAATTCATTTTTAGTTTAGCGACGCAGCTTGGAAACAGATCCGTCGCTGCACCAAGTTCATGCTGACCATCAATCACCCGTTCACACCAGTTCTATATTATTCCACTTTCACTTGAAGTTGTTGACTATCTTTGCAGCACCTCTTATTATGAGAACGGAGTTGTGTTCACTGCAACCTCTTTGCTACCTTAGATGAACATCATACGCTTTCATAGTAGTGCTAGTATGGCTGATCTATCTCTCCCTCGCAACACCATTCTCCTGCCTTCATCCCCATGGCCCCTGACACCGTTACTAATCAAGACTGCCCGAACACTGCCACTGAGATGTAAGGCCCAGCAAAGCTTGAGGGAAGGGGCGGGGAGTGTTACAAGGTGAATCTTTAATTGCTTGTTCAAAAAAGCACCAAACGTAAAAAGTAAAAGATGCATCTTTTATAGACAGTTAACAAATATATTATTTCTTTGGCTACTGACGCACGGGTGTTTGCTAAAAATCAATGTTGATTTGTAAAAAAAAACACAGTACATGTTTACAACATGTTTGTTCACTTACATTGTTGGATGTGGCCACAATAGTGTTTCACCCGTGGCTAGTTAATGATTTCTACGGAACTATTGTGGACTGAACTGAAATCGGTTGAAGTAAAAGCCAGAATGAATAAATCTTATAATTAATGGGCAATTTATTGGAAACTTTGCTAGTGAGGCACGGTCTGATAGGGAAGGTGCCAAGTCGACTGCTTGCTGCCCATCCATCTTTTTCTTTATCCAAAAGGCCCTTTTGATTTATCTGTTAAATTACGCACGGCATGTCACAAGTTGTCACGTTTTGTTACTGAAGCAAAGCAAATCCTAACAGAGGAAAACAAGCTAATCATTAATCTGAATTCCAAAATGCCCATCACAAGGTTGGGCCTCGTGTCAAACGACTGCTGTTATTTGGATTCGTACTGAGTATGTGAACATTTAAAGGGGCCCGATCTACACAGTGGCAACAACTATGCTCCAGACTATATTACAACTCCAGACAGTATTACAACTATGCTCCAGACTACCCATTGGCCAAGATATTCCTGTCACCACCATGTCCATTACTTGTGACACATGCACCGTTGGGCTTTCTGTACAGCAGGCAGTGAAGAAAGCTAATGCCATGTTGGCCTTCATTGTGAGAGGATTTGAGTTTAGGAGCAAGGAGGTACTACTGCAATTATACAGGTTGTCCTGGCGAGACCACACCTGGAGTATTGTGTGCAGTTTTGGTCTCCTTATTTGAGGAAGGACATTATTGCTATTGGAGTGCAGCGTAGGTTCACCGGGTTAATTCCCAGGACGGCGGGACTGACATATGATGGAATAATGGGTCGACTGGGCTTGTATTCACTGGAAATTAGAAGGATGAGAGGGAATCTTATCGAAACATATAAAATTCTTAAGGGATTGGACAGGCTAAATGCAGGAAAAATGTTCCCGATGTTGGGGGAGTCCAGAACCAGAGGTCACTGTTTAAGAATAAGGATTAGGCCATTTAGGACTGAGATAAGGAAAAACCTTTTCACCCAGAGAGTTGTGAATCTGTGGAATTCTCTGCCACAAAAGCAGTGGAGGCCAATTCGCTGGATGTTTTCAAGAGAAGAGTTAGATTTAGCTCTTAGAGCTAATCGAATCAAGGGATATGGGGAGAAAGCAGGAACAGGATACTGATTTTGGATGATCAGCCATGATCATATTGAATGGCGGTGCTGGCTCGAGGGGCCGACTAGCCAATCCTACACCTATTTTCTATGTTTCATAAGGTGCTTTCATTACTAACTCAGCACGAACTGTCTTGGTTGCATCAAGCTTTTGCTTTGGAGTAATATATATTTTTTAATTATTGAAATTTCCTTTGTTTATTATGTTACCTCCGAGTACTGTGTTTACAGAGCAGCCGTGCTGCTGCAAGTAAGAATTTTATTGTTCTGTTTTTTGTACATATGACAATGAAGCATTCTTGACTCTCGACAATACAATGAGTTTTGCACACTTGTGGTTTTACAGCAGATTCTTTCAAAAGCAACAAAGAAATTAAGTGGCTTTATGGAAAGCAATTGGCCCAAGTGATGTCCAGGACTTGTTTGCATTGTCTGAGAGGGTGAAGAGAGGGATTTTGTTAAATTTCTATTCCCTGGCTTCTTCAATTGATTAGGATGGCCATTTGCTTTGCATGGAACCAGGCTACAGTCTGATTTATTTAGCAGATGTTAAATGGTTCAACGGTGCTTTATTTGTCATATATGCAACTGCACAATTAAATTATTTTTGCATATTTACACATGTGGGTGCTGCCATTTCTACAAAGTCCAAAGTCCGGTCGGCCCGCATGCTCGGTCTACTGAAGTAGTTCCTGATCCAGGAAAGCCCCAGGCTCCTGCAGGGCCTTCTCCGTCGCCTTCAACCGGATCGGCCCGCGCAACTCTCCTCGCCCGGCCATCTTTGTGTCCCAGGGGCTCCTCCTTCAGCTGACCGTGAAGGCGCTGGAGGCATCACCCTCCTCGCGTCCGATGTCTTCAGTGGCACCTTCCCGTCTGCCAAGCCTTCCTGGTCATCAGGCGTAGGCTGCGGTGGAGCATGGGGGACCTTATCTAAAACCCATGTAAGCAGTATCCACTGCCCTACCCTCATCCATCATCTTCTCAAAAAACTCACTCAAGTTAGACACTACCTGCCATGTAAAAAGCCATGCTGGCTGTCGCTAACTAATCCATTCTCTTCCAAGTGGGAGTAAATCCTATTCCGAAGAATCCTCTCCAATAGCCTTCCTACCACTGATATGAGGCTCACCGGCCTATAAATTCTTGTATTCTCACTCCTCCCCTTCTTAAATAAAGGAACAACATTAGCTACTCTCCAGTCTTCATCAGGCTTCCATAGTCTCCTCTTTTGCCTTTCTCAATAAATTGGTGTAGATCCCATCATGTCCTGGGAATTTATCCACCTTAATGCTTTTCCACACCCGCAACATCTCTTCCTTCAAGCTGTCCTTACACATTAGTATTTTTTTGCTTTAGAAATACAGCGCGGAAACAGGCCCTTCAGCCCACCGAGTCTGCACCGTCCAGTAATTCCCACACATTAACCCTATCCTACATATACACTTGGGACAATTTACATAAATACCAAACCAATCAACCTACATACCTATACGTCTTTGGAGTGTGGGAGGAAACCAAATATCGCGGCGAAAACCCACGCAGGTCATGGGGAGAACGTACAAACTCCGTGCAGACAGCACTCGTAGTCAGGATCGAACTTAGTTCTCTGGCGCTGTGAGGCAGCAACACTACCGCTGCGCCATCATGCCATCCCTAAGAACTAATTGTTCATTTGATTCTCCACACTGATCTCACTGCTTTCCTTGTCCTTCTCCTTGGTGAAAGCAGGCGCAAGGTACTCATTTAGTACAAGCACAAATTCCCTCCTTTATTCCTGATTATTTAATTATTCTGAAGAAGGGTCTCGACCTGAAACGTCGCCAATAACTTTTCTCCAGAGATACTGCCTCGCCCACTGAGTTACTCCAGCATTTTGTGTCCACCTTCGATTTAAACCAGCATTTGCAGTTTTTTCTTACACATTCCTTCCTTTATTCTTGAGTGGTCCTGAGAAGCATCTCGACCCCAAAACGTCACCCATTCCTTCTCTCCAGAGATGCTACTTGTCCCGCTGTAACTCCAGCTTTTTGTGTCTATTTACAGTACCTTCTCCCTAACTCCCCTATTGTTTTCAATATAGAAATAAAAAGTATTGGGATTTGCTTTAATCCAACTTGCCAAAGGCATTGGTGGTTCCTTTTGGCCTTTCTACTCTATAACTTTTTTCCCGCTCCTTTCTTTATATTCCTCAAAGGCCCTGTCCTATTCCATCCCCTTCAACTCGCATGTGTTTCATTTTTCTATTGGACCAAATCTACTTAGTTGACCATTCCAAGGTCCTATTCAATGGTGTTTGCACCTGTCTTTAAAAAGATACATTTGGCACTCAATGTGGCCCCCATGGAGTGATATCCAGTCCCTTGTATGAGGGGGATCCCCAACGAAAACAGCCTCTCAATGTCCAGCAGGGGAAGGATTCTGGTCTGCGGTCCTTGAATGCACAGGTTCCTTGCATAGAAACTCAAGCACTGGCAACTGAGCATGTAACAAGAGGCCACTGCATCTAATGGAGTGGCCTCTTGTTACAGAGATCAGAGATACTCCTGCTATTTGCAATTCTAATTGGCCACTGTATGTCATGAAAGATATCAGAATTGTCACTGATGTCATGAAAGATATCAGAATCTTGAAAGATGATGTTTTGAAAATAATCTGCATTTCTAAGCAAATCTACGATGAAAATTGTGGCCTCAACATCAAAGATAAAATACTTGTTTGACAACGCAGCAGAGGAACAAAGAGGGTGAATAGATTTTCCCTTTACAAAGATTACAAGCTTGTATATAAAATAAAGCGAATCAAATTAATTAATTCATTAATTAAAGCATGGAAATTAATGAAAGCCACTTGTAGCGAGGAAAGGAATTGAGTGAAGGGGAAAAAGCTTTTTTGTCATAACCATATAACCATATAACAATTACAGCACGGAAACAGGCCCTCTCGGCCCTTCCAGTCCGTGCCGACCATTTGTTTTCCCCTAGTCCCATCTACCTGCACTCAGACCATACCCCTCCATTCCCTTCACGTCCATATACCTATCCACTTTACTTTTAAATGTTAAAATCGATCCTGCCTCCACCACTTCTGCTGGAAGCTCATTCCACACAGCCACCACCCTCTGAGTAAAGAAGTTCCCCCTCATGTTACCCCTAAACTTCTGTCCCTTAATTCTCATGTCATGCCCTCTTGTTTGAATCTTCCCTACCCTCAATGGGAAAAACGTATCCACGTCAACTCTGTCTATTCCTTTCATCATTTTAAAGACCTCAATCAAGTCCCCCCTTAACCTTCTGCGCTCCAAAGAATAAAGACCTAACTTGTTCAACCTTTCTCTGTAACATAGTTGCTGGAACCCTGGCAACATTCTAGTAAATCTCCTCTGTACTCTCTCTATTTTGTTAACGTTTGTTGATACGGAGATGATTTAAAATGGGGTCGTTCTTTGCATGTACAGAAACAAACAAACAAACGAATTGAAGGAATGCTCCTTGTCTTTCACCCAGTGTCACCTGTTTAGTTTAGTTTTTCCTTCTCGCAACAAATGCTGCCTTACCCGTTGAGTTACTCCAGCATTTTGTGTCTACCTTTAGTTTAGACATACAGCACGGAGACAGGCCCTTCGGCCCACCGAGTCCGCACCAACCAGCGATCCCCGTACACTATCACTATCCGACACACACTGCGGCCAATTTACATTTATACCAAGCCAATTAACCTACAAACCTGTGTGTATTTGGAGTGTGGGAGTGTATCAATTTCTCCCTAGCTGGAGGCCTGGGTTCGATCCTGACTATTGGTGCTGTCTGTATGGAGTTTGTACGTTCTCCCCATGACCTATGTGGGTTTTCTCCAAGATCTTCGGTTTCCTCCCACATGTCAAAGACGTTCAGGTTTGTAGGTTAATTGGCTTGGTCTAAATTAAATTGTCCCTTGTGTGTGAAGGTTGTTTAAGGTGTGGGGATCGCTGGGCAGCACGGACTCGATGGGCCGAAGGGTCTGTTTCCATACTGTATCCATAAACTAAACTAATCTAAACTGAACTAAACCAGAGTGGAGCAACAACATGCTACATTCCTCTTATGAAAGTGAATTGAGCGGAACATGTTCTCTTAACAGAAAATATATCCAATGGAACCATGCTGATATATCTGTAACTATAATTATTGGTGGTCAGGGTGTAAATGGCTGATGTTTCTCTCTGCCCATCTTCCTTTGAATGTGCTGGGACTCTGGCTTTGGGGCCACTTGTCACATTGGATCCTTTAATGAAACTATTGAATTGTCAGCCACATTCCCCCTTCACCACAGTAGTTAACAGTGTTGAACTGTATAACAATAGTTATCGGCGAGAACAAACAGAAACTGGACGATTGTTTCGCTGAACACCTTCACTCAGTCCGCCTTGGCCGACATGATCTGCTGGTTACTAAACACTTTAATCCCCCTTCCCACACTCACCTTTCTGTCCTGGGCCTCCTCCACTGTCAGGGTGAGGCCAAACGCAAATTGGAGGAACAACACCTCGTATTTTGCTTGGGCAGCTTACAACTCAGCGGTATGAAAGTTGATTTCTCCAATTTCAAGTAACCCTTGCAACTCTTCTCTCTTCATCCCTCTCCCACCCTAGTCATTGTGCTAGTTTCACTGTTGACCTGTTGATTAGTATGGTGTCAGGGGGTTATGGGGCCTAGGCAGGAGAATGGGGTTGAGAGGGAAAGATACTGTAGATCAGCGATAATTGAATGGCGGAGTAGACTTGGCTTCTATCACTTATGAATTTATGAAGTTTCATTGACTGTATAACTCATTATCACCTTACCCACAGCCATCAATGGACCACTGTGGGCTCTACCCCAACTTTACTTTTTGTATATCTTCCATTCTATATTATGTCTCATTTCCCTTTCCCCTGAGTTTCAGTCTGAAGAAGGGTCTCGACCCGAAATGTCTGCAGCTCCTTCCTACACAATGTTCCTGATGGTTACAGTGATCGACCAGCTGCCCTGCTATAATCACAAAATCATACAGTATCTATTTAAGATAGACACAAAAATCTTGAGTAACTCAGCGGGACAGGCAGCATCTCTGGAGAGAAGGAATGGGTGACGTTTTGGGTTCTGAAGAAGTGTCCCGACCTGAAACGTCACCCATTCCTTCACCTCCAGAGATGCTGCCTGTCCCGCTGAGTTACTCCAGCTTTTTGTGTCTATCTTCGGTTTATCCAAGTAACCTTGCAGCATCCTAGCATCCTCCTCACACTAACACTACCCCCCAGCTTAGTGTCATCCAGCTTGTAAGATTATCTTTAGTATTATCTGTGCATCTCCCTCCAGCAGTTCATTGTTTAGATTTTCCACAGGTGGGAGAGTATAGGACCAGTCATAGCCACCGATTTAAGGGGTGCTCTTTTAAAAAGGTGAGGAGGAACTTTTTTAGTCAGAGGGTAGTTAATCTGTGGAACTCATTGCCACAGAGGGCTGTGGAGGCCAAGTCAATAGATATTTTTAAGGCAGACAAGTTCTTGATTAGAACGGGTGTCAAGGGTTATGGGGAGAAGGCAGGAAAATGGGACTAGGTGGCAGAGATCAGCCATGATTGAATCGCAGAGTAGACTTGATGGGCAGAATGGCCTAATTCTACTCCTATAACTTGTGAACTTGTCTGCTGAAACACTGTCCCTGCCAGAGGCATACACAACTGGATAGAGATACAGCACGGAAACAGTCCCTTAGGCCCACCAGGTCCACACCAAATAACTATCCCGATACATTAACGCTATCCTACACACACTTGGGGCAATTTACATTTATACCAAGACGATTAACCTACAAACCTGTACGTCTTTGGAGTGTGAGAGGAAACCGAAGCACCCGGAGAAAACCCACACGATAACGGTGAGAAGGTACAAACTCCGTACAGACAAGCACCCTTAGTCAGATTGGAACCCGGGTCTCTGGTGCTATAAGGCAGCAACTCTACCGCTGCCCCACCATGCTGTCCAGTGGTAGATTGATTAAGTTAATCTAGATCAAGTCAGATGAAGGAAAATCATAACATCTTACAGCACAGGAAATCGTTCAGTCAAAGATAGACACAAAATGCTGGAGTAACTCAGCGGGACAGGCAGCATCTCTGGAGAGAAGGAATGGGTGACGTTTCGGGTCGAGACCCTTCTTCAGATTGAAAGTCACGGGAAAGGAAAACGAGAGATATAGACGATGATGTAGAGAGATAAAGAACAATGAATGAAAGATATGCAAAAAAGTAACGATGATAAAGGAAACAGGCCATTGTTATCTGTTTGTTGGGTGGAAATGAGAAGCTGGTGCGACTTGGGTGGGGCAGGAGGTGTAAGCAAGGGGGATATATATTTTATCCATTGGGCGTCACTGCTCGTGGCTCGTTCAAAGCATATGTTTCGCAAGGCAGCAATGTAGGCAGCTAATTAAGCAATGGCCACTAGTTTCATTTAGAAATACAGCTATATATCTTTCATTCTCCTTTCCCGTGACTTTCAGTCTGAAGAAGGGTCTCGACCCGAAACGTCACCCATTCCTTCTCTACAGAGATGCTGCCAGACCCACTGAGTTACTCCGGCTTTTTGAGTTTATCTCTGGTTTAAAGCAGCATCTGCAGTTCCTCTCAACACAAATCATTCGGTCATTTGCCCCTGCCGTTGCATATTTAATCGCTCCACTCCCCTGGCCTTCACCTGGAACCTTATAATTTTCTCTCTTTCAAGTATTTCTCCAGTTGATCTTGAGATGATCATGGTGTGGTAAGCGTGCCAGACAGTTTATTATATTTTCCCTTTGTGCATCACTGCTGGTTGCCTCTTCAAAGCATGCATTTCCAAGGCAGCTAATTAAGCAATGGGCACTAGTTTAGTTTGGAGATACAATGTGGAAACAGGCCCTTCAGCACACCATGCCGAGTCCATGCCGACCAGCGGTCCTCATACACTGAGGACAATTTACAATGTTTACCAAAGTCAATTTACCTACAACCCTGCATGTCTTTGGAGTGTGGGGGGAAATCGGAGCACTCGGGGAAAACCCACGCAGGTCGCAGGAGGAACATGGAAACTCCACACATACAGCACCCGTAGTCGGGATCGTACCTGAGTCTCTAGCACTGTGAGGCAGCAACTCTGCTGCTGTGCCACCGTGCCACCCACGTCGGTTGTCACCTTTATCGTCCTCCTCCACCTAAGCAATGTTCACAATCTGATGGCCTTTTGATTCTGGCTGCTGGTGTTGGGGGAGGTGGGGGGGGTGACATTAGTTGGTAATTTGAGAAACCACCCATCTATGATCTTGTGCTCTGTCAGTAACACACAATGGACATGTCCGTGCATTGTGTTGGATGGATGCAGAAACAGAGACATGGAAGGATGTGGTGATACTGTTGAATTGAGTTTATTGTCATGTGTACCGAGCTACAGTGAAAAACGTTTGTCGTTTGCTGACCGGTCAGCAGAAAGACAATACATGATTACAATCAAGACATTCACAGTGTACATATACATGATAAGGGAATAACGTTTAGTGCATGTTAAAGGCAGTAAAGTCTGATCAAAGATAGTCCGAGGGTCTCCAATGAGGTAGATAGTAGTTCAGCACTGTTTTCCGGTTGTGGTAGGATGGTTCAGTTGCCTGATAACAGCTGGGAACAACTGGCCCTGAATCTGGTGATGTGCGTTTTCACACTTCTATACCTTTTGGCCTGATGGGAGAGGGGAGAAGAGGGAGTGACTGGGATGCGACTTGTCCTTGATGATGCTGCTGGCCTTGCCGATCAGCGTGAGGCATAAATGGAGTCAATGGAAAGGAGGATGGTTTGCGTGGTGGTCTGGGCAGTGTCCACAATTCACTGTAATTTCTTGTGGTCTTGGATGGAGATGCTCCCAAACCATGCTGTGATGCATCCCAATAAAAGGTTAGTGGTTAATATTTGAGCACAGCAGCAGTGTAAATGGTCGGAATTATGTCCAAGGGCCAGAGACAAGAGCTCAAAACCCCCATGTTTGCTGGAACTCTAAATGAAATGACCAAGGGGTAAGAAGCTAGGATAATCTACCTAAGGCTGCAAAAGCCTTTACCTTTAGGAAGGAGATGAGGAGGAATTTCTTTAGTCAGAGGATGGTGAATCTGTGGAATTCTTTGCCACAGAAGGCTGTGAAGGCCAAGTCAGTTGATATTTTTGGCAGAGATAGATAGATTCTTGTGTAGTATGGGTGTCAGTGGTTATGGGGAGCAGGCAGGAGAATGGGGTTGAGAGGGATAGATCAGCCGTGATTGAATGGCGGAGTGGACTTGATGGGCCGAATGGCCTAATTCTGCTCCTGTAACTATGAACTTATAAAAAATGGTGTACATCAGGAAAGGCGATCTGCCATTATTACCATGTCCCGCCTCTGACTCCAGAGCCAAACATGTGGTTGATTTTTAACTGCATCATCTGTTCAGAAATAATTTGGAACAGATGTCCACAACTTGTTGGAAAATTGAAGCAAATGATGACTACCAGTTCTCGCATGGAGGAAGTCTTGTTGAAGGAGACTGAGGATGGGAATAACCATGTGCCACATTATCCAGAGACTGTAGGTTTGGTCTGAACAGGTCTGACGAAGGATCTCGACCTGAAACATCACCGCTTCGGTCTGAAGAAGGATCTCGACCTGAAATGTCACCTATTCCTTCTCTCTGGGGACCCGCTGAGTTACTCCAGCTTTTTGTGAAAATCTTCCTTGTGGACCAGCGTCTGCAGTTCCTTCCTGCACACTTCTGATCAGTACAGATGTCCGTAGACCCTTTTGTGTTTCCAGTATTACTATCAACCAAGGCCCCCCCCCCCCCCCCCCCCCCTGATCTGTTCTCTGCTGCTGCCTTGACTCTAGAGTCATGTTGTTCACCTCCTCTATTGTCCAACTCCAGTTGTACAACTCAAAGCACAGCTTGACCATCCCAACTGACAAATGCCTTCCTCCTTGACATTGTTGAAAACATTTATGGTGGCTTCCATCCTGATGTTGATCATTTGAAGACGTCCAGAACCGCAAAAGCCCTCTGGAAAATGTTTCCCAGTGGGAACAGTGGAAGTCTGAGTCGATGACTGTATCGGGGCTGCCTCCTGCATCCATGCAGAACTTGTTGAATTCATCATCTTTACCACTAACTTCCACCTACCCTCAAATTCACCTGGACTATCTCTGGCAACAATCTCTCCTTTCTTGACCTCACTGTTTCCATCACAGGGAATTGACTTGGCAAAATTGTAAACTGTCCCCAGTGTGTGTGGGATAGCGTTAGTGTGCGGGGATCGCTGGTCGGGGAGGACTCAGTGCGGTGAAGGGCCTGTTTCTGCGCCTTATCTCTAAACTAAAAATATGTAACACCTGGCACTTCACCTTCTCTCTCACTTCCATTCACGGAACCAAACGGTACTTCCAGGCGAGACAGAGGTTCATGTGCTGCTCTTTGAATGTCATCTATTGCGTTTGGTGCTCTCAATGTGGGCTCCCCTACATTGGTGAGACCAAGCGTTGACTAGGCGACAGTTTCACCTTATACCCACGCTCGGTTCTCGGACATCATTCCCACTTTCCCTCACGGACCAGCTTCTTTGATCCTTGGTAGCTGAAGTGTCGAAAAAGGCAACAGTGAACATTTATTAAAAGTATTGAAAATTACCACCAAGGCCCCAATTAACTTTTAAAACAGACTGTAATCTACAAAATCCCTTCTATCGGTGAGACGTTTCACCAAACACTTGCGCTCGGTCCGCCAAGGCCTGCTGGATCTCCTGCTTGCTCGTCAGTTTAATTCTGCTTCCATTTCCCACACCAACCTTTCTGTCCATTGCTTGAGTGAGACCACACGCAAACTGGAGGAACACCTCGTATTCTGCTGACAACACAATGGTACAAATATTGAATTCTCCAATTTCAAGTAATACCTCCCCCTAACTCCATCTCATTCCTCTACCACCCACTCCGATGTGGACATCTCTCCCGTTATCTCCCCCCACCCCAATCACTCTGCTCCTTTCCTCTTCTCTGTAAGATCATCTCTCATTCTCGAGACCATTATTTTCCTTTTCTGCCTCCTTTTTTCCCTCCCTCCTTTACCCTTCCACCCACATCTCTCCTTGTGGCTTTACATTTCACTCTTCCACTTCTTTCCTGATCTCAAACCCTTTTCTCCTCTAGCCTTTGTCACTTTCTTCACCCATCGGCTAATCTCTCCCCCCCCCCCCCCTTCATCGCTCAACTGTATCCACCTATCACTTGCCAGGTTTTGCCCCACCCCCGCTTCTTTTTCTCCCTTAGCTTTCTCCCCCCTTAAGGGCCTGTCCCACTTGGCGATGTTTTTTGGTGACTGACGTATCGGGTCACTGAAAAATATGCGCCGGTGACGCGGCGTGATGATGTATGACGTGCGGTGTTTTTCAAGTGTCGCAACATTTCTTTTGTTGCCGCTGGATTTTGAAATTGTCAAAATCTTTTGGCGACACTGATATGCCACCGGCAGCCGCCGAACAAAATCGCCCAGTGGGACAGGCCCTTTACTCTGACAGTCTGAAGAAGGGTCCCAATCTGAGAAGTCATCTGTCCATTCCCTCCACAGATACGGCCTGGCCACTGAGTTCCTCCAGCCTCTTTGTTTTTGTTTCAGCCTGAGCTTTTAGACGTGTCATCCATTCTGAACTCTAAATGACCCCCTGAATAAATGTATAATCTTGCCTCTAGATCATTGGCAAATTTCCCGATCCCCGACAAACTCACTCTGGAGATGTTAAGTTCAGATCCCTGCTGAAATCTAGTTCAACAGTAAAAGATAATGGTAATTTAACTGTGGCAAGCAGGCTGCTTGCATTCAGTGCAGAAGTTGGTACAATGGAGTCTGTTATGTTCAACTCCCCCATACATCTTGTCATTGTCGGTTAAAATCCAAACCACTTATACATGAAATCTTGCTGTAAAACAATGAGCTTTGCGTATCTAAAAGATTAATGTAAAATACTTCATCTTATCTGTCTACAAGTAACAAAGTAATGGAGACCATGTTTCACCAGTCCGTAACCACAAGACATTGCAAGGCAGCACAGTGCACAGCGGTAGAGTTGCTGCCTTACAGTGCCAGAGTCCCGAGTTCCATCCTGACCACAGGTACTGCCTGTATGGAGTCTGTACGTTCTCCCCGTGACCACATGGGTTTTATCTGAGATCTTCTGTTTTCTCCCACACTCCAAAGATGTACAGGTTTGTAGGTTAATTGGCTTGGTATAAATGTAAATTGTCCCTGGTGTGTGCAGGGTAGTGTTAATGTGTGGGAATCGCTGGTAGATGCAGACTCGGTGGGCTGAAGGGCTCTTTCCGTGCTTTATCTCTAAACTAAATTCAACTAAACCCATTCCTAAATTAATGAAAGTGTTGAATTTCTAGGAATAAAAACATTCTGTTAAGTAAAATGTCATAAATTGATTAGGGGTGTTGCGAGTGTACGGTGGGCATTCTGGTACAGTGTATTCCCATGGGCAGAGAGTGCTTGACTTGTCCAAAGCCAAGGAATGCTAAAATATACCCGGATATTTCCTATTTGTCATATATATATGTAATATGCCCTATATGTTTCTGCGGCAAAACCCCAAAATGTCTGGTGGCCCACCCTAACCCACAGAAGGCTGTGGAGGCCAAATCTATGGATATTTTTAAGGCAGAGATAAATAGATTCTTGATTAGTTCGTATGTCAGGGGTTTGGCCCATATCCCTCTAATGCTGTCCTATCCATGTACCTGTCTAAATGTTTCTTAAACGTTGCCATAGTACCTGCCTCAACTACCTGTTCTGGCAGCCTGTTCCATACACCCACCACACTTTATGTGAAAAGTTACCCTTCAGGTTCCTATTAAATCTTTCCCCCCTCACCTTAAACCTACTATGGTTCTTAATTCCCCTACTCTGCATCTACCCGATCTATACCTCTCATGATTTTGAACACCTCTGCAAGATCACTCCTCATCCTCCTGTGCTCCAAGGAATAGAGTTCTAGTTAGCTCAAACTCTCCCCGTAGCTCAGACCCTTGAGTCTTGGGAACATCCTCGTAAATCATCTCTGCACCCCTTCCAGCTTGACAACATCTTTCCTATAACTTGGTGCCCAAAACTGAACACAATACTCTAAATGCAGCCTCACCAACATCCTATGCAACTGTAACATGGCCTCCCAACTTTTATACTCAACACTCTGGTGCATATCTCACGCATTTTGTCTTTTCAACTCCGGCCTTTGTCCAACCATCTGCCAATAAACCTAAGTGTAGCTGTATCCACCTATCACTCACCAGACCTCATCCCCTCCCCATCTAACTGCGAGCTCTCTCCCTCTTCCCCACCCTCAGTCCACCATCACCACAATTAGACGAAGGGGAGAAAGCAAGAGAATGAGGTTAGGATGGAGAGATAGATCAGCCATGATTGAATGGCGGAGTAGACGCAATGAGCCAAATGGTCTAATTCTGTCCCTATCACTTATGAACCCCCCTCCCCCCCTCACCCCCAATCGTGGGACTCTTCTCAGTGTCTCTGCTGGTTTAGTTTAGTTTAGTTTTGTTTAGAGATACAGCACAGAAACAGGCCTTTCGGCCCACCGATCAACACTATCCTGCACACGCTAGGGACAGTTTACAATTATACTGCGGCCAATTAACCCACAAACCTTCACGTCTTTGAGTGTGGGAGGAAACCAGAGTTCCTGGAGAAAACTCATGCAGGTCACGGGGAGAAGGTACCAATCCGTACAGACAGCACGTGTAGTCAGGATTGAACCCGGGGTCTTTGGAGCTGGAAGGCAGTAACTCTACCGCTGCGCCACCGTGCTGCCCATGGTGATGTAGCTAGTCTTAAATTGGAGTGCTCGGAATTGGCAAGTTCTGCACATGACTGAAATGAGACTTGTTGCTTGCTCTCAGCCAAATAATATTATGTTCTTTACTGTACTGAGTTTTAACCTTGGACCTTTTGATTATAGAATGTTCTTTGATAATGGTTATAATTTAATTTTCCAATAGCAATGTCTGGATAGTGCTAGAAACTTTACGAACATTGCTGAGTGTGAAGTTGGCTGAATTCGGCATTGAGTTGGACAGATAAGAAATACTGCAGGATTATATGGTGTTGTTTCTAAGCTTTAGGGAAAAGAAACATTTTGGTAACATTATGATTTAATAATAATTGTTTAACTGTTTCCTCTAGTTTAGTTGAGATATACAGCGCGAAAACAGGCCCTTTATACCATCGAGTCCGCTCCTACCAGCGATCCCCGCATATTAACACTATCCTACCCACTCTAGCAGATTTCCAATTTTGCCAATGTCAATTAACCTACAAACCTGTGCGTCTTTAGAATGTGGGAGGAAACCCACGCAGGTCACGGGGGGAACGTACAAACTCCACACAAAGACAGCACCCGTGGTCGAGATTGTATCCGGGTCTCGGCGCTGTAAGGCAGCAACTCTACCGCTGCACCACCGTGCCGCCCAGAGGTCTATTGGTCTCTCATTATTGACCAACGACTCAAAGTGTGATGGAGCCGACCAGTAGCATGCTGAAACTGCTTCCACTCCTTTGAGTGTTTTGGACTATTTGACATAGGGATGTGTGAAGAATCAGGGTGGTGGGCTGAATGCAGCACTGAATTACCATCTTGCCCTCAATATACGCCTCTCATGGGCCCGGCGGGCTGGCTGGAGCCGCCCCACTCTGGGAGATGAGTGAATGTCTCCATGTGACTTCCAGTCCACATCACACGGTACAATGAGGGTGGCACGGTGTCCTCGAAATGATGTGCTATTGTCAGATAGTCACTGTGAATACAATATCAAGGACAGTGAGTTTTCATAAACAGCGCCTGTTGTTCCACACTGGCTGATTTCTTATTATCTGAAATAAAAAGGGATAAAGGTAAGCATTTTCTGGTCAGGCAAAGTAAGAAATGGAAACCTTCAGCCCAACACATCTACGCAAACTTTTTTTATCCATCTACACAAATCCCATTTGCCCGCAGAGAATACCATTGAATGTGAAGACTGGTGAATATCGGGCAGTGACCTTGCTCTGAGCACAGTTCAGTTTTAGTTGAGTTTAGTTTATTGTCACGTGTACTGAGATACAGTGAAAAGCTTTTTGTTGCGTGTTAACCAATCTGCGGAAAGACAATATATGATTACAATCGAGCCATCCACAGTGTAGATACATTATAAGGGAATAATGTTTAATAGGAGGAGGGAAGTGAGAGCAGAAATGGGACAAACGGAACAGGGGTTATTGTGTCGCGTCAACTATGGTGGATGGGATGCCAAGATTACAGAGGATCAAAACACATTTCAGAAGTACTTGTGTGGAAAGCCATCATCTGAAACGATGAATTCAAGGAACCAGGTAGAATGGGGTGGATTCCCATAGGAGGCAGAGTGGGAAGAGTTAGCTCGGGGAGTTGGTGAGCTTGCAATGAACCATCATTGCTTGGCTTTCCCATGAGATATAAGCAGTTGAGAACAGGACGGCAAGAATGAGAGAGGGGCAGCACATTGCTGCAGCCAATATACTGTATTGCTGCCTCACAGCACTGGGGACACGGGTTTGAGCCTGGCCTAATGCGATCTCTGTGTGGAGATTTCAATCCTTGCCATGACTCCTCGGATTTCTCCCGGTTGCTCTGTTTTTTTCCCGGACCCCTAAGATTATGCATGGTAAATTAACCTTTAGTGTACTCAAGTGGCAAAATAATTTAAGGCGGGGGGGAGGGTGGATGGGGCATGTCAGAAAGAATGTTGTAAGCCAACAAAGAAAATAACAAGGGTTACTCTGAGGAAGGGTCTCAACCCAAACAATTACCTATTTCTTCTCTCCTGAGATGCTGCCTGACCCGCTGAGTTACTCCAACATTTTGTGTCTATCAAGGGGATTAGGACTGACGGATTGTTCTGTTGCGAGCCAGATTCTACACAATGAGCCGAATGGCTTCCTTTTCATAATACATAAGAAATCAACCTTATGAAAGTTAACAGTGGAAGTTGGCAGTAAAGGCTTCATGTCCTGTGCAAGAGCAGTAAGCAGCCCTGATGTAGCCATCAGTATGCTGCAGTTAGAGGTGAAAGAGGGAGGGGTCTGCTACCTTTCACATTGTAGCTTCATGACTTTGACGAGGGAATTGATGACTGTATGGCCACGTTCACAGATGATACAAAGATAGGCAGAAGGGCGGGTAGCGTTGAGGAAGCAGGGAGGATGCAGAAGGACTTTCGGAGAGTGGGCAAAGAGGTGGCAGGTGGAATACAGAGTAGCAAAGTATGCGGTCATGCACTTTGATACAAGGAATAAAGGCACAGACTACTTTCTAAAAGGGGAGAGGATTCAGAAATTGGAAGTGCAAAGGGACTTCAAAGTGCTGGTACAGGATTCCCAAAAGATTAATTTGCAGGTTGAGTCAGTGGTAAGGAAGGCAAATGCAATGCCCGCATTCATTTCGAGAGGAGTAGAATATAAAAGCAAGGATATAATGCTGAGGCTTTATAAGGCACTGGTCAGACCACGTTTGGAATATGAGCAGTTTTGGGCCCCATATCTAAGGAATGATGTGTTGGTTTTGGAGAGGAATGATTGGGTCAACGTATGAGAGCTTTAATGGCTCTGGGCCTGTACTTCCTGGAGTTTAGAAGAAGGGAAAATCCCATTAAAACCTACCAGATAATGAAAGGCCTAGAGAGAGCGGATGTGGAAAGGATGTTTCCAGCAATGGGAAAGTCTTGAACCATAGGGCACAACCACAGAATAACAGGACATACCTTTAGAATGGAGATAAGGATGAATTTCTTTAGACAGAGGGTGGTGAATCTGTGGAATTCATTACTAAGACATTGAGTATTTTTAAAGCGGAAATTGATAGGTCCTTGAAATAGGAAGGGTGTCAAAGGTTATGAGGAGAAGGCAAAAGAATGGGGTTGAGAGGGAAAAATAGAACAGCCATGATTGAATGGCAGGGTAGACTCGATGGGTTGAATGGCCTAAATCTGCTCCTATGTCTAACGGACCGTTGACATTGTGGTCAGGTCTCCATCAATAGATATCATGAGAATGGACAAGATCATTGAAGCTGGCTTGTATCCTTGTTGATATCACTAAAAGTAGCAGAAACCATTTGTAAATAATATATATTTTTTTCCTCTAAGGACCATCACTTAAATTGGCATTGGAATCTTTTTCCGAGCTGCTATATTGTGCCGGTATCACATTGGAGGTTTCAAAAGCCAAGTTACCCCTCAGGTTTCTTTAAAATCTTTCCTCCCTCACCTTGAACCTATGTCCTCTGGTTCTCGATTCCCCTACTCTGGGCAAGAGACTCTGTGCGTCCACCCGATCTATTCCTCTCATGATTTTGTACGTGATTTCCCTTTGGTTTTTATTGTGCAAAACATTTTGATTGGTTAAAGTAATTAATTTATCTTTTGAAAATTTAAAAAAAAACGACTAACAAGTGGCACGATGGCACAGCGGTATAGTTGCTGCCTTACTGCGTTTGCAGTTTGTACGTTCTCCCCGTGACCGTGTGGGTTTCTCCGGGTGCTCCGGTTTCCTCCCACACTCCAAAGTCGTATAGGTATGTAGGCATATGTGTATATTGTCCCCAGTGTGTGTAGGATAGTGTTAGTGTGCGGGGATCGCTGGTCGGTGCGGACTTGGTGGGCTGAAGGGCCTGTTTCCGCGCTGTATCTCCAAACTGAAACTAAACTAATCGTTTATGTGTATTGTTTATCGTAGGATGGTACTGGGGAGCTCTTAATGCGAACGAAGCAAATGAGAAGTTAAAGGAGGCGGCTGAAGGCACCTTTCTGGTGAGGGACAGCTCACACCGCGATTACTTTCTCACCATCTCTGTAAAGACGGTTTGGGGACCGACGAGCCTGAGGATCGAATACCAAGACGGCAAGTTCAGACTGGACTCGGTGATTCTTGCAAGACCAAAGCTGCAGCGGTTTGACAGTGTGGTGGACATGGTGGAGTACTATGTGATCCTGTGTCAGATGATACAGAGCGCCCAGCGTCCCGCTCTGGAAAGCGACGGTGTCCAGCTGCAACTGACCAGACCCCTGTACATTCAGACGCCAACACTGCAACACTTCTGCCGCATTAATATCCATAGAGCAACCAGAAGGATTCACGAACTTCCTCTCCCGACCAAACTCAAGAAGTACTTGTTGGAATACAAGTATCAGGTTTAAAACTCTTTTCAAAGGGGAAGGACGCGTGGAGAGAAATTCTGTTCAGTGCCTTCCCCAGCCAGGAACTTTGCCCAACATGTTTCCCTTTGAATGTTTTTTTTAAATAGAATATTATCTAATCTTTTCACCTCAGTGTCTCCATACCCTGCTGTTCTGCTCCTTCTTTAATTGGAATGGGATATTCAGGTATTGCAGCAGCAAAACTGATTCATTTATCTGAAGAAGTGTCTCGACCCAAAACGTCATCTATTCCTTTTCTCCAGAGATGCTGCCTGACCCCCTGAGTTACTCCAGCTTTTCCTGTCTGTCTGTCTTTGGTTTAAACCAGCATCTACAGTTCCTCCCTGCATATATTAATTATTTGGTTCCTGAATTGGTCTGACCTGAAGCAATCTAACCTTGGAAAGGCCTCCAAAAATCAATATTTAACATTGTTATCCTTGGAGTTGACTTTCATAGTGTCCATACAGTGTGGAGACAGGCCCTCAAGTTCAACTACCTCCTCTGGCAGCTCATTCCATACACCCACCCCCTTTGTGTAAAAAAAGTTATCCCTCAGGTTCCTATTAAATCTTTCCCCCGCACCTTAAACCTATGTCCTCCAGTTCTGGGCAAGAGACTCTGTGCTATTCCTCTCATGATTTTGCACATGATTTCTCTTCAGTTTTTACTGATCAAAACATTTTGATTGGTCAAAATAATTAACTAATCTGCAAATACACATTTCAATCACAATTAATCACATTAAATCAATACACTTCATTTGTATTGCTATTTATTTATGGAACAACTATTCCTCTTCAGTCCACCGTCCATTATCTTGAATAAGGACACAAAGGGCTGGAGTAATTCAGCGGGTCAGGCAGTGCCTCAGGAGAACATGGATAGGTGACATTTTGGGTCGGGACCCTTCTTCGGACTCGCCTTTCCATGATCTCCAGAGGTCCTGTCTGACCCGCTGAGTTACTCGAGCATTTTGTGTCTTTCTTTGGTATATACAAAGCGGCATCTACAGTAAGTTCCTTGTTATTATATTCCATTATATTGATGGCTGTTTGCCTATATTGCCATTTGCTCCTTGCTGTTGTTGATGGGTCTTTACTGTTGGGTCAGAGAGTCTTTGTCCCAACTACCTTTAATCCTTCACCTATGTGGAGTGTGAAACTTTGTCGAATAATGCTTCTGATTACAACTTGTGGAGAGGTCATGGCAAGAGATTGGGGAGAAATATTGCAACAAAAAATATATGTTTCTGTACCTTGGAAGGAAACACACTCTTAATTAAATGTTTTGCATCCATTTGGTACTTTGAACATTTTTATTTGACCAATTATTGTCCAACCTCTCCCTGTAGCTAATATCTTCCGATCCGTGCAGCATTCTGGTAAACCTCGTCAAAGCCTCCACTTTCTTCCTGTAAGGGGGCGACTAGAAATGAACATGATACTGGAAATTAGGTATAACCATCAATATCTGTCGTGGTCCATACTTGTTGCATTGCCTAATAACATGAGTGGGAAGCCCTGGCCACCAGCTATGTGGTAAAGCGCTGATAAACAAGAGTTGGAGAAGAGGAACAAAGAACCGGGAGGTGGCAACCTCCATAATCACTCGCTGCTGGTCCTTGATGTCAAGAACTTCAAGCAAAATATCAATAATTGCAACCCCAAATCCCCATGTAACACCAGTCCCCTGTCATTGTCTATCTCACCTTCAGCTGTGTCACAATGTAAAAATAAATGCCACTAACAATAATTTCAAACCAGATTTATAAAATAATTTATGCCATGTTCACAAGTTACAGGAGTAGAATTAGGCCATTCAGCCCATTGAGTCTACTCCGCCATTCAATCATGGCTGATCTCTGTCTCCTAATCCAATGTTCTTGCCTACTCCCCATAACCTTTGACACCCGTTCTAATCAAGAACTTGTCTATCTCTGCCTGAGAAATATCCACTGACTTGTCCTCCACATCCCTCTGTGGCAATGAGTTCCACAGATTAACTACCCTCTGACTGAAGAACTGGCACGTGCCGTGAGTAATTACTCAAGGTAGGCAGTCAGTCGGCTTTAAAAAAAAAATCTTAAACCGTGCATGCGCAGATTGTTCTCCTCTCCGTAAAAATAAAAAATAAAAATAATGGGTGGGGGATGGAGGGTGACGGCAGGTGGAGAGATGGTGGGGAAAAACGGGAGCACAGCGGAACAAGTTAAATCAGTTTACCTTATTGAGTGACAATACTTGTTCAAGGGACCAATTGGGGGATAGTTCCTTTCACAGCGTGTGGAGAGTCTGGCCAGGAGTTGCGGGGAGGGCAGGAGTGTTAAGAAGCCGGGGGTCGGGGATCATGCCAGTAACTCACTCACTCACCGCTGCCGCGGCGCTCTGGGCACAGAGCCACCGCATTGTGGGCTGGGAAGGAAGCAGCTCGGGTGGCTGCGAGCGGCCGCCGGGACCTCAGCGCTTTCTGCCAGCCCGCTTACCTCTGGCAGTGCTCTCCGTCTGAACATCTCTCATCTGCCGCTCGCCGGCTTCACTCATGTCATCCCCTTCCCGCAAATCCTTAAATTCCCACAGCCGAGTAACCTCAATTGGTCCCTCGATCGCGCTGTCGGAATTTAAGGATTTGCGGGAAGCGGCTGACATGAGCGAGGTCGGTGAGCGGCAGGAGAGAGGTTTCCAGATGGAGAGCACTGCCAGAGGTGAGCGGGGGCCGGCAGAAGGGGCTGTCCGTCCCGGCAGCTGCTCGCAGCCACCCAAGCTAATTCACTCCCCGGCCACAATGCGGTGGCTCCGCGCCCGGAACGTCGCGGCAAGTGGGTTACTGGCATGATCCCCGACCCCCTCCTACCCTCCCCGCAACTTTACCCCGGGCCAGACTCCCGAAACACTGTGAAAGGAGCTCTCCCCCCACCCCGGGAAATACGGTATTTAATAAACTTGTGGCACCAAGAGATTTACCTACCACATTATTGGTACACAAACTCCATTCTTCTCTCTTTGTTTCCTAAGATACACTTAAGATAATGACAATCCATATTTGAAAAACCCGCCAAGAAACTTGCGCTGCGCATGCGCAGTACTGCAAAGGAAGAATTTCAGCTGCCTTCCGCTCCCCTTGAAATTGACGGCTTGAAGCAGCGTCGATGGCACGTGGGCTGCACAGACCTTCGCGTGTTGCATGTACTGTGCATGAAAGGCACAGAGAATTATGCCTTCCTAAGAGGTCGATCTCTTAGATAGGCATAATTCTCCCATGCCTTTACTATTTTTTATTTAATAATTACATTGTATAATTTTAGTCAGGGTAGGCAGTGCCTTCCTTGCCTACCCTGATGACACGTGCCTGCTAAAGAAGTTCCTCCACACCTCCTTTCTAAAAGAGCACCCTTTAATTCTGAGGCTATGACCTCTGTTCCTAATCTCTCCCACCAGTGGAAACATCCTCTCCACATCCACTCTATCTATGCCTTTCATTATTCTGTCAGTTTCAATGAGGTCCCCCCTCAACCTTCTAAACTCCAGCGAGTATAGGCCCAGTGCTGTTAAATGCTCATCATATGCTAACCCACTCATTCCTGGAATCATTCTTGTAAACCTCCTCTGGACTTTCTCCAGAGCCAGCACATCCTCAGATATGGGGCCCAGATTTGCTCACAATATTCCAAATGCGGCCTAATGAAGTCTCAGCATGTTACATGCAAAAGGTAAAATAGCATTCTGCGCGTGTCACTGCCTTTCTTCAATATCCCTTTGCTTCCTGATGCATCCATACAGACCTGACCCACTCACTATTGTTTCACAATACAGAAAGTATGCAAAGGGTCACCACGTGTAGGGCACTGACAAAGTTACAAAGTGTTCAATGTCGTCCCGATGGTTCCACTTTGTTCTCGGTGGGGTGACCTTGGCTGACCGCCGGCATTGACAGCCCGCCCTAGGTTGATCGGTGGTCAAAACGACTTTTGGCATATTGGCCTTCATCAGTCAGAATATTGTATAGAAGTTGGGAGGTCATGATACAGTTATACAAGACGTTGGTGAGGCAGCATTTAGTGTTGTGTTCAGTTCTGGGCACCGTGCTATTGGAAAGACGTTGTTAAATTGGAAAGGGTACAGAGAAGATTTACCAGGATGTTGCCAAGACTCGAGGGCCTGAGCTATAGGGAGAGGTTGAGCAGGCTAGGACTCTATTCCCTGGAGCGCAGGAAGATGTGGAGTGATCTTACAGAATCATGAGAGGAATAGATTGGGTAGATGCGCAGAGTCTCTTGGCCAGAGTAGGGGAATCGAGAACCAGAGGGCATAGGTTTAAGGGGAAGGGGGAAAGATTTTAAAGGAACCTGAGGGGTAATTTTTTCACGCAAAGGGTGGTGGGTGCTGGAGAACGAACTGCCGGTGGAGGTTTTGAGGCAGGTAGTATCGCAACATTTAAGAAGCAATTAGACAGGTACATGGACAGAACAGGTTTAAAGGGATATGGGCTAAACGCAGGCAAATACAGCTAGAATAGATATGACATGTTGGCTGGTGTGGGCAAGTAGGGCTGAGGCGCAAGTTATCACACTGTATGTGGATTTTTCGGTGGGCAATATTACTATGTCCAGGATCATGTACCAAGAATTACATGGACGTTCACATTCTTTGCTCTTTCAGCATTAACATTGGAAATATTTGCAACTTAAATACTATTTGTATCTGTGTGGTTCATTTATCTGTTTAATGTTCTGTCTGATATGATATACATTCTTCCATGCATTAAGTGACAACTCAAGGTGACATTTAACACCCCAGTGTGCTATCTGGGCTGAAGTTCATCTCAAAAATGCTCGTGGAAAGTTACAGATATTAATTACAATTAAAACACAAAGCATGTGTGCTATAACACCAGGATAAGCGCTCAGACAAGAAAACCAAGACAAAAACCAAAGTATTAGGTTAGGCAGTGGTTCACTTACACCTCCTCCAACCTCATCTACTATATCCGTTGTTCAAGAGCTGGACTCTTATACATTGGCGAGACCAAACTTAGACTGGGCGATCGTTTCGCTGAACACCTTCTCTCATCCTTCCCGTTCCTACATGGACCTTTCTGTCCTAGGTCTCCTCCATTGTCAGAGTGAGGCTAAACACAAATTGGAGGAAGAGCATCTCATATTTCGCTTGGGCAGCTTACAGCCCAGTGGTATGGATATTGATTTCTCTAACTTCAAGTAAGCCTGGCATTCCCTCTCTCTCTATCCCTCCCCCTAGCTTCTCGTTTTCACCCAACAGCTAACAGTGCCCTGTTTCCTTTATCATCATTACTTTTTTGCATTTCTTTCATTTATTGTTCTACATCATCGCCTATATCTCTCGTTTCCCTTATTCCTAACCAGTCTGAAGAAGGGCCTCAACCCAAAACGTCACCCATTCCTTCTCTCCGGAGATGCTGCCTGTCCTGCTGAGTTACTCCAGCTTTTTGTCTATCTTTGGTTTAAACCAGCATCTGCAGTTCCTTCCTATACATTCTGTCTATCTACTATCTAAACTGATTATGCAACTCCATATGCGATAATAAGCTACCTACATGTAATGGCAATTTTAAACTTTTCCAATGCTTGGTGAATTCTGCTACACAATGATAGAAAGAGCCGACATCGTAGGATCAAAAAACGACGTTGCTATGAACACTTGGCCGCCACAAGGCAGTTATCCCCGTGGTAACTTTTCTGACACCTCCTGCTTAAAACCCAAAAGGTCAGAAGGATCGTGAGGACCCACTTTCACGGCCCGTATTCATACTGAAAATCCAGATGACGCGAACTTTTTCCCTTCTGCCTTTCTGAGCTCGCCTTAGACACCTGCGTTACGGTGTGTTAAACCCAGTCAAACTCCCCACCTGCCACTATCTCCGGCTTCTTCTCTTTGTTCTTCTGTTCAGTGTGAAGTAATTCAGGATGATCTTGTTTGCACACGTCACAAGACAATGGCGTTCACTGTAATGTTTTTACTTTCGTGTAATGACAATTTAAAACTTTTCCAATGTCCAACTTATTATTGCCGTTACAGGCAGAGAGGTGTGGGATTTACGCATTCGATAAAAACAAATCCTCCAGTTATTCTTTCCAGTTTCATTGAAATTTATTGAAGCAGTTGTACAGACAAAGAAGTGAACATACCAGATCCTCTTAATCCTTATACAAATCGTAGCTTTCATTTCTTACTATCTGAACTGGCTAAAACCGTATTCCTTCTCCCACGCCAGCTCCAGTCGATCTGACCACTCCCTGTGGTTTCACTTGACTGATCCGATGTATGTCACGCCCATCTACGTATCAAAAGCCCACCCTAAGTGTACAAAATAATTCTGCAAGAAATATCTGGACAAAATAATAAAATATGCTAACAGTAACTATGCTAAGCTTGAATGGCTCCTACACTACATCTTAACAAGTAAATAAAAACTGTGCAGATGCAAGTATATCATGGGGGTTATCAAGTGGGCACCTCACTTCACTGGTGTTTCGTTGAGTTAGGCCCACAACACCTCGGGAAGGCTCAACAGTTACTGTCGTAGAATCTGGGTTGCAGTTCATCTCAAGTCTGGTTGTGGAAAGGTACAGAACAGAATCACGGAGGGCTCCCCCTCTGTGAGAGACGGTGATGCAGAACATCCCGTCGGAGAGGAGAAGAATTTCTTCAAAGTATCTTGAGGAGATTTCGCAGTGGAGCAGAAAAAATGTGTAGGAGGGAACTGCAGATGCTGGTTTACACCGAAGATAAGACGCTAAATGCTGGAGTAACTTAGCAGGTCAGGCAGCATCTCTAGAAAAAAGGGATGTGACGCAAAATGCTGGAGTAACTCAGTGGGTCAGGCAGTGTGAGTTCCTTCAAGAATGTCCTTTTTATCTATAAAGAGACCAGAATGTACACATTACTCAATTTGCATCAAGGACCTATATTGCAATAATATACTTTTACTCACAGACTCAGAGCCTCTTGTAGTGAGAAGATAACCCTCCTATCTGCTAGATTTGTGCACGTTAATCTTGGCTGAAATTGTTTAATTGAATTTTGTTAACTTGTCAACGGTTACATGGGTCGAACGTTTTGTTTCACACAGTGCAGTTTAATAACTTGACTCACTTCCAGCAGACAGGGTTTGACTTTGTACGCAACTGAGATTTTGTTTAGCAGGTTTCAAGCAGGAATATAACATTTGCCAGAGGAAAATATGTGCAATTTTGCCTCAGCTCTCCATTTTGATCACGCTTAATGATGATTGTAATGCATGTTGCTTTCATCAGTTGTAAGCATACGCGCTATATTCTCATCAATGGGTCTGTTTTTCTTCCACTAGCTCCCCATTTCAAGGGAGTGCTCTTGAATAGAAGTGGTGGAGCTATTGGAGTGTTTACAACATAGCTTTGATCTACTTTCATGTAGTGATCAAAGGCGTGTGGAGGAGATTACCTATTATGCATTTTATACATTGAATGGAGCATTCACTCAATGGTCTGCTGAATCTTCGACTGGAAGGTTGCGCCGGGAGGCGCCAGCAATGGCTGCCTCGCCAACAGTCTATCTGTCCTTTCCTCCTTTGTGTTTAAATAATACTAGACTAAGTGGGACCCGTTGGGGAGGGCCCACAACGTAATATTTCACCTCTCCACCAATTCCAATATTGGTGGCCAGTGGGGGGGCTTTCTGGAGTGCTAGTATGGGTGTTGTGGGCCGAAGGGACTGGTTTCCAGAGGGCTAGTATGGACATTGTGGGCCAAATGGATTATTGGGCTGGCAGCTCAGTCACTCAGGTCTGGTGGGCTGGCAGCTCAGTCCCTCAGGCTTGGTGGGCTATCAGTTCAGTCACTCAGGCCTAGTGGGCTGGCAGCTCAGTCATGTCTGGTGGGCTGGCAGCTCAGTCACTCTGCCCTGGTGGGCTGGCAGCTCAGTAACTCAGGCCTGGTGGGCTGGCAGCTCAGTCACTCAGGCCTGGTGGGCTGGCAGCTCAGTCACTCAGGCCTGGTGGGCTGGCAGCTCAGTCACTCAGGGCTGGTGGTCTGGCAGGTCAGTCATTCAGGCCTGGTGGGCTGGCAGCTCAGTCACTCAGGCCTGGTGGGCCGGCAGCTCAGTCACTCAGGCCTGGTGGGCTGGCAGCTCAGAAACTACCAGATATTCTGCCCAATACAGGTGAGAGACTGTGAGAGAGAAGGGGGAGAGGGTGGAGAATCAATTTTAGACGTTTTTCATACTTTTTCTGCAGATCACAGTAATGAAGGAGGAAAGTCTATCCTGGCCTGGATCTCACAGGGAACCAATGAAGAGAGGGAGAAAAATACTGGGGTGAGATGTAATACTTGCAGGGGAATACTTACTGACGAGCCAAATGGACTCCTCCTGGACTAGTACAGGCCTGATGGGCCAAAGGGGCTCTTTGAAAAATAAATATGAGTGAAATCTCAGTGAAAGGCACTTTTTCTGGACTTTTCCAGGACTGGCATGGGCCTTTTGGGCCAAAAAGCTCCTCCTGTGCTAATGCAGGCATTTTGGGCAACAGGGACTGGTTTCTCAGCCAATAGGGGCATTGTGGGTCGAAATTAGTGGTTTCAGGCAGGCCAAATAACTCATTTAATTTAATTTCCATTTCAATTTCAAGCACAGGGCAGGCCAAACAACTCATTTCATTTCCATTTTAATTTCCATTTCCATTTCAATTTCAAGCATAGGGCAGTCCAAACAACACATTTCATTACATTTCCATTTCCATTTCAAGCACAGGGCAGGCCAAACAACTCATTGCATTTTCATTTCATTTCCATTTCCATTTCCGTTTCAAGCACAGGGCAGGCCAAACAACTCATTGCATTTTAATTTCATTTCCATTTCCATTGCAGTTTCAAGCACAAGACAGGCCAAACAACTCATTTCATTTTCATTAAGGGCTAACAAATCATTTATCGCAAGTACATTGCAGACTCACAGTTCAGTTGATTCACAGCTTAGAATCACAGTTGTGGCCTCTCCCTCGCGATCTTCCAGAGTGACTGACTCACGTCCAGGCATCTGGGGTTTTATAGTCCTGCTTCCCCCTGGAATGGGGGGAAGCAGAACCTTCATCATGGTGATTGACAGGCGAAAGGACCATTCAGCCGATCTCAAGATTTTTTAAACACTCATAACTTTTTTATTTTTCATCAATCAGAATAATCCTCTGGGCTGCCTCAGCGGAGGAGGACTTTGAGTAAGATGGCCAAAAATCATAGTGATACATGGTAGCGTTTTTTCTCAAATCAATATACAGCGCAGACAGGAAGTGGTCAAGATAAGACTTTATGTTATATAGATTTGTTAAATGTATTTTTTTAGTGTTCTTTAGCTTGCTTTACCTGGGGGTGGGGGTGGTTGGGCGAAACTTTATCTAATCTCTTACCTTGACCACGATCCGATTTTTTTCCGTATCGTATCTCCATCCGCACTGCGGCCTAACACCGAGGTGTTTGCTGTAGACCGATTTTTTGAGAGCTCCACCGTGGGTGCCTACGGGACTTTAACATCACGAGGTCGAGATCCCTTTGCCAGGGATCGACCTTGGAGCTCCAACCGTGGTACTTAACATCACGGAGCCCATGGTCTCTGGTCAGAGGCCGACATCGGGAACTCCAAGCCGCCCCGAGTTTTGACCGCCCCGACGTGGAAGTTTCGATTGCCCGACGTGGGAATTTTGATTGTCCCGATGCGGGAGCTTTGAGCGCCGGCTGCGAGAGCTTTGATCGCCCCTGATGGTGGGAGAAATAAAGAGGAAGAAGCTTGAACTTTTTGGCCTTCCATTACAGTGAAGATGTTTATGTTAACTTTTATATATTTGTGTCTTGTTTTTTTTCCGTATGGCTGTATTGTAATTCGTATCTCTTAATTGGTTCAGGTGACAATGAAAGACCTTTGAAACCTCCTTCCAGAATTGGTAGCTATATATTCAAATATAGTTTTAGGGATACAGTGCAGAAACAGGCCCTTTGGCCCAACGAATCCACACCGACCAGAGATCCCTGCACATTAACACTACCCTACATACACTACGGACAATTTTACATTTTATACCCAGCCAATTAACCTACAAATCTGTACGTCTTTGGAGTGTGTTAGGAAACCGAAGATCTCGGAGAAAACCCACGCAGGGCACGGGGAGGATGTACTAACTCCATACAGACAAGTACCTGTAGTCAGGATCGAACCCCGGGTCTCTGGCGCGGTAAGGCAGCAACTCTACCGCTGTGCCACCAAGGCTGATCTTTCCAGAATCGGTAGGTTCTCTCTATACATAGATGTGGTCTTGGTTCATGAGATGCCCTTCCAACTGAATTAGAGGGCAGTGGATTCAGATCCCACTGGAGATTTGGATGCATAAACCCAGGCATGTCCTCCCATGGATGTAAGCAATCCTGCAGCACTATTTAAAGAGCAGAGGAATATCTTTGGGACTCTGGCAGGCATTCACCCTTCCATTAGCAGCACCAACAGGCAGCATCTGTTCATTATCACTGTACAGCTGGGGGGACCTATTGTCTCTGCACAAATCCACTGCCACGTTTCCAACATTTCAACGCTTGCCCAGCGAGATGTGGGAGAGATAAAGTGTCTGTTGAGCTCCTGACATTTGAGCGATTGGATGGGGCAGGGACAGTGGAAAATATTAACCCACACAATCCTCGAACCGGCTGGAATTAAAATGCTGCACTTCCAATCCTGATTGTCGATGTCACATTCACCACCATTCCGAAACCTCAACTGTGCACCCCAACATTGAATGGAGCCCCATCCACGGAACACCCCCAAACTATGATCACCCCCCGGGGCAGCAAGGTGGTGCAATGATAGAGCTACCTCTTTACAGCACCAGAGACACGGGAAGCTAAGAAATCTAGCAATACAGATAAATCTTATCTGATCTTATAACTATTAAAACTCTGATCTTGGATGTGTGTGTATTTATTTATGTGTTTTCACATCTTCTCGAAAAAACGATGCATGAACGGGAACATTTTTACACTTTCTAGTAGAGATTTACCCCCTGGTGTCTGAAATGGGTTCACCTGAAAATTTTGTGCTTTATTTCTTGAGATTAATAAAAATGTTCACAAATCCGATCAAACTTTGAATTCAAAACGCCTGTATTTTTTCGCTGATGACGTGACAATGGATCTGCCTGCCTGCCGTCTGTTCGCGCTGTGAGTGACGTCATCTCCCACCCCTCCCTCCGCCCCCCGTATTTCAAAGGTCTGGCCGTTGACTGAAGACCAAAGATCATCGCTGAAGACTGCGGCATGCGCTGTGAGTGAAGAATGAGCAAGTCGGGATCTCTATCTCTCTCCCCCGAGCCTCTCTCTTTTTTTTTTTTTGCTTTTCCAAGGACTTCATACAGCAAAAATGCATAGAACATCACATCAAAAACACATTCAAAGGTTACAAAACATCAAGCAATCATTATAATACAATGGTGCAGTCATTATTTACAATGCTCTCGACCCTACGCGGTGACCAGCGCTCACGGAAGGCCTCCAGAGTCCCCGTGGACACAGCGCGTTCCCTTGCCAGGGACACGCGAGCACGAAGGTAGGCCCGGCAGGCAGCCGACTCTGGCATGACCATCGACCACCCGCTGCCTGGACCAGCGAATGGCCATCTTGGCCAGGCCCAGGAGCAAACCGACAGGGAGGTCCCTCCCCCCGATTGACCCTCCCCACTCCCTGCCTTGTGCCCAAACACCAGGATCGTGGGACTAAAATGCAACCAAAACATGAGGAACAACCCCTTCAGATATTGGTACAGGGGCAGCAACCTCTCACACTCCATATACGCGTGGAACACGGTCTCTTCCTCGCCCCAGAAAATACAGGCGGCCAGCGAGCCCGTGAACTGACTCAAACGTTTATTACACGCCACCGCTCTGTGTAACACTCTCCGCCCCAGGTCCCCAATGTAAAGGGGGACAACACCCTTGTAGAGAGACCTCCACTGGGGACCTCCCCCGCCTTCGCGTGGTAACACAGCCAAGGTGTGTCTGGACGGAAGACAAAGGCAAGGAGGTGCAGAATGTGCGTCTCTTCGCATCACGAAACGGCACGCAAGGCATCTCGGAAAGGCGGCTCAAGTTGTGTGGAGCCGGCCCCGAGAAATATCCCAGAGCCTAGGCCCGATGAGCAAATCCGACGGGGCGGGGGTACGCTCAGTCAGAACCACTCTAAGCACACGCCTCTCCTTGACACCCGCCATGACAGGGTGCGGACAGGCCACTCCCACAACACCCCCTCCCCTGTGGAGCAACACGCTGGCTGAAAACAACCAAATTCCACACACTTAGCACATACCGATAGAAACTAGGCAAGCCCCTTAGGGCGGGTCGACTGACACCCACCACCGGGAGCCGCGAAACCCCCCTTAGGCAACGACCTCGACAGAAAAAGTACGTGGCCAGAGCGTGCCATCTGGGGAGGAGTTCTCCGCATACATATACCTCCGTAGAGTGCTGAGATGGAGAGCCCCCACCTGGGTATGCACGCATACCAAGGACTGGACGTCCTCCTCTAACAGGAAACTCAGGACCGCTGCGGAGACCCAGTGCTTCCTATCTCCCCAAATGAAATCCACCAGCTTCTTCTGTAATGCAGTTGCAAAGATAGCAGGCGGGACAAGAGTAGCCAGTCGGTACCATAACATGGGGGCCACCAGCTGGTTTATGACCAGCACCCTACCCTGGAACGAAAGAACTCTAAGCAGGCCTGACCAGCGTCCCAGCCGGGCGATGACTTTTGTCTCCAGCTCCAGTCAGTTCGCCGGCCAAGCATCCTCAGTGAGACTCAGGTAAACCCCCAGATAGAGGTGGGTGGTGCCTCACGTATACAATGTCATCTCCTCCGGCAGGGAGTCTACCTGCCACTGACCCACTAAAAGTCCAGAGCACTTACTCCAGTTAATCCTGGCAGAAAGATGCAGCCAAGAAAACCTTCTGGCAATCACGCATCCTCCGCAGGTCACCAGGATCAGTGAACGTAAGTAAGGAGTATATCATCGGCATAAGCCGAAAGAGCCACCTCCACCCCGGTCCTGTTAACCGCCTCCGAAGAAGACACAGGAACGGCTCCACAGAGGCCGAGTACAACTGACCAGACATGGGACACCCCTGACGAACCCCCCTCCCAAAGTGAATGGGAGCCAACAACACACCATTAACCTTCACGAGAGGCTCCACTGCAGCGTACAAAAGCCGAGCCCGGTCTACAAAATGCGGTCCAAATCCAAATGCTTGCAGCGTCCCGAATAGGTAGTCATGATCTACCCTGTCACCGAGCCTCTCTCTCTCTCCCCCCAAGCCTCTCTCTCTCTCTCTCTCTCCCCCCCCCCCCCCCCCCCCGAGTCTCTCTCTCTCCCCCTGGGCCACTCTCTCCCCCCGGGCATCTCTCTCCCTCTCCTCTCAACACCCACTCCTCTCCCCCATCCTCTCTCCCCCGGCCTCTCTTCCACCCCCCCTCTCGCTCTCTCCCACCTCTCTCTCCCCCATCCTCTCTCCGTCTCTGCCCCTCTCCCGTAAAAGGAGCGAATGAATAATATGAATATATCAAGGGGGGTGGTTAGTGTGTGTGTGTGTGTGGTTAGTGTGTGTGTGTGTGTGTGGGGGGGGGTGTTAGAGTGTGTGTGACGCCGCAGGCCGCCCTCCCCCCTACCCTCCGCGCGTTGAGGGAACAGGACGCAATGGGTCCCACTTGGTCTAGTAACTATTAAAACTCTGATCTTGGATGTGTGTGTGTGTGTGTGTGTGTGTGTGTGTGTGTATTTATTTATGTGTTTTTACATCTTCTCGAAGAAAACAACATGCGAACGGTAATTTCTTAACATATTCTGGTAAAAATTTACCCCCTGGAGTCCGATATCGGCTTCCCGAAAATTCCATGCTTTATTTATTTTAATAAAAATCTTCACAAATCCGATCAAACTTTGAATTCAAAACACTTTTTTTCGCTGATGACGTGACAATGGATCTGCCTGCCTGCCGTCTGCTTGCGCTGCGACTGACGTCACCTCCCACACCTCCCTCCTCCCCCCGTTGTTCAAAAGTCGCCTTGTCGACTGAAGACCAATGACCATAGCTGAAGACTGCGATGGCTCAAACGGCGCTCTTTTGGTCGACGCTCGCCAGCCTGCACGCCGACCAAAGATCATAGCTGAAGACTGCGTCAGTTCAAACGGAGCTCCTTTGGTCAACACTCGCTCGCAACGACCGCCCACGGCCTCCACGAGCACGTCCGCCCACATCCCTCTCCCTGTCTCTGCCCTCTCCGTCTCAAAAAGAGACCACAAATCAGAAACCCAAGCTCCAAAAGGCAGCAAGCTCCCCTCTCCCTGTCTATGCCCACTCACTGTCCCTGGAGCCTGCAGCCTGGAGCAACGGAGGATTGCGTTCGGGAACCAGCCCTCCCCTGTGATGACCTCTCGATTGAAGCCGCTGAACACACAGTCCTTTGGTTGACACCCGCCCCGCTCCCCTCCTCCTCCTCTCCCCTCCTTCTCTCCCCCCGCTCCTCCTCTCCCTCCACCTCTCACCCCCTCCACCTCTCCTCACCTCCTCCACTTCCCCCTCCTCCGCTTTCCCTCTCTCCCCCCTTCCTCTCCCCCGGCCTCTTTCCTCGCTCCCCCCTTCCCCCTCTTCTCTCCCCCCATTCCCCCCTCCTCCCTCCCCCCCTTCCCCCCTCCCCCCTCCTCTCTCCCCCCCTTCTCTCCAATATCAAGGGGGGTGGTTATTGTGTGCGTGTGGAGGGTGGTTAGTGTGTGTGTGTGGGGAGTGGTTAGTGTGTGTGTGACACCGCAGGCCACCCCCCCCCCCCCCCACCACAACCGCGTGATGAGGGGACGGGACCCAACGTGTCCCCCTTGGTTTAGTAATAACTAAAAATAGCTTCAAGTAGCTTCAGGTGGCATGGTGGTGCAGTGGTAGAGTTGCTGCCTTAAAGCGCCAGAGACCCGGGTTCGATCCTGACTACAGGTGCTGTTTTTGTATGGAGTTTGTACGTTCTCCCTGCGACTTGCGTGGGCTTTCTCCAGGATCTCCGGTTTCCTCCCACACTCCAAAGATGTACAGTTTATAGGTTAACTCAGCTCCTTATTCATTCTACAGACAATTATTTTGTGGCCTTTGCTTTCTAGTCCCTCTGCCAAGGTAAACAGGTTTCTCCTATTTACTCTGCCCACACCCCGTTGAATTTCATACTCAATTAAATCTCTTCTCAGCCTCTATTCGAAAGAAAACAACTATAGCTTATTCATTTTGTCTTTGGAGCTAAATGCTTTCAGATCAGTGCACATCCCAGTCACTCCCTCTTCCCCTTCTCCCGTCAGCCAGAAGATACGAAAGCTTGAAAGCACAAACCACGTACCAAGTGCGAGTTCCCTTTCCAGAACCGGTTGCAAGAATCCAAAGATAGACACAGAAAGCTGGAGTAACTCAGCAGGTCAGACAGCATCTCTGGAGAAAAGGAGTAGATGACGTTGCAGGTCGAGACTCATCTTCAGACTGAGAGTCGGGGGAAATGGAAACGAGAGATATAGACGGTGATATGGAGAGATATAGAACAAATGAATTCAATATATGCAAAAAGGTAACGATGATAGAGGAAATAGGCCATTGTTAGCTGTGGGCTAGGTGAAAACAAGTTACAGACAATGAGGCACAACATGTCGACTTTGAAACTAGTACAATGACTTGGGTGGGGGAGGGACGGAGAGAGAGGGGATGCAAGGGTTACTTGAAGTTAGAGTAATAAATATTCATACCGCTGGGTTGTAAGCTGCTCAAATGAAATATGAGGTGGTGATTTGCATTTGGCCTCACTCTGACAGTGGAGTAGGTCCAGGACAGAAAGGTCAGTGGGAATAGACATAGAGACAAAGTAAGAATGGGAAGGGGAGTTAAAGTGTTTTGAAGCATTGCTCTGTAACCCTCAAGTAGTGACACTACAATATCAGTGCTGCTACTCTCAAAACACTCTCCGTCTGATTGCCAGCACTGTAGATTACAAAGATTTTTTTAAAAGAGGTTGTGTATTACATGTTCTAAAATTAAAATCCCATGCCTGTGAGCAAAATAAAAGACAGCAGGTGGTCGAGAGCCGCTGCCTCACAGCGCCAGAGACCTGGATTCAATCCTGACCTCGGGTGCTGTCGAGCAGGTCAGAGTTCAGTTTAGAGATACAGCGCGGAAACATGCCCTTCAACACCACTGAGTCTGCGCCGACCAGCACTATCTTACACAAACTAGGACAACTTACAATCTTTATCTAAGCCAATTAGCCTACAAACCTGTACTTCTTTGGAGTGTGGGAGGAAACCAGAGCACCGGGGAAAACCCACGCGGTCACAGGCAGCTCCTCTATAATCTTTGGTCACAGGGAGAACGTACAAACTCCGTACAGACAACACCCGTAATCAGGATCGAACCCAGGTCTCTGGCTCTGTAGACTTGACCCTTAGAACTAATTGTTAAAGAAGGAACTGCAGATGCTGGAAAATCGAGGGTACACAAAATGCTGCTGCACCCGCTGAGTTTCTCCAACATTTTGTGTACCTTGGAACTAATTGTTTAAGAAGAAACTGCAGATGCTGGAAAATCGAAGAGACAAAAGGATTTCGACCCGAAACATCGCCTATTTCCTTCGTTCCATAGATGCTGCCTCACCCGCTGAGTTTCTCCAGCATTTTTTGTCTACCTTAGAACTATTTGTTAATTTTATTCTCCACACTGATTTAGTACTCATTTAGTACAAGCACAAATTCCGTCCTTTTATTTTTTGTGGTCCTATCTTTTCCCTCGATACCCTCTTGCTTTTTAATATAGATATTATTTTGTTATTTCTTTCAATCCAACGTCGGTGGCCCCTTTTTGGCCTTTCTACTCGACCACTTTTCTTTATATTCCTCCAACTAAAGGCGCTGTCAGTGGGAATGTACAAACTCCCTGCAGGCAGGCAAATCCGTCTGCAGCAGAGCAGCGACGTAAACCCGAGACCTTCAGTGTAAAGCGAGTGCTCTGGTATTTTCCGTGTAAAGCGGCGTTAGCTGCGGGGAGCGGCCTAAACCTGAGCGCCGCATCGTAACCGAGTGCAGCGGCGCCGGCCCGGTGTCTGGGCGGGTTGAGACGGGCCCGTGGTCCGGGCGGGCGGGCTGAGGCGGGCCTGGTGTCCGGGCGGGCGGGGTGAGGCGGGCCCGGGGTCCGGGCGGGCGGGGTGAGGCGGGCCTGGTGTCCGGGCGGGCGGGGTGAGGCGGGCCCGGGGTCCGGGCGGGCGGGCGGGGGGTGGGCGGGCGGGGTGAGGCGGGCCCGGGGTCCGGGCGGGCGGGCGGGGTGAGGCGGGCCCGGGGCCCGGGGTCCGGGCGGGCGGGGTGAGGCGGGCCTGGTGTCCGGGCGGGCGGGGTGAGGCGGGCCCGGGGTCGCCCCGGATGGAGGCGCGGCAGCGGCGGGCCCTGCGGCGGCTGCGGAGTGAGCTGGCGGAGCAGCTGCGGTTGGAGGTGCCGCTGCAGTACCTGTACCAGGAGCGGGTGGTGAGCCGCAGTCTGCTGGAGGAGCTGGAGGCCGAGCCCGTGGCCGCCCGCCGCAACCTCAAGCTGCTCGACTACCTGCCGGGCCGCGGGCCGCGGGCCTTCGCCGCCTTCGTTCACTCCCTCAGGGAGGAGGCCCCGTGGCTCAGCCGCCGGCTGGAGGAGGAGGAGGCGCGGGAGGACGAGGACGACGAGCCGCCGGCAGGTGAGAGGCTCCATCGCGGCCCCTCGACCCCCTCACAACGACCCCGACCCCACCTCACAACGACCCCACATGTGAAGAAGGGTTGCGACCCGAAATGTCGCCTATTTCCTTCGCTCCAAAGATGCTGCCTCACCCGCTGTTTCTCCAGCACTTTTGTCTACCTCCCACTCCCACATAATGTCCCCCACCCCCATACGACGACCCCCACACAAAGACCCCACCTCCTCACGACGACCCCCACACAAAGACCTCCGCCCCCTCACAATGACCCCACTCCCACATAATGTTCCACACCACCCTCAAGACGACCCCCCACTCACATAATGCCTCCCCCCACCCCAACATAATGTCTCCCACCGCCTCACCACGACCCCCATCCCCTCACCAAGACCCCCTCACCAAGACCCCCACCCCATCACCAAGAACCCCACCCCGTCACAATGCCCCTCCACCCATGGAATCCGGGATGGTGTCAGCCTCCACCCCCTCACAAAGACCCCCCACTCCCACATAGTGTCCCCACTCCCTCACAGTGACCCCACCACGACCCATACAATGTCCCTCACCTTCACACAATGTCCCACCCGCCCCTTCAATGGCCCTTGCCTCGGGTATCCGACCCTGCTGTCAGTCCCACTCCCCTCACAACAACCTCCCACCCCCACAATGGCCCTCATCCCCGGTATCCGACCCACGTCAGCCCCCCCACCCCCACAATGACCCCCACCCTCACGATGACCCCACCCCCACAACGACCTCCACCCCCACTATCCAACCCTGCTGTCATCTCCCACCCTTACAACGAACCCCACGACGATCCCAAAGTACATCATCTCACATTTATCAGGATTAAGTTTAATTTATTATTTTCATGTGTGCCGAGGTACAGTGAAAAGCTTCTTTGCTACGTGCCAGTCACCAAAAGGTTATGTATGATTATTATCAAGCCGTGCACAGACATAGGATTAAGTGTATAAAGCATAGTGCAAATAAAGTCCGATTGAAGATAGTTTGAAGGTCTGCAATGGGATAGATAGGTCAGGACTGCTCTCTCGCTGGTAACAGCTGTGAAGAAACTGTCCTTGAATCTGGAGGTATGCTTTTTCAAACTTCTGTACCTGAAGGGAGGGCGGAGAAGTGGTGTGACCGGGGTGAGACTCATCCTTGATTATGCTGCTGGTGTTCCCAAGGCAGTAAGGTGTCAATGGAGTCAATAGAAGGGAGGTCAGTTTGCGTGATGGTCTGGGCTGCGTCCAAACTCTCTCTGTCAAACTCCATCTGCCATTTCATAGCCCACTTCACCAACACATCAATATCACCCTATAGTCTAAGACCACCCTCCAAACTGCCAACAAATCCATCAACATTCACGTTGTCCGCAAGCTTACTAATCTTTCCCCCTACATCCATATCCAAATCATTTATTTATGAGATTTGCACTATACTTTCCCCTTCCTCTTTCCTGAGTTCTCAAAATACAAAATCTGTATTCCCTTTTAATACTGATGAAAGATCATTTGGGACCATGCCTATACTTTCTGTCTCCAAACACAGATTGCCTCTTTGGGCACCTTTCTTTTTCTTGTTATTCCTGTGTCTTTAACATACTTATGAAATGCTATCAGATGTTCCTTAATCGTAAAATAGACACAAATTGCTGGAGTAACTCAGCAGGTCAGGCAGCATCTCTGGAGAAAAGGAAGAAGTGGTGTTTCAGGTCGAGACCCTTCTTCAGACTGTGAGTCAGGGGAGATGGATAGTAGAGGTGTGAAAAGGTACAGAACAAATGAAATGTACAGGGGTGGCATGGTGGCGCAGCAATAGAGTTGCTGCCATACATTGCCGGAGATCCAAGTTTGTTCCTGACTACGGGTGCTGTCTGTACGGAGTTTGTACGTTCTCCCAGTGACCTGCATGGATTTTCTCTGAGACCTTTGGTTTCTCCCCACACTCCAAAGACGACAGGTTTGTAGGTTAATTGGCTTTGTATAAATGTAAATTGTCCCTAGTGTGTAGGATCGTCTTAATGTGCGGGGATCGCTGATCGGCGTGGGCTGAAGGGCCTGTTTACGCGCTTTATCTCTAAATCGCAGCCAGCACCGATGACTCAATAAAGGTGGAGCCCACAATGGTCCATTGTTAGCTGTGGTCCATTGAGTCCTTTGATATTTTGTGATCTCTTTGCCTTCCCAATATCCTTCACATGCATCACTGCTTTGAAAGATGATGGTGGGTGATACAGTTCTCTGGGAGTAGAGAAGTGGCATTATTGGAATGCGTGGCAGTTTCCACATGTACATGGCCATCAGCTCTGCATCCACCCCATCCCTCTACTGTGTTTCTGAAGGGGCGGTTTAATGTCACCTTAAATCTAGTGATTGAGCGAAGTCGTACTCTGACTAAATGTGCGGCTGTCCAAAGACTTTGTCCTCAATTCCACATAAGCTCAATCCTTCAATTGGGAGAGTGGGCAAAGAAGTAGCAGATGAAATACAGAATAGCAAAGTGTGGAGTCATGCATTTTAGTAGGAGGAATAAAGGAGTAGACTATTTTCTAAATGGGTAGGGAATCCAGAAATCAGAGGTGCCAAGAGACTTTGGAGCGCTGGTGCAGGATTCACAAAATGTTAACTGGCAAGTCGAATCAGTAGTAAGGAAAGCAAATGCATTTATGTTGTGGCTTCTGAGAATGCCACGTGGCTTTGTGAATGTTCAGTCTGGCAACTGCCCATTTTTTGGTCATTAATGTTAACCTGGTGACTCAGCAGGTGATGGTAAATATGAATTATTAATGAACGTCAAAATATGAATGCTGCCGATTTCAATGTAATTGCATTTTCAAGTGGATGGTTTTGGTGTAGGTTTCTTATAGAGATGTGTACCAAGGTGCCAACCGGATAAATTAAGATGCAACTCTTTACCTTGTTCATAACCAAATCTATCTGATTTTGCTGAAGAAATATCCCAGACTGAACCACAGATATAACAACTTGAGGTTCATAACACCCGCCTTGATTTGGCATTGATCATGCCCATCAATGTCAGATAGTTCCATCTACTGGAAGCTTGGGGAAGTGCGTGTGAATACGCCGTGAACAATAAATGAACAGTGTTGGAAGCAAAGATCCTATAGCAAGGAAGATAGCCCACTCGACGAAAAAGACGTAGTACGGTCATGGGCAGATTCATGGGTAATCTTCGGCCCCATTTCCGTAACTGCCTTCCGTCTCCGCCATCTTTATCCACCATAGCGGAGCAAAGATACTAGTGCGGAGACAGAAGCCGGTTACGGAAACATCCTCGTAAAAATCAAACATCTTAGGTAAAAATCTTCTCCTCATTTTCTTTCTGCCTCTCTGCCTCAATAAAAAGCAAAAAGATGCCTATGCTCCTTCCACAGCATGTGCAAAGTCAGGCCCAGATCAGCATGGCTGGGACGCCAGGGTAAAGTTGCGGGGAGGTTTGCAATGTATTTTTATGTAATGTTGCCCCTTGTCTGGGCCTTGAGTCTGAAATAAACTTTATCATTATATATACAAATCTGGAGAAATATATATGTGTGTGTTATATGATTATATACATCTATATCACATTTAGATCCAAAAATGTAAATCCAAAGGGTTTCTACAGCTATATTAATAGCAAAAGGATAACAAGGGATAAAATTGGACCATTAGAGAACCAGAATGGACAGCTATCTGCAGAGCCAAAAGAGATGGGGGAGATATTGAACAATTTCTTTTCTTCGGTATTCACCAAGGAGAAGGATATTGAACTCTGTGAGGTAAGGGAAAAAAGTAGAGTAACTTATGGAAACTATGAGATTCAAAGAGGAGGAAGTACTGACACTTTTGAAAAATATAAAGGTGGATAAGTCTCCAGGTCCTGACAGGATATTCCCTAGGACATTGAGGGAAGTTAGTGTAGAAATAGCAGGAGCTATGACAGAAATATTTCAAATGTCATTAGAAACGGGAATAGTGCCGGAGGATTGGCGTACTGCGCATGTTGTTCCATTGTTTAAAAAGGGTTCAAAGAATAAACCTAGCAATTATAGACCTATTAGTTTGACGTCAGTGGTGGGCAAATTAATGGAAAGGATACTTAGAGATAATATATATAAGCATCTGGATAAACAGGGTCTGATCAGGAACAGTCAACATGGATTTGTGCCTGGAAGGTCATTTTTGACAAACCTTCTTGAATTTTTTGAAGCGGTAACTAGGGAAATTGATGAGGGTAAAGCAGTGGATGTTGTCTATATGGATTTCAGTAAGGCCTTTGACAAGGTTCCCCATGGAAGGTTGATTCAGAAGGTTCAATCTTTGGGTGTTAATGGCGGAGTAGCAAGATGGATTCAACAGTGGCTGAATGGGTGATGTCAGAGAGTAATGGTGGATGGCTGTTTGTCAGGTTGGAAGCCGGTGACCAGTGGGGTGCCTCAGGGATCTGTGTTGGGTCCACTGTTGTTTGTCATGTACATCAATGATCTGGATGATGGGGTGGAAAATTGGATAAGTAAGTATGCAGATGATACTAAGATAGGTGGTATTGTGGATAATGAAGTAGATTCTCAAAGTCTACAGAGAGATTTGGGCCATTTGGAAAAGTGGGCTGAAAGATGGCAGATGGAGTTTAATGCTGATAAGTGTGAAGTGCTACATCTTGGCAGGACAAATCAAAATAGGACGTACATGGTAAATGGTAGGGAATTGAGGAATGCTGTGGAACAGAGGGATCTAGGAATAACTGTGCATAGTTCCCTGAAGGTGGAATCGCATGTAGATAGGGTGGTAAAGAAAGCCTTTGGTGTGCTGGCCTTTATAAATCAGAGCATTGAATATAGGAGTAGGGAAGTAATGTTAAAATTGTACAAGGCATTGGTAAGACCAATTCTGGAGTATGGTGTACAATTTTGGTCGCCTAGATATAGGAAGGATGTCAACAAAATAGAGAGAGTACAGAGGAGATTTACTAGAATGTTGCCAGGGTTCCAGCAACTATGTTACAGAGAAAGGTTGAACAAGTTAGGTCTTTATTCTTTGGAGCGCAGAAGATTAAGGGGGGACTTGATTGAGGTCTTTAAAATGATGAAAGGGATAGACAGAGTTGACGTGGATAAGCTTTTCCCATTGAGGGTAAGGAAGATTCAAACAAGAGGACATGACATGAGAATTAAGGGACAGAAGTTTAGGGGTAACGTGAGGGGGAACTTCTTTACTCAGAGGGTGGTGGCTGTGTGGAATGAGCTTCCAGCAGAGGTGGTGGAGGCAGGATCGATTTTAACATTTAAAAGTAAAGTAGATAGGTATATGGACGTTAAGGGAATGGAGGGGTATGGTCTGAGTGCAGGTAGATGGGACTAGGGGAAAACAAATGGTCGGCACGGACTGGAAGGGCCGAGAGGGCCTGTCTCCGTGCTGTAATTGTTATATGTTATATGGTTATTTATATATGTGTGTAGACAAAAGCGCTGGAGAAACACAGCGGGTGCGGGTTCGATTTTCCAGCATCTGCAGTTCCTTCTTGTAGATGGTTTATATATGCAACCAATAATAGTAAGATTAAACGAGAACTTACCAGTTTGAAGTTTGATCGTTATTTTATGAGGAGTAACGATGAGGGATTACGTGAAGAAGCCCCGCCTGGCGCTGGAACGGCATACTTCAAAGCAGCGGCATGAAAAACACAGAATATAATAGTCAGAGTAAGATAGTAAGGCTCAACATAGATTTAGAACTACCAGATGATCATTTATTTTATGAGGGTCGGGAGTGGAGGGCACGTAATCCCTCATCGTTACTCCTCATAAAATAACGATCAAACTTCGAACTGGTAAGTTCTCGTTTAATCTTACTATTTTACTTCGGAGTCACGTGAGTGACTACGTGAAGATTTTGAAGCTTTCTGTGTTTTTTATGTCGTAGACTCATTCCATACGACACTCTGGCTCATTCAACACAGTAATGAGTAAAATAACACATTTTTTCCTCCAAATATTGCCTCAAGTTATGTGATAAATTATTTCATGTTATAAAAGAATAAAAGTAATGCCTTTCCATTGAAAGGTAAGTTTATCACAAAATATCAATTGATATATATATAATTTGATGGTATGAACAAAGCAACAATTATAGAGAACCCAACACTCCGTGTCCAATCATGACACCATGACTGGTTCCATTTAATTTAATATTTATTTTACACCCTCCTGTGGCCTTGCATCTTTGCTCGAGCGACTCATCCTGTGCCATTCCTGTGAATGTATCTACCTCCTTAACAGAGTGATTTTCCACATTTCAGTGTCTAGTTCCACTAAGTGTTATTCAATGTTTAACCATCTAGAATACGTTCCTCTAGAACCATCAGTTTTTACTGAAACCTAATGTGTTTTTTTGTGTGTAATAAGTAGTGCTGTCTCATCACCACAGAGACTCTTACCTACTTCAACATATTTCATCAATGTTCACTCACACACACAATTTAAGGCCGACAGGATATGCTTATAGGTTTACCTTGGTTTCAGCTCTTCTTGGTCTGCTTTGTTTGGTAAATTCATAAACATATATGATAATGTAATCTGTATCCACATGCAATTATAACGTAATATTTGCAATGTTTGCACTCTTATGTTGATACTAAAGTCATCAGCATTATTACTTTCAATGTTAACTTTTTTGAATCATTGATAGAATTGGAGTCCATTGCCTAAGGCAATTCAGGACTATATTGATCTCCCGACTTATGTATTGCAATTTTGGACAGATTTTTTTAATATATATATATATATATATATATATATAACCATATAACAATTACATATAACATTCTGGAGTATGGTGTACAATTTTGGTTTCTGGAGTATGGTGTACAATTTTGGTTTCTGGAGTATGGTGTACAATTTTGGTCGCCTAGTTATAGGAAGGATGTCAACAAAATAGAGAGAGTACAGAGGAGATTTACTAGAATGTTGCCAGGGTTCCAGCAACTATGTTACAGAGAAAGGTTGAACAAGTTAGGTCTTTATTCTTTGGAGCGCAGAAGGTTAAGGGGGGACTTGATTGAGGTCTTTAAAATGATGAAAGGGATAGACAGAGTTGACGTGGATACGTTTTTCCCATTGAGGGTAGGGAAGATTCAAACAAGAGGGCATGACATGAGAATTAAGGGACAGAGGTTTCGGGGTAACGTGAGGGGGAACTTCTTTACTCAGAGGGTGGTGGCTGTGTGGAATCAGCTTCCAGCAGAAGTGGTGGAGGCAGGATCGATTTTAACATTTAAGAGTAAAGTGGATAGGTATATGGACGTGACGGGAATGGAGGGGTATGGTCTGAGTGCAGGTAGATGGGACTAGGGGAAAACAAATGGTCGGCACGGACTGGAAGGGCCGAGAGGGCCTGTTTCCGTGCTGTAATTGTTATATGGTTATATATACATATATATCTATATACTATACATATATATATATAATATATATATATATACATATATATATATATATATATATACATATATATATATATATATATATATATAATATATATATATATATATATATATATACATACATACATACATACATATATATCTATATACTATACATATATATCCCTTTTCGTATCGGGATATTACGAATGAACCCAATAACTTCTTGGTTAGTATATTGTCCGTAAATAGGACGATAAACACTCTGAGCCCTATTATTGGCTCTATCAATTAGATACTCAGAAAAAATGCAATCCACAAGGAACTCACATATATCTAATATGACAAATAACTTTACTGTCTACACAGACTTCCAATTTCTTATAACAAAATATTGTTTTTTAATCTTATTTCTGCAAATTGCAGCTATAACACTTCTTTTATACATAATTATTTTATTGTTATGTTGTTATATTAGTTAAACATTCATAGACTTCTTTGACCATCAAACTGTTGTAATGGTCTGGTCAACCTGCAGATAGTCAAATTCATATTTTCATATCATGGATGCCTTTGTACAACAATAAATTACTGCAACTATGAATCATCACAAGTGGTTCAACATCACTCAATATTTATGAAACCATGAAGTATCGGTTTTGGGCCACCAAAATGCCTCTGGCAGTGTCCTGCTACATTTTCATCAGACACTGCCCTATCAGACAAAAATGAGGAACATAAAAGAACATCTTTCCTCATGTAATTTGAGAGAAAAGCATCCACCTTTCCTGTTCTTGGTTTACCCACGAGAACATTTGAAAGATCGGTGATTTAATCTGTATACAACCAGATTAATCGTAAGTAATCCATATTAATGACAAATGTATTTTCCCCCCTTATTTGTTGTCTCTGATAACATTGTCTCTTTCTTAGAGATAAACAGCTGGACTAAAACATTTTAGAATATGCCACATCTGTTTGCTCAGATAATCCCATGATTATTATTTTACTTATCTTATGTGATTTAATATATGCCACAGCCGTGGTATTGTTCACCTTGATATGACATGGACACTTCCATAATAGAACAATCAATATTTAATCCATAACTCCTTATACTTCAATAATTAATACAAATGTTTGGAGAAATTCCTTAGGACAATCCATTTGCAATTACCTAGTATTATTGTCCGTAGTCCCAACAAGAGACGTATCAATTATTTTTATAAGAATAGATAATATTCTTATCTTACCCAAATATTCACAGAAGTTGTCCATCATCTGTTAATACTTGCTTCAGCTTGCAACAGCTGCTAAGCTTATAGTTGAAGCAGCTTGTGAACTTTTTTTTTTTTTTATCCATTACTTTAATAATGATAATGTATCATTTGGTATTTGCATAAACCTCTCACAAAGGCATACATATTCTTATAAGCTTCTGTATTCCTTCTTTTGGAGCTTTATTTACTCTTTACCTAGGCTCCTTTTCTAATGGAGGGACAAAGTATGTCAACAAAGCAATGAGACATATTTGTATCATGGAACAATTTTCCCCCTCTTATGGTGCTGAATTACTCCTAAATCCAGAATAGTAATTTATGAATATTTTATGAATGCCTAAGCATAGGCTTTATGTGATGGGTTGGTCCTTGCCTTTCAACAGGCTTGTAATTGCAGCACTAATTTGCAGCTGCCTCTAATTTAAATGTGATCAAGATAAACCATGACCATGTCCTCATTAGTGCAAGTGCTGATCTTTTATCAGTACAATTGTTCTTCCAGTATTCTGTTTAACAGCCTTGAACTGGTTTTAATCCTTTAGACAATGTTTTAACTTGCACTGCTTAACCCATTTTAATTAATTTCAAGCACCTGTAATATTTGATTAACACTTTGTTAATAACAACTGTATTTCAATGTTGAAGATGTTTCCATTTTAATAAAATGTTCTTACACTGTGAAAGTGTATATAAAATGATGTTTTGTATGGTTTATACCATCACATCTTTACACTGAGGTAATTTTATAATATATATATGTACGTACCCTTTCTTTATTGGAGTTACTTTTGGGTGCAAACCTAAAATCAAATTTTTAGGTTTTCTTATACAGGAGAACCAATCATTTCTACAATTTTTTTGTAGTCCTTAGTTATATTAAATTAATGATCATAATACACCTGTAATCCCCCACAATCGGAGATTTCATGAATTTATTTTGTAACAGTTGTTTGCACCTCTTCAACGTACTTCAAGCCTTCTTTTCCCAATTATATGGGTTCGGATAAGGCTATGTTGGATTATGTTTATTTATCATACTTCTGCCTTTGTTTTGATCCATTATCAAATCTTTATATTGGATCATAATTTCCCCCCCCAAAAGTTTAAAGACCAATAGTCTGTTCTTTTGTAATCAATATTTTTGAATTATCATAAGGCAGGTTTTATTCCATAATAATCAGGAGTTTAACATAACCTGATTTGTATTGATCTGCAAATCTAGAGTGCAGATTTGGTCCCTATACAATTACATATATACAACTAAATTAATATTATATATTTCTTCCCATTGGGCTCCACACACTGATGGCAATTTATTTTATTTCAAATGTATTGGTTATTTGCACAATATTTTATTTGTTTTCCATTGAATAGAAATGCCATGCACCAGTTTGAAATACTTTGAAATCGTATTTCCTTATATCTCATATAATTGAGACATGGATATCATAAACGGATTCACCGTTGATATCTAAAAAAATATATGTAATATAATGTACATAAAAGTTTTATCATATTCTGCTGTTTCAACCATAACAGCTTTGGTGAGACCAATTAATTTTTAGTTTCCATATTTACTTTTCATGGCCTCACTCATTCATTCAGGTATCGTACCTAGTACACCTCTATATATATATTTTGTGCTGAAGTGTACTTAAATAAAACATAAAAGTTTTATTTTTATTCTGCTGTTTTAATCATAACAGCTTTACTGAGAGAGATATAAATATATATATATATATTTATTATTGGTGCTGCGGTGGGTACTTCATGACCAGCCACCACTATCAGTGCATTTTTAGGGTCAGTTTTCCATTTTATTTTTACTGCCCTTGTTACTCCTGAGTTTTTCCCTCAAGGAGACTACCTCCAAACATATCTGAGGTAGATATTCCCACAATGTTTCATCATATATTTTAATATATGAAACCCCCTTAGGGTAGGTTTGGGAATGTTTTTGGGTCTTTTAATCCTTTTTGGTTGAATTTTTTATTTATTTTATTTTTATTTTTTGGAATCTTTTTTCCATTATTTTTCAAGCCATAAAGCTTTTTTTTTTGTCTGAAGGCCTTTTATTGAACTTTTTAAATTATGGCCTTTCTGACATAAATCCCCCCCCCCCCGCCAAAAGTTTGTGGAGCGACTAAAGTCTTCCTTAACGTATTTTTGACGGCCACCGGTATCGGAACCGGCTCCGTAATCTCCCGTCCCGATCGCTTCCCCGGGACGTTCTTTTAAAACTCCGTTGTTTTTATACAGAATATTTTTATTTTAACTTTTACTTATTTTTCCTTTTAAATTTGTTTTAATCCTGGTGTTCAACACCAGCCACGGAGTTTTTAGACCCTGAAAGTTTTTTCAACAGCACTTACCTGCGGGCCCGTACCTACCGCTGTCGAGGAGCTGCCTCTGCAGCTCATGCTCTGCCGTCAGCGTCGACGTCATGCCGTTCCAGCGCCAGGCGGGGCTTCTTCACGTAGTCACTCACGTGACTCCAAAGTAAAATATAGTTACCTCAGTACCATTAACCCCGCCTAGTTAACATCAATCATAACGCCTTCCCCTCCCTGGGTACAGTTCGGTAGAAGAATGTAGCCAGTGCTTGATGATGTATGTAATACGCTGTGCTATCATTAAAAGATGTTGCACACTTTAAGAGTTTGTGAATTGCTTAATTACACTTCTTAAACATATAGGTGTGTATTTGTGTTCTTTCCTACACAATCTAATCAGTTGTATGGTCGCTGAATAAAACCATCCTTAAGTTATACATCGTTTTTTAATCTAGCTCAAAACAAACATACTTCATTTAGATAACCCCACCATTACAGACAGATCTCATTCCACTCTCTGGCTATTGGGAAGACCTGACCCATTTTATTGTTAAAAAACAATTCCAGACACAAAAAAACATTAAGGAACATTCCAAGATTCCAAGAGCAGAGCAACTGGAATCTTCATATTGCTATTATTTTCCAAACAGCGCAGTTGTGAACAATGTGATTAGATGAATTACAGAGTGCAAGAGTAATACAAAAATCAACTCAAACACAGCACATGAGCCATTTAAAAAGAAAAGCTTTTTAAAAAAACATTTGAAAAAAGACAATTAACAGAATCATAATTTGTTAACATATTAATCTTTAACAAAATTTAACAGAATTATGAATGAACAGAATTATGAATCTAACCCTATATCACACACACAAACTGTTCCCCCGCAACATCAAGAGGGATTTACAAAGTCGGGTCGGGTTACTGAAATGGATGAAAAAAAGGCCCACGTTCCGCTCCGTTGCGTACTACACGTCAGCCCATTTCATTTAGCAGGAATGGTCTATCTTGCTCCACTATAGGGTCTTTGGTTGGAAGTACTGAGCTGGTCAGACAGCCTCTGTGGAGAAACGTGTTAATGCGTCAGGTCAATGATCTTTAATCAGTTTAGCAAAGTTGTAAATTGTAAATGTTTTTAATTTCAGGAAATGTGGAGAGGGCAGAGTAAAGTCTTTATTGCGCTGGAGACTGAATGATAGATAATTATGCAAGTTTGGTGAGGGTGATCAAGGCTTCTTAATCTGAGTAGATATACATAGAAGGAAATGTATGAAAACAAAGGTGAGAGGAAAGAAATGCAGGAATTTTAAGTATAAAACAATGCAGTTGCTGGAAATCTGAAATAGAAGAATATGGAACATTCTTGTGGCAGGCAGCATCTATGGAGAGTGAAAAATGGCAGAGGTTCAGCAGAATTGTCCATTTCTGATTTGAAAGGCTGGTTATCTGAAATTAGTAAATTCAATATTGTCTTTAGACTTCAGAGATACAGTGCGGAAACAGGCCCTTCGGCCCACCAAGTCTGCGTTGACCGGTGGTCCCTGTACGCTAACACTATCCCACAAATTAGGGATAATTTACAATTTTACCAAAGCCAATTAACCTACAATCTTTAGAGAGTGTGAGGAAGCTGGAGCACTTGGAGAAAACCCACATGGTCACAGGGAGAATGTACAAACTCCATGCAGACAGCATCCATAGTCAGGGTCAAATCCGGGCTCAGGCACTGTAAGGCAACAAGCCTACTGCTGCACCACTGTGGCGCCCTTTCCGCAAACTGGTTCGTACCCAACAAAAGCTTTTCACTGTATATTGGTACATGTGATAAACTAAACTCAAACATTGTGAACCTCAAATGCAGTAACAGCAGTTTGACCTGGACCGAGTGCTTGGTGCTAGGGTGGTGGGAAGGGAAAAGACAAATGGCCAGATGATGCTTCAGAGAACAATGGATTGTTTCATATGATAAATGGTATACATAATGATATCAATATGATATGATATAGAGCACACTGTGCGCAGAGGTAGCGTTGCGGCCTTGCAGCGCCAAAGACCCAGGTTCGATCCTGACTGCGGGTACTGTTTGTACGGCGTTTGTAAGTTTTCCCCGTGACCTGCATGGGTTTTCTCCGGGTGCTCCAGTTTCCTCCCACACTCCAAAAACTTAGAGGTGTTAAACTGAGTTATTTTGTCAATCTAAAGTCAACTTCACTTAAACACTTGTTGCTGTTGAAATTGATTCTTTGTTCAGCTGAGACTAGTCTCGTGAACCTTCCAACACAGAGCTGATGCTCTGGGGCGGGTCCAGAGAGGAGTAACTTTGATAGAAACTCATGGCATTTATATAGGTATTAGACATTTCAGATACAGAGGGTATGACAAGCTAGTAACCAATCATCTGTGTCCTTCTGGTGATTTGCAACATCAGTCACACGATCTCCCCCCCCCCCCCCCCCCCCTTCCCTGGCCTCATTACATAGAAACATAGAAATTAGGTGCAGGAGTAGGCCATTCGGCCCTTCGAGCCTGCACCGCCATTCAATATGATCATGGCTGATCATCCAACTCAGTATCCCGTACCTGCCTTCTCTCCATACCCTCTGATCCTCTTAGCCACAAGGGCCACATCTAACTCCCTCTTAAATATAGCCAATGAACTGGCCTCCACTACCCTCTGTGGCAGAGAGTTCCAGAGACCCACCACTCTCTGTGTGAAAAAAGTCCTTCTCATCTCGGTCCTAAAGGATTTCCCCCTTATCCTTAAGCTGTGACCCCTTGTCCTGGACCTCCCAACATCAGGAACAATCTTCCTGCATCTAGCCTGTCCAACCCCTTAAGAATTTTGTAAGTTTCTATAAGATCCCCTCTCAATCTCCTAAATTCTAGAGAGTATAAACCGTCTATCCAGTCTTTCTTCATAAGACAGTCCAGACATCCAAGGAATCACAACCTTTGTTTGCCTGTGGTATAACTTTGCTTATTTTATTTCAACACAGCAAAACCCCAGTAGGCCCAATTATCAAAGAACACTCCTCAAAATATAAGATACATTTGTAATACAATGATCACACAAGTCATACACACTTCCCATACCAAGAAGAAAGATATTTCTATAAATCTAAACAATTTCTATGTCTAATGTTTACAGTCCTACTAAGACAATACATTTCATAATTGCTCACCACAATTTTACTATTACATATGTATTTAAAACATTAATTATATGAGTTTGCCGAATTACAGTTTCTAAGTTCAAAACACATACACATCTCCCAACCAAGCATGGGTCGTAAATCTGTCAACTTAATAAGTGTTTGGTACCAGGAGAAACTTAATTCTAATTTGTAGCCCCTTCCCTGCTATCTGGAAGCTATATTTCCAATCTCATGTACCAGGCAGAACACAAGGTTCTTACAAGGTACAACTCAGACCATGACATCAGAATTACATTGTTTCTTCGACTTCCTATAAACATATCCATCAATCAAATTATCTTCTTCTCCAAGCAACTACTCCTCTTCACATACATCATTATTCAACATAGCCAAGGCTAACTACAGGGCTTCCTATCTCTCAGCCTTGAATTCTATCTCAAACTCAGCACAAACCTCATAACCTAAGAATGTACATAAAGAAAAGAGCAGTTGACCTCTGTCCTAAGAAGAGGCCCCTATTCAGCTATCCATTCTTCAACACATAAAGTCATATCAAATACAATTTCCTCCAGTGTTACAATTGCCTCAAAACAATAAACTAGGTTCAGGTTAACCATTTCTATGTCTTGACTTCTCTGTGTGTGTGTATATGCCTAATTGCACTTTATTTTGTCAGGAAAATCTTAAGCTTTTCTTTTGCAAATTACCTAGCTTATATAAAAGTCACTATCCGAGCAGTTCTATTTATATAATACTTCCTCAGAGGTTTGTAGGCTAATCAGCGAGGTAAATTTTAAAATTGTCCCATGTGTGTAGGATAGTGCTCGTGGTCGACGTGGACCTGGTGGGCCGAAGTTAAACAGCGGTCCCCTTCTGCCATCTGGAATAGAAGTAGAACATTTCCCAGTCCTGCTTAAAAAAGACCTGGGTAGCTCTCCCTGGTGTCCAAAGACAATATTTATCTCTGAACAGGCATCAGTAAATTAGATGGTTACACAAAAAGTTGGAGAAACTCAGCGGGTGCAGCAGCATTTAAGGAGCGAAGGAGATAGGCGACGTTTCGGGTCGAGACCCTTCGGAACTCTGCATCTGCATGAACAAATAATTCAAGCAACATGTTCAGGACCACCATCAGGATCTGTCACCTCCCACAATATTCTCATTAGGTCCATACTCTCCATCTATCCATGGATATTTTTAAGGCGGAAATAGATAGATTGGTTAATGCGAGTGTCAGCGGTTGTGGGGAGAAAGCAGGAGAATGGGGCTGAGCGGGAAAGATAGATCAGCCATGATTGAATGGTAGTGAAGACTTGATGGGCCTAATTCTTCTCCTATAACTTATGAACTTATGAAGCACCGTGTTCTTTTGGAGATTACGCCGGTCTAGCCATGTAGACTGAGCTAAAGCCCTCAACTGACTGCAAAAGAAAGTGGAATGAGTTCCATCTGTAATTACAGCTGCAAGTCAAATGGTCAGGTCACATCTGCCCCACTCCAGAATCGTTGAGAGCTTTGGAACTGTGTCATCAAAGAAACACGCCAAGAGATAGCGATCAGGACTGGAAGTGCGAGTGAATATAAGAAAAGCTGGAATAGTTATTTACAAGTGTTATTTTTTATGAAGTGCAATGTAAATATCTGCACTGTAATAACTAGGCATTGGGGAACAAATGCCTGAGGAATGTAGTGGTTGGCCTCTGGATGGAAACACTGCCTTGTGGCAATCCCTTTGCAAATGTTTGTAGGATCTTAATGTTTTATGCTTTCAAGGAGTGGTTGTCATGGGAGATCTACAGCTTGGCAAGCAACAAGTATTGTATGTTTCTTTTCTGGGTGTAGGCCCAGGAACCAGGGAACGTGGATGGGAAATTAAACACAACGCAACATTAATAATGCCCTCATGAAAGGGAAGTGTAATCCTGATGTGGCTCAGCTTGGTCTAGAATGCCGATTAAGGACCTTCCGCCCTCAGGAGCACTGATTTCTTGGCCATTTGAGAGAACACTTCAGGAGAAAATGACCTGTTTGTAGGTAAACGTTGCCAGTTTTAAACGTTTTATTCATTTGATAGCTCATCATTACAACAAGCAGCTCAGACTATAGGAGGCCAACTCTCACGTCAAGGGTAAAAGCAAGTACTGCAGATACAAGAAATCGGAATAATTAAACAATGAAAATCCTGAAATTCCTCATCAGGTCAGGCAGCGTCGGTAGAGAGAAGCAGGGATTCAACATTTTTGCTTGATGAACTTCCATCATTAACGAGGAAAATGACAAAATAACAGACTTTAAGGTATAACTTTCCTGCCATATATTTAAGCCTGTGTAGGAAGGAACTGCAGATGCTGGTTTACGCCAAAGATAAAAATGCTGGAGTAACTCAGGAGGTAAGGCAGCATCTCTGGAGAAAAAGAATAGGTGACTTCTTGGGTTGAGACCCTTCTGACTGGGAGTCAGGGGAGAGGAATACTAGAGATATCTTTAACATCTTTATGCCTGTTTACCTCTATTTTTCCCATAAGAAAGCACAGTAACCTGAAATGTCAACTCCGTTTTTCCCTCAACAGCCACTGGCTGACATTGTGGCGAAAGATAGGCCGAGAAAATTTGTTTCTTGTTTGATTTGTGACTCGCACCCAGTTGGTCAAGGTGAGCATTGTAAACTGCAATACATTGTTTGGGTGTTTTAATCTATTGAAGCATATTGTTAGCATTGTTGGATGTGAAGCAATTGGAACCCTTCACTATGAATTTGCTACTTTTGTGAGTAAATAACCTGCAGGTTCAATACCAATATTATCCATTGTGCCGTGCAGTGAGTGGTGAGTCTGTGGAATTCCCATAGAGAGTGGTGAGTCTGTGGAATTCTCTGCCTCAGAGGGCGGTGGAGGCAGGTTCTCTGGATGCTTTCAAGAGAGAGCTGGATAGGACTCTTAAAAATAGCGGAGTCAGGGGATAAGGGGAGAAGGCAGGAACGGGATACTGATTGGGGATGATCAGCCATGATCACATTGAATGGCTGTGCTGGCTTGAAGGGCCGAATGGCCTTCTCCTGCACCTATTGTCTATTGTCAGTGGAACTGTGGACAGATTTGACTACTGTTACACATGGATCACCAGCCAAGGGATCACCAGCCAGTGCCTGGTCTCTGGTCATCTTGGACCTTCTTACCATTGGACCAAGGGTGTGGGTGTTTTCCATTCATGTGGTAAGTGGTGTACCCTGCCCAATACCAGTTTGAAAACGTGAGGTTTAGGGTTGTAGCATCAGGAACCTAATGGGCAATCCCATCATAGACCAACGTGAACAGCACTCTGCTATCACAGCCTGGGAGCTTGTACGCTTCCACATCCTGAGTATTCAGGTCAGGCAGGCGATGGCCGAAGACCAAGGCGACGAATACGCCTTCTTTTGGAAAGAGTAAAGACAAAGCAGAATGAAATCTTTATGGTGCAACCTCTGTCATCAAGAATAATCTAGTCCAGCATCTCAGCAACTCTCTCAGGTAAAACTTTCACACACTTATCAATGCTTACATCCTAAACCTCGAAGCTAAGGAGATGGCCAAGGAAGACTTCTACTCTGATCTTCCTCTTGAGCCCAGCGCTGGTAATGAGGTTGAGCCCAGGAATGCTCATTTCTCTGGGAGAAAGACAGGTCCACCTGAGCCCAGCCTCCGTACCAGGGTTGCAACAAACACAATGCTCTGGAAGGCATGACTGGCAAGGAGGGAGTATGTAACGTCCACCTATTGTCAGTGTGTTCGGAGGATGGTCTTGTCATAACAACTCTCAGAGAGACATAGTCAAAGACCACATGCTGACATCCTCAATCCATAGTCAGGTTTTAAGTCATAGTCATTAGAACGCATCATCATTTGACTGAGTGACCAAAAAGATGATCACCTCACCTGCACCGTAAATGGTACCAATGACTGCTGGACCAACCACCATCAAATCTGTTCTGCATTCAACATTGACCATGCAAAAAACAATGTTTAGTTTAGTTTAGAGATACAGCACGGAACCAGGCCCTTTGTCCGCGCCGACCAGCAATCCCCGCGCACTAACACTATCCTACACACACTAGGGACAATTTATGATTAATTTCTGAAACTTACTGATGATTTGATAGTTGATGGAGAAGAACTTCAGTTGCAAATCTGCAATCTAATTTCTTCGATCTGGGAAGAGGACATGCCAGGGATCTTGGGGAAATGGTGCAATCATGATCATCTTCAACACTCTGCACCCAACAGAAGAGTATCCCTGCTGTCTACCACTGGGAAAGCCATCACCAGGATCCTCCTCAACTATGTCCTCCCAAACCTCCTTCACACAAAGGGTGGTGGGTGTATGGAACAAGTTGATGTAGGATGTAGTTGAGGCAGGTATTGCAATGTTTAAAAACCGTTTAGACAGGTGCATGGATAGGACAGATTGAGAAGGATATAGGCCAAATGCAGGCAGGTGGGACTAGTGCAGATGGGATATGTTTGTCGGTGAGGGCTACTTGAGCCAACGGCTCTGTGACTACACTATGACTATGGAAAGCTTAAATTCGTTCATCAAATAACTGCCTGAATTCAGTCCACTTTTTGGCACGGTGATCATAATCTTGACTGTGCCACAACTCTGAGAAGAATATAGGGAACAGCGCCAGCTAATGTACACAACCCTATTAAAAGCCTTTGACTCTGCCCCTTGAGGGATTTTGGAATATGCTCATATTTAGTTGCCCTCGGGACTTCATCTCCTTCCTACATATGCCATGTGGTAGCACATGGTTCATGGTCTCAACCAACAGACCACCATGTAGTGCAGTCCCATGTACAGCAAAGTTGCTTGATCATCCCAATGCTTTTCTCAATCTTTCGTGCTGCAATATGTAACCTCACCTCCAACAAACTCCCCACTGAAGTGTAGCTAATATATAGGTCTAATGAAAAACTATGCTGGATGAGATCAGCAGGTCAGGCAGCATCTGGGGAGGTAATGGACAGGCCACATTTCGGGTCAGGATCTTTCTTGAGTTTGAAGAAGAATCCAGACTCAACGCAACCTTTCCATTCCCTCCCCAGATGCTGCTGGACCCACTGAGTTCCTCCAGCATTTTATGCATTACGCAAGATTCTTGCAGTTTCTTGTGCCTGAGAAACTGTTCAATTTGTACTGCCATCGCTCCTAAGCCAAGGTCACTCTAACCTCAGTCATCAAACTGCAGTACACAGATCACTCTGGCAAATGCACATTCAAAGGCTAGGCTGTGATTTATTGTGGAATTATTCTCTGAAAGCATATGGGAAATTGGCTTCACCAAACACCCATAAATCACGGCCCCTCAAACAGTCAGTCGGGTCAGTTCAGTTTAGTTTATTGTCATGTGTACTGAGGTACAGTGAGAAGCTTTTGTTGCGTACTAACCAGTAATCGTGGTAGGATGATTCTGTTGCCTGATAACAGCTGGGAGGAAACTGTCCCTGAATCTGGTGGTGTGCATTTTCACACTTCTATACTTTTTGCCCGAGGGGAGAGGGGAGAAGAGGGAGTGACCAAGGTACGACTCGTCCTTGATTATGCTGTTGGCCTTTCCGAGGCAGCGTGAGGTGTAAATGGAGTAAATGGAAGGGAGATTGGTGTGTGTGATGGTCTGGGCTATGTCCAAAATTCGCTGCAATTTCTTGGATGGAACTGTTCCCAAACCATGCTGAGATGCATCCCGATAAAATGCTTTCTACAGCGCATCTGTAGAAGTTGGTGAGAGTTGTTGGGGACATGCCAAACTTGCTAAGCCTTCTAAGGAAATAGAAGTGTTGGTGTGCTTTCTTGGTCGTTGCTTCAATATGGATGGTCCAGGAGAAGTTGTTGGTGATATAACGTGGATACGTTTTTCCCATTGAGGGTAGGGAAGATTCAAACAAGAGGGCATGACATGAGAATTAAGGGACAGACGTTTCGGGGTAACGTGAGGGGGAACTTCTTTACTCAGAGGGTGGTGGCTGTGTGGAATGACCTTCCAGCAGAAGTGGTGGAGGCAGGATCGATTTTAACATTTAAAATTAAAGTGGATAGGTATATGGACGTGAAGGGAATGGAGGGGTATGGTCTGAGTGCAGGTAGATGGGACTAGGGGAAAACAAATGGTCGGCACGGACTGGAAGGGCCGAGAGGGCCTGTTTCCGTGCTGTAATTGTTATATGGTTATATGGACTCCTCAGAATTTGATGTTGTCAACCATGTCTACTTTGGCACTATCAATGCAAACTGGATTGTTGGCTCCCAGTGTACAACAGGGCCCTTTGACTCTTGGAAAATGCAGCTAATCCCTATATCTCAGGAGCTGCGTCTCCACAAAGATGGACATTGATGATAACATACACCATCATCATCATCATCAGTGTCATGTTGCCTTTTGCAACAGTAGGAAGGAAGAGGTTTGAAGATCAGGATCCGAAACCTGGCATAAAGCTCATGGTCTACTGGGTAGCTGTGATTCCTACTCTCCAGTCTGCTCCTGTCACGGGACTCCCTTCAGCAGACACCTTGCAAAATACGGGGGGTGGGGTTCATGGTCAAAGAGCTATGCAGCACAGGCCCTTCAGCCCCTTCATCCATGCTAGCCAACCTGCCCAATTAAGCTTGTTTCATTTGGCTGCACTGGCCCGAATCTCTATAAACCTTTTCTATCTATGTATCTGTCCGCGTGTCTTTAAAATGCCTTTTTTATTCCTGCCTCTACCACTTCCTCTGGAGTTGTAGATGACCTTCAGTATCCATTTTTCAACCAACTTTAGTGTTGCCTGTCAATTTGCTAACCCTGCTGCCATCATTCACATCCAAATCATGAATAAAATTACTGGAAGAATGTGACCTGACATAAAAACCTATGACAGGTCTCTAGTCTGGGGGAAAACAACCCTCTACCATAACTCTCTGTTTCTGACATCAAGCTAATTTTGTGTCCAATTGGCCAGTCTGTCTTGGATTCCATGTGATCTAACCTTCAATATCAGTCTACCATGTGTACCTTGCCAAAGGACTTGTTAAAATACCATATCATATACTCTGATCAGTGATGTGTGTCATACACCTTCTTCACCACCATGTCACCCTGTGTTGCTGCTTTCATGAAACTATGTGTTCCCTGCATCCCTGTGTCTCCATTCTGAAGAGTGGTGCCACTATAGTTCTATCCACCAAAACTTCCAAATCGACTGGCAAGGTAAACAAGCCAAGGCCAACTCTGAGCGAAGCCCATGTCTATAAATGCCTATGCCAGGCTCCCAAAGTAGACATTTTACTTGATGCTGTGTCACGGCAAGAGTTATCCTGGTGGATTGCAAAACCAATACAAGGTTGCCTCTCTGGAATAAATGTAACATCACCACCGACTCATTAGAATGGACATCTCAAAATGGAGAAGGAGCACTCTGTATGAATGGAGCCCCAAGCCCTTCTGTTCGGAGAAATCAGAAGCCCCCCCCCCCCAAAAACTAATGACAGTCTAGTGTTTCAGTGGCCATCTCAGAACCTCAAAAGGATGCAAGGCAACCTTGCCCCAAGGGGTTGCCAGAGACATGGGCGAATTCCTGGGGGGGACGGGGACACACACACACACAAGTCCCCTCCATGCTTTGAGAGGTGGGGGACAATCCCCCCCCCCCCCCCTATGTTTTGTAATGCGGACTTTATCAGACGCTTTCTAAGGGCTGAAACGACCCATTCGCGGGGCCTTTCAGCGCCCGGCGCGGCTTAAAATGTAGCTGCTGCATCGAGGCGTTCGAGGCTCCCGATGTTGAAGCCCCCGCCGGCCGATGAAAGGCCTGCAAACGGGCCGATTCAAGCCCCACGATTCGGGGCGGACGAAGCTGGAGTTCGGAGTCGGTCACTAACCAGGTCAGCTCCCGATGTTACCGTCCACAGGGCCCGCGGCCGAAACCTCGATTGTGTGCGCTTGCAAGACATTGTGCCCCCCCACGTTTTGACAGCGATTTCCGTGCCTGGTCGGATATGTACTCATTCTTCTCATACTATTTATGACTCCTTTTTAATTATGGCATACTGGTAGCAGAACTTGGAGGAATCTTACATGAGGTATTTTACAACCTTAAAATACACAAAAGCATCAAGGTATTTAAAATTAAAAAAATAAAATGAGATAAAACGTGGGAAATGTGGAAACTAATTTGTGCGCAGCAAAATCTAACATCGGGTAAATAAACCAGTGTTCATTTTTAATCTGTGTTAAATGGGGATAAATGTTGCCCCAAACTGCAATCGGTGAACAGTACACGTCGTAACTACAGTGCAGCAGTAATGTAGCAAGTGAATATCAAGGCATTGGCAGAGGTGCATGTTGCACTGCTTTAGGGGTGGTGATAAGCTGTGACAACTGCGGCCTTATGCTGAGTGGTTGCCATTTTCTCCCACTCCTTGTGTCTGAGGAATGTAGAGGGCTCTGACAAGCCAGAAGGAAACCTTTTTTTGTGACAAAATTAAATTTGTTCAATTATTTATAATAGTTTTTAATTTTTTAGTTTAAGATATACAGTGCAGTAACAGGCACTTCGGCCAACCGAATCCGCGCCGACCAGCTAAACCCGCACAGTAATACCATCGCACACACACTAAGGACAATCTACAATTATATCAAGACAATTAACTGACAAACCTGAACATCTTAGGAGTGTGGGAGAAAACTAAAGATCCCGGAGAAAACCCACGTAGGTAATGAGGAGAACGTACAAACTCCGTACAGACAGGATCAAACCCGGGTCTCGGGTGCTGTAAGGCAGCAGGATACAGGATACAGTAGATCCTCCTGCGGCAGAACTCAGTGCCTCTCGGATCTCGGTGCCTCCTTTTCACAAGTTCACAAGTTGTAGGAGTGGGGTGGGAGGTTGCAACCTTCATGTGGTCCACCCTGTTTCGACTAATGCAATCCACCCGATGTGCACAAACAAATAGATCAAATAGAACAAGTTGACCTACAACTTTAGCTGTGAATGCCATACGCAAGAAGAAGTTATAGGAGTAGAATTAGGCCATTCGGCCCATCGAGTCTACTCCGCCATTCAATCATGGCTGATCTCTTTAATCCCATTTTCTTGCCTTCTACCCATAACCCTTGACGCCCGTTCTAATCAATAATTTGTCTATCTCTGCTTTAAAAATATCCACTGACTTGGCCTCCACAGCCCTCGGTGGCAAAGACTTCCACAGATTAACTACCCTCTGACTAAAGTTCCTCCTCACCTCCTTTCTAAAAGAGCGCCCTTTAATTCTGAGGCTGTGATCTCTGGTCCAAGACTCTCACACCAGTTTAAACATCCTTTCCACATCCACTCTATCTATGGCTTTAATTATTCTGTTAAGTTTCAATGAGGTCCCCCCTCAACCTTCTAAACTCCAGTGAGTAGAGGCCCAGTGCTGTCAAACGTTCATCATATGTTAACCCACTAAATCCTGGGATCATTCTTGCAAACCTCCTCTTGACTCTCCAGAGCCAGCGCATCCTTCCTCAGATACGACAGGGGAGTGAATCTGCCACTGTGCCACAGCTAAGACTGACGGGGAATGATTGACCAGTGCAGATGCAGGTTCACATATGTCTCAGTGTGCGCTGTTCAGATGCACTGCATTTCCCCATTGTGAATCACTTCTTACCACATTGAGATGAAGCAGATGGTTATTGTTCCTCATTATATCCTGCTCAGAGGTGAGTTTTTCCAGCTGTTTTATCATGAGCCAGCCCGTACTAGGCAAGTTAAATGGTTGTCAGTATATTTCAAAGTATTTATACAATTTTTGAGATCTGGGCATCAGGAGTAAGGAATAAATTTACTGTAGACACAAGGAACTCCAAATAAGTTCTGAACTACATAGCCAGGGACATTGATTTTTTTCTTTTTGCACAATTATTGTTTGTTTTAATGTGTATGCATGCACACGCACACACACATGCACACGCACACACACACACGCACGTAAATTCCTTCGATGATGGGGAAGTCAGTACCCGTGATGGAGTGGGCAGTGTTGACAACTTTTTGCAGATGTCTTTGCTCCTGGGCATTCAAGTTGCCAAACCAGCCCGTCATGCAACCAGTCAATATGCTCTCCACTGTACACCTGAACACATTAAGGTAGTATTTGAGGCAGATTTCAACCCTAATATTGTCAGGGTCTCCCATAGTGTAATGGGCTTGTCAGGGTGGAATTTGTTAAATTAGTCCAAGAAAGCTCTCTTCATTGTTTTATAGAGGGCTCTATTAGAGAGGGTATTATACTGAAGATAGACACAAAAAGCTGGAGTAACTCTGGAGAAAAGGAATAGGTGACGTTTTAGCTCCCGACCCTTCTTCAGACTGAGAGTTAGGGAAGAGTGAATCTAGAGATATGGAAGAGTAAGGTTGTAAAATGAGAGATCAAAGCAGACAATGATAAAGGAATATTCGTACTTCTGGGTTGTAAGCTGCTGAAGCGAAATATGAGGTGCTGTTCCTCCAATTTGCGCTGGGCCTGACTGACAGTGGTGGAGGTCAGTATGGGAATGGGAGGAGGAGTTAAAGTGTTTGGCAATCAGGATATTGGGTAGGCCTAGATAACTGCAGTTCTTTCCTGCACACACACGGCATTATACTGATCTGTGGTTTTCACACCATACAAGCTCTTTGGACCCTTCCATGCCTCTAGTTTCCCTCTCCCCTGACACTCAGTCTGAAGAAGGGTCTCACCTGAAATGTCACCCATTCCTTCTCTCCAGAGATGCTGCCTGTCCCGCTAAGTTACTCCATTTTCGGTGTAAACCAGCATCTGCAGTTGCTTCCTACACAATAAACAAACCAAGGAGTAGCATTGACATCAGGAGTAGCTGCAGGTCAACACTCAATGATTAGATGGTGTTTGCAGATGTGAGATATATTGGATTGTGGTTTCCAAGGAATTACAGGATGCCTCATACGTGAACTAATTCTTGAGAGAGTATCAAAGGGAAAGAATGGAAGAATATTTGTGAAGGATTATGATGGGAACGGCACAAAATGACTTCGGAGATTAGTTTAGTTTATAGTTACAGCATGGAAACAGGCCCTTCAGCCAACCATGTCTGCACTGACCAGCACATTAACACTACCTTACACACACAAGGAACAGTTTTACATTAATAGCAAGTCAATTAACCTGCAAACCTGTACGCCTTTGGAGCGTGGGAGGAAAACGAAGATCTCGGAGAAAATCCCATGCATGTCACGGGGTGAACATACAAACTCCCATGCATGTCACGGGGTGAACATACAAACTGTACAGACAAGCCCCCTTAGTCAAGATTGAACCTGGGTCTCTAGCGCTGTAAGGAAGCACCGTGCCACCATGCTGCCCAGCGGGTTAAGCAAGTGAGTGGACTCAGCACCACAGTCATCTTGCAGCCTCTGAGTTAAGGGTCTGCTCTGCAGTCCAGTTACAATTAATCTCTGATACCAGATGCAAAACAATCTACACTGTCTAGATGTGCAAATAAAAGCCTAATTGGAGAAGCACAATCATCTTCCAGTTTAACATAAAAACACATATCCCTCTTATCAAAATGAACTTCATCTGGGTCATCTAACACTAGCACTGATTCATTGCGCAGTTGTGAAAACTCTCTCTTGGCAAGTGGAATGGTAAACATAAAACACATCGTTAATTGTTGCTGCACATTCCTGGACATTTTACGTGCTCTGGGGAGCAGTGAATGTTTCCACTCCAATAAGTACATTTTGGGCCTTATTTTCTCGTGGTGGAGAAATGAACGAACGCGAGGCAGCGCAGTACAGAGAGAGAATGCTACCAGTCACATCAAGCTCTAGTTGGACAGTGCGCAGATCTGTGTTTCATCCTCAGAAAGTATCTGTAAATCTCAGAAGGATACAGTAAATATTCCCCGGGATTTAAAGTATTAGGGGCGGCACGGTGGCGCAGCGGTAGAATTACAGTCTTATTGTGCCAGAGACCTGAGTTTCTGTATTACGTTTGTATGTTCTCCCTGTGACCGCCTGGGTTTCCGTCGGGTGCTCCGGTTTCCTCCCACACTCCAAAGACATCTAGTTTTCAATAGAATTGTAAATTGTCCCTATTTACGATAGTGCTGGTGAATGGGGTGATCATTGGTCGGCGCAGACTCAGTGGGCCGAAGTGCCTGTTTAAAGTCAAAAGGTGATGATCAGGTAGATTCTCAAGCCCGACAGCAATTGAGTGCGATTGAAGTGTTTAAGAACTTGGTAGGAATTAGGGGAACTATATACTCTGGTAGGAAAGTCAAGAACAAGGCATGAGTAAGCTTAGAATTGGAGCCAAGCCATTGTGGGGAGATAACCAGTAAGCAGTTCCCCGTGCTCTGTTGCTGGGAATCCCCTCCCTCAAACTGCTGAGGCTGGGGTTCGGTTTACAATATCAGTACTGGCATGGGAAGGTGACTGGAGTTGTTGGATTGAATGATTAAACTGCCTCGTGGTGGTAAGGTCCTGTGAGAGCCAGAGTTGACTTCAGCAACTCTCTCTCTGGTCTTCCTCTCATCAATCTGCAGAGCATCAACTGAGGTCAGATTAATGCAGAGTTTTCCTCTCGTACTGAGAATCCCTCCTCTCCATATAGTGAAGATAGACACAAACGGCTGGAGTAACTCAGCAGGACAGGCAGCATCCATGGAGGGAAGGAATGGGTGACGTTTCGGGACGAGACCCTTCTTCAGAGTGAGAGTCAGGGGAGTGGGTGGGGAGATATAGAGATAAGGAAGTGTCAGGTGTGATAACGAGACATCAAAGGGTGGTGATCTAGGGAAATGTAGAATAGATCATTGTTAGTTAGAAGGTAACAACAAAGCAAACAGATAAAATGTAATTGGAGACAGTCAGACTCTTCCAACACTCCATATAATGGTTTGACTCTGAAGACTGGAGAGTGGAGGAGGATGGAGCCGCTGGTGGTGACACGCGAGGAGTGGGCCGGTAGGAGAGGGACTGGGGTATTGCCTCCAGCGCCTTCAAGGTCGACTGCAATAAGTTTACCTGCAGCTTCTTGGGCTGAGCTGGATCTGCGTCGCTCCAGTACTTCCAGCACCTGGACCCCACTTTAGACTCTTGGTTTTCTTTGTAAACGGTGCTAAAATATGGCGACTGTGCACTTGTGGGTTGTGCAAAAGAATTTCACTGTGCTGTGAACACGAGACAATAATTAACTATTGAACTATATTGCGCTGCAAAGGAAAGCTACAGTGTCACTCAGTACCTCTGTCTCTTTCTTCCAGATGATGTGCTGTCAACCATTTTGGACCACGTCTTGAACGGCGTGCCCACCGACAAGCAGTTAAATCAGCTCTCTGGCCAAATGGGAACAGAATGGGAGCAGGTTGTGATGGATCTGGGACTGAGGAGTTCAGACATCTACCGATGTAAAATGAACCACCAGTACAACGTGCAGGCACAGATCTTGGCATCATTTATCCTTTGGAAGCAACGGCTGGGAAAACGAGCTACAGTACGGAACCTATGTACCAGTCTTACTTCAGCAGATGTGGACCCCACAGTAATAAAGGATGCATTTCAGTAAACAGTCTGGGCTGGGTTTCCCCACTACTAAGAGTGAAGGGCCAGTCGTATTTGACAGGGTGCAGCAAAGGAGCAGTGAATAGTAGACATAAAATGCTGGTGTAACTCAGCGGGCCGTCTTTGGAGAAAATGGATTGGTGACTTTTCGGGTCGGAATCCTTCCTCAGACTGAAAGATAGAGAAGGCCAGAACAAAACAGGGCTGGCAACAGATTACTTCGGGAAGGGTGGAACCCACAATGGCCCATTGCTGGTTGGGGAAGGATACAAGGATGCGAACAGTGGAACTCGTGGAACGACTAGGGTGGGCGGGTGGTGGGGCAGAATGCAGGAGTTACTTGATATTAGAGAAATCAACGTTCATAGCGCTGAGTTGTAAGCTGCCCAAGCAAAATATGTTCCTCTAATTTGCGAGTGGCCTCACTCTGACAGTGGAGGATGCCCAGGGCAGAAAGGTGAGGATGGGAATAGGAACGGGAGTGAATATATTTGGCAACCAAGAGATCGCATTGGCCAAGGCGGACTGAGCATGTGTTTAGCGAAACGATGGCCAAGTCCGCGCTTGGTCTCGCTGATATAGAACAGTCCACACTGGGAACACCGGATACTGTAGATGAGATTGGAGGAGGTGCAGGTAAATCTCGGCCTCAACTGAAAGGTCTGTCGGGGTCCCTGGATGAAGTCAAGGCAGGAAGCAGAAGACAGTGTTGGCTGGTGCTTTTCTTTGGTCTCCCCTCTGATATCCGAGACTTTTAAAACAATAAAAAGTAAAAGTATATAATGAATATTTAGTCAGAGAGTGGTTACTCTAGAATTAATTGCCACAGACGACTGCGGAGGCCAAGACAATGGTTATTTGTAAGGCAGAGATAGATGTTTGATTGGTGCGGGTGTCAGGGGTTATGGGGAGCAGACAGGTGCATGTGGTTGAGAGGAGATGATTATCAGCCGTGATTGAATGGCGGAGGAGACTTGATGGGCCGCATGGCCTAATTCTATTCCTACCACTCATGAATATTAAACTATTTTTAAATACTATAATGAGAAAGGTAAAGTCTCCAGTTTAATGCTTGGCTTTATCAAACTCTGCCTTTGGACTTCCATTGAATTCCATAACTCCATATCTACATGGGAATGGGAAATTGTCATATAGCCTGCCTGCCCACTGACATTATAAACCTTCAATGTCATCAAACCCTGGGCACCTTCCTCAACCTGTATCATATATGCAATATAACCATATAACATATAACCATATAACAATTACAGCACGGAGACAGGCCCTCTTGGCCCTTCCAGTCCGTGCCGACCATTTGTTTTCCCCTAGTCCCATCTACCTGCACTCAGACCATACCCCTCCATTCCCTTCACGTCCATATACCTATCCACTTTACTTTTAAATGTTAAAATCTATCCTGCCTCCACCACCTCTGCTGGAAGCTCATTCCACACAGCCACCACCCTCTGAGTAAAGAAGTTCCCCCTCATGTTACCCCTAAACTTCTGTCCCTTAATTCTCATGTATTGTCCTCTTGTTTGAATCTTCCTTACCCTCAATAGGAAAAGCTTATCCACGTCAACTCTGTCTATCCCTTTCATCATTTTAAAGACCTCAATCAAGTCCCCCCTTAACCTTCTGCGCTCCAAAGAATAAAGACCTAACTTGTTCAACCTTTCTCTGTAACATAGTTGCTGGAACCCTGGCAACATTCTAGTAAATCTCCTCTGTACTCTCTCTATTTTGTTGACATCCTTCCTATAACTAGGCGACCAAAATTGTACACCATACTCCAGAATTGCTCTTACCAATGCCTTGTACAATTTTAACATTACTTCCCTACTCCTATATTCAATGCTCTGATTTATAAAGGCCAGCACACCAAAGGCTTTCTTTACCACCCTATCTACATGCGATTCCACCTTCAGGGAACTATGCACAGTTATTCCTAGATCCCTCTGTTCCACAGCATTCCTCAATTCCCTACCATTTACCATGTACGTCCTATTTTGATTTGTCCTGCCAAGATGTAGCACTTCACACTTATCAGCATTAAACTCCATCTGCCATCTTTCAGCCCACTTTTCCAAATGGCCCAAATCTCTCTGTAGACTTTGAGAATCTACTTCATTATCCACAATACCACCAATCTTAGTATCATCTGCATACTTACTTATCCAATTTTCCACCCCATCATCCAGATCATTGATGTACATGACAAACAACAGTGGACCCAACACAGATCCCTGAGGCACCCCACTGGTCACCGGCTTCCAACCTGACAAACAGCCATCCACCATTACTCTCTGACATCTCCCATTCAGCCACTGTTGAATCCATCTTGCTACTCCGCCATTAACACCCAAAGATTGAACCTTCTGAACCAACCTTCCATGGGGAACCTTGTCAAAGGCCTTACTGAAATCCATATAGACAACATCCACTGCTTTACCCTCATCAATTTCCCTAGTTACCGCTTCAAAAAATTCAAGAAGGTTTGTCAAACATGACCTTCCAGGCACAAATCCATGTTGACTGTTCCTGATCAGACCCTGTTTATCCAGATGCTTATATATATTATCTCTAAGTATCCTTTCCATTAATTTGCCCACCACTGACGTCAAACTAATAGGTCTATAATTGCTAGGTTTATTCTTTGAACCCTTTTTAAACAATGGAACAACATGCGCAGTACGCCAATCCTTCGGCACTATTCCCGTTTCTAATGACATTTGAAATATTTCTGTCATAGCTCCTGCTATTTCTACACTAACTTCCCTCAATGTCCTAGGAAATATCCTGTCAGGACCTGGAGACTTATCCATCTTTATATTTTTCAAAAGTGTCAGTACTTCCTCCTCTTTGAATCTCATAGTTTCCATAGCTACTCTACTTTTTTCCCTTACCTCACAGAGTTCAATATCCTTCTCCTTGGTGAATACCGAAGAAAAGAAATTGTTCAATATCTCCCCCATCTCTTTTGGCTCTGCAGATAGCTGTCCATTCTGGTTCTCTAATGGTCCAATTTTATCCCTTGTTATCCTTTTGCTATTAATATAGCTGTAGAAACCCTTTGGATTTACTTTCACCTTTCTTGCCAAAGCAACCTCATATCTTCTTTTAGCCTTCCTAATTTCTTTCTTAAGATTCTTTTTACATTCTTTATACTCCTCTAGCACCTCATTTACTCCATGCCTCCTATAATTATTGTAGATATCTCTCTTTTTTTCGAAACAAGTGTCTAATTTCCCTTGAAAACCATGGCTCTTTCCAATTTTTACTATTTCCTTTCAACCTAACAGGGACATAAAGATTCTGTACTCTTACAATTTCCCCTTTAAATGTCCTCCATTTCTCTTCTACATCCTTCCCATGAAACAAAGTGTCCCAATTCACTCCTTTAAAATCCTCACGCATTCCCTCAAAGTTAGCCTTTCTCCAATCAAAAATCTCCACTCTAGGTCCTGTTCTGACTCGCTCCATAATTATATTGAAACTAATGGTATTGTGATCACTGGTCCCGAAGTGCTCACCAACGCATACCTCCGTCACCTGACCTGCCTCATTTCCTAACAGGAGGTCCAGCACTGCCCCTTCTCTGGTCGGTACCTCTATGTACTGCTGCAAAAAACTATCCTGCACACATTTTACAAACTCCAAACCATCCAGCCCATTTACAGAATGTGTTTCCCAGTCTATTTTTGGGAAATTGAAATCTCCCACAATCACAATATGTGAGAACGGACAGGAAATGTCCTCCTTGTAACTGCAGTAAACTGCAACTCTACGGATAATCGAAGAAACAAGGCAGTTACTTTGAGATAGTAAATGATACAGAAAATCGGTGAAGTCTATAGATTTAAATTATGTTTTAAGCATTTTGGTGACTTGAAATTGTATACAAGTAGGTACTTAAACAAAGATGTATATTATTCAAGTTTGGAAGTGTTGCATGTATGCATGAGCAATGTTTAGCCAGAGCTCGAAGCATCATTTTGGGTTTAGATTTATTATTGTCATGTGTACATTGAAAAGCCAGGCCCTTACGAAGCTTTTCAAATAGGGGGGTGGCATGACAGGATTTACGGAACCAGGGTTGGTATATAGGGTAAGGCCAACGAATGCCCTTGCATTAGTAGTAGTGGTAAATGGCAATATACATTCAGGAGTACCTGTTCCATTGTTTTTTTTGCACAATCCGCAGGCTTTGCCACTTTCATTTTACTGCACATCTTGTATGTGTATATGACAAATAAACTTGACTTACCTTGACTTGATGACTTACCTTGGCTTGACTTACCTTGACTTGATTTGGCAGCATCATGCCAATCACATTGCATTTTGCTGTCATTGCTCATGGAAGTCCTGGTGTAGTGTTGCAGGTGACGAAGAAGGGTCTCGACCCGAAACGTCGCCTATCTCCTTCGCTCCTTAGATGCTGCTGCACCCGCTGAGTTTCTCCAGCTTTTTGTGTAACCCCAGATCTTCCAACTCCATCTTCTGCCTAGCTTCCACAGCAGCAACATCATCAACGGACTGCTGCATTACTGCGGACAGATCCACGATGACCCTGAAAAAATTCAGATTTTTAGTAATATTCAAATTATATTAAAGATATGCTGCAAAAAGAGTCACAAACATTGGAAATCATATTGTTATCAAGGCAAAGAAAGCAGTTCCAATTGTTTGATATTATTTGATATTATTCATAAGGAAAAAATATAATAGCTCTAAAACCTACCTCAATTTTGCAATCTCATTAAAGATATTCCCCCTTTCCCTCTCCCCTCCATAATTTATCTCCCCCTTCCCTTCTCTCTCTCCGTCTCCCCCCTCTTTCTGGCGGGGGGGCGAAGTTTAAGGTGGTGCGGGGGCGGCGGGGGCCTAGCGGCGGTCAGCGAGGCCCAGCGGGGGTGGCGGAAGATGGTTTGGGGGATGCGAGGGCAGCGGCATCTGGTTATGGGGTTATAGCCGCTCCTGCCGAGGCTCCGACGCCGTGGATGGAAACGCTGGACCGGGGGGCACAAACCACACCCCCCCCCCACCCGCCACACGGATGGAAACGCTGGACCGGGGGGCACACACCACTCCCGCACCGCGGATGGAAACGCTGGACGGAGTGGGTGGCAGACACCACAACGCACACCGCGCACCCCCCACCCCTCCCCCCCCTTCCACTACTTACCTGAAGTAGACGCGAGGCATCGAGTTCAATGGGTGAAGCACAAATGGGGGTCTGATCGCGCCCGGGCCCACTGCACACGCGCGGAGAGACGGCGTCATTTTGCGTAGCTTCCCCAACTGCGCAGGCGCGGATGGGCGCATTTTCTTTTCCTCCCCCCAGCGGCCGGAACCAGAATTTCAGGCGATTTCTGACAGTGGAAACGCTGATTGTGCTCCTCTTTATAAAAAAAAAATTCTGGGAATTTTTTCTTTCTCTGGCTGAAAAAAAGGGGGGGTGCGGTCGCACCCAGCACACCCCCCCTTCGGACGGGCATGAAAGCTTTGTTTTGCTTGCTATCCCAACAGATCGGATATAAGGTAGACACAAAATGCTGGAGTAACTCAGCGGGTGAGGCAGCATCTATGGAGAGAAGGCATTGGTGACGTTTCCGGTCGAGACCCTTCTTCAGACTGACATTAGGGGAGTGGGCGGGAAAAGGAAAGAATGTAGGCGGAGACAGTAAGACTAGTGGGAGAACTGGGAACGGGATGGAGAGAGATAGCAAGAGCGACCTGAAATTAGAGAAGTCAACGTTGATACCATTGGGATGCAAACTACTCAAGTGAAAATATGAGGTGCTGTTCCTCCAATTTGCACGAGGCCTCACTCTGACAATGGAGGAGGCCCAGGACAGAAAGATCAGATTGGGAATGGGAGGGGAAGTTGAAGTGCTGAGCAACCGGGAGATCAGCTTGGTTAAGATGGAGCGGAGGTGTTCAACAAAACGGTCGCCGAGCCTATGTTTGGTCTCACCGATGTACAGAAATTGACACCTGGAACAGCGGATGCAGTAGATGAGGTTGGAGAAGGTGCAAGTGAACCTCTGCCACACCTGGATAGACTGGGTCCTTGGATGGAGTCGGGAGGTTCTGTGGAAGGGGAGGTTTGGGTGGGAAGGGATGAGTTGACCTTGGAGTTGCGGAGGGAACATTCTCTGCGGAAAGCAGAAAGGGGTGGAGATGGGAAGATGTGGCCAGTAGCGGGATCCCATGGGAGGTGGCGAAAATGTTGGAGGATTATATGCTGTATGCGACGGCTGGTGGGGTGGAAGGTGAGGACAGGGGGGACTCTGTCCTTGTTACGAATGAGGGGAAGGGGAGTAAGAGCAGAGCTGCGGGATATCAGGCAGACCTCAGTGAGAGCCTCATCTATAATCGAAGAGGGGAACCCCCGTTCCCTAAAGAATGAGGATATCTCCGATGCCCTGGTATGGAAAACCTCATCCTGGGCGCAGATGCGGCGTCGACGGCGGAGTTGAGAGTAGGGGATAGATTCTTTACAGGTAGCAGGGTGGGAAGAAGTGTAGTCAAGATAGCCATGGGAGTCAGTTGGTTTGTAGTAGATATAACATACATAAATACAATCAAATCAAACTCAAGATTTAAGAGTAGAGCAATTGTTTTGGATGGCAGTAGATTCTTCTCTGGGATGAGCAGACAAAGAGTTGCCGTGCTCTGGTGCCGTCTTGCCCCAATTAACAATTTGGTGTTGGGTTATTGTTATTATCAATTGTATAGAGATACAGTTTCCTCCCACGCTCCAAGGACAAACAGGTTTGTAGACTAAGTGGCTTGGTAGAAATGTAAATGTCCCTAATGTGGGTTGGGAGATTGCAACCTTCACGTGGTCCGCCCTGTTTCGATGAATGCAATCAACCTGGCGTGCACAATCAAGTAAGATCAAATAGAACAAGTTGTCCTACAACTTTAGGCTGTGCACGCCATATGCAAGAAGAAGTCCCTAATGTGTGTAGGATATAGCAATGTTACAAAATTTTGAGATTTTAATAAGCAAGTCTGCAATTTATCCCATGCAGATAAAGCATAAAAAGAAGTTTAATTTGACACCTAATTCACTTTCATATCTTCAGTATTAAAAAAGTTATGGCCATTTTCATACTTGGAAAATAGCATCTTGTTCCCCATTGCCTTTCCATTGACAACACAAAAACTGTGATCTAGGACAGTCAAAAGCCTATAACTTTCTTAAAAATTAAGAGAACTCAATGAAATGTTCAGTTATTATAGATTGAAGCATTCTGAAACAAATATGAAACAATATTATTTGGATGACCTGAAATTAAAGCATATAATTAGTTAGTTATCTAATTGTAGCTAATTACAAAATTCAATTACTAGATCTAAACATCTATCAATTTCTTAAGAAATTATAAACATTTTTAAATTGCCTGTGTCCAAATAACATACACAATAATCCACAACATGCTTTTTAAATCTCATTTTCATGAATTTATAGGCCAAATGGCAGGAATTTAGTGTTTAATGCCTGTAAATTAATGGCCATTTAAATCAGCTTGCAAGTGGGTTTTAGTGGAATGTGGTGGATTAGAACGTTGCAATTTGGGTTGAAGTCGGCAGGGAATATATAGCCGGTTCATACATTTTTTTTGTCCCCTTCTCGCAACATGAAAATGTGATTAAATGCTTCCTAAAAACCAAGTTTTTATGTAAAAATAAACTGTGTCACTTTTTTTATTGCCTACGTCTTTATCTGCAGAGCCAAAAGAGATGGGGGAGATATTGAACAATTTATTTTCTTCGGTATTCACCAAGGAGAAGGATATTGAACTCTGTGAGGTAAGGGAAAAAAGTAGAGTAGCTATGGAAACTATGAGATTCAAAGAGGAGGAAGTACTGACACTTTTGAAAAATATAAAGGTGGATAAGTCTCTGAGGTCTTGATTGAGGTCTTTAAAATGATGAAAGGGATAGACAGAGTTGACGTGGATAAGCTTTTCCCATTGAGGGTAAGGAAGATTCAAACAAGAGGACATGACATGAGAATTAAGGGACAGAAGTTTAGGGGTAACGTGAGGGGGAACTTCTTTACTCAGAGGGTGGTGGCTGTGTGGAATGAGCTTCCAGCAGAGGTGGTGGAGGCAGGATCGATTTTAACATTTAAAAGTAAAGTGGATAGGTATATGGACGTGAAGGGAATGGAGGGGTATGGTCTGAGTGCAGGTAGATGGGACTAGGCGAAAACAAATGGTCGGCACGGACTGGAAGGGCCGAGAGGGCCTGTCTCCGTGCTGTAATTGTTATATGGTTATATGGTTAGGTCCGTTCTGGTGTCAGCATTCAGAGCTTTAGAAGATGATTTTTAAACTACTCTAGTTAATAAATAATCTAGCGTAGTTTAAAAATAACTTCATGAATGAAATGTCGGAGCGATTTCTCTTTAGCGACGAAATTGCCTGACATGGATCGATTTGGACTGTCTAGGGAAAAACGGGATTTTAAACCAGCCCCCCTCTGAAAGGCGCCAAAGTCACGCACACGGGGAGCGGCAGAACAGCAGCGCTGCTAATGTAACATACCTATAGGATAGTGTTAATATGCGGAGATTGAGGGTCGGCGTGAACGAAGGGCCTGTTTCCACACTGAATCTCTGAACTAAGCGTTATGCTTGCACAATATCAATAGTGCATGTTGTAAATGAATTGTGAAGTCTTTCATTCATACTATTGAATTTTTCTTCTTGCGTATGGCGTGCACAGCCTAAAGTTGTAGGTCAAGGGTAGGCATCCAGGCCAGGACAGCATCAGTTGCTGGGTGAATGGCTTTGATGCCCCCAGGGATAAACCTCAGTGGGCAGTAATTCACCATGTGTGGGATGGTCTAGTCTGGTTGCCCGCAGTGGTCAGCAGGGCTGTCTGTCATCCCCCACTTACGCAGGTGATGGGCTGTTCTTGCATGGAGGGTGCGGATTCTGTTCAGGGTTAGCCATGGCTTGCGATGGAAGTCAAAACCCGGTGGTTTCACCGTGGGGTCTGTGATGACCTCTCCGTTGTTGGTGTTGGCATTTTTTCAGGCTCTTAGCCACTCGTCTTGGAGTTAAAGTCTTCCAGGGATTTAACGGAAGACCAGAAGTGTTTGCGGGACTTCAGGCACATGTTGGGCAGATTGTTCAAGTCAGCGTGGATGGGAAGGTCAGGGTTGGCGGCGATGGTGCACCAATCTCTCCCTTCTGCGTAAGCTGGGAGGGGCGATATGAGAGAGGACAGGGAGCCACTGCAAAGCTGTTGACTTAAGCATCCCTTTGATGACCTGCATTGCAGAATTAAGGACAGTGTCAACTCGTTTGGTGTGGCTGCTATTAGGCCAAGCTGTTGAGCAAAACTTGGCTGTTGAGTAGACTAGGGCTAAGCTTGCGGTATGGAGGGTGTGTGCATTGGATCCCCAGCTTTTGTCTGCACGTTTCCTGATGATGTTGACCCTTGCTTTCAGTTTATCAGCCACCCTCTTCAAGTGTTCACGATAGGTGAGGGTACGATCCAGGGTGACGCTGAAGTACTTGGAGAATTCTTTATTCTTTACCGGCTTACCACAAAACGACACTCGGAGCTTTGCATTGGCGAGACGATTGCTGAGAAGAAAGGCAGTGACAGTTGTCTTAGATGGGTTAGTACGAAGTCGCCAGAAGGTGAAGTATTCTTCCATCCCCTTCAAGTCTTGGGTTAGCACTCTGCTGATATCCACAAGGGCAGTTCCCTGTTAGGCAAGGGCATGGTCATTGTATACGCAAACTTCCTGGACGAGGTAGTTGGCATGTCACTCACATAAATGTTGAAGAGTAGGGGAGCTAGGACAGAGCCCTGGAGGAGTCCATCATGCAGGGTCCTGACAGAGGTGGTCTGGTTCCCAAGCGAGACCCTAAATCTACGGTTGCTGAGGATGGATGGGAGGGCACGCATGGTGGTTTGGCACTTCAAGATTCTGGAAGCTTCCAGCAACAAACCATGTCTCCACACGGTGTCATAAGCTGATGACAAATCGATGAGAGCAACACCAGTTTTCAGGGCACGTTGGAAGCCAGCCTCTATATTGGTAGTGAGGGCAAGGACTTGATCTGCGCAGCTTCTACCAGGTCTAACGCCAGCTTGCTCTCTGGGCAGAACAGGTTCCTTCAATGGAGATAGCCTGGCAAGCAGGAGGCGTTCAAACAGCTTGTAGGATGTACACGAGGGAGATGGGTAGGTAATTCGAGTGGTGGTGCCATTGAGTGTGGCAGCCTCGCCAGCAGCTGTCTACCCTTTTTGTTATTTTTTGTTGGTTTAAAAATATGTCTTTGGAGGTCTTTTAGTCTTTTTTTATGTGGGGGTGTGGGGGGGATGGGGAAACCGTTTCCCAGTCACTACCTGGTCGAAGATGCATCTTTTCTCCGAGCAGCATCTTTGCCTCCCCCCCTTGCACCCTGCCATCTGGATTGGCGCAGCCTTTCCTGCCGGAGACCGGCCAGAGCTTCAGCAGCGGTGCAGCACTGGATTCCATCGCGGAGCGGGCGATGCCTTACCGGGGTCGCCGTATTGAAGCTCCGGAGTGTTGGGCCTGCCAACTTTAACACCGTGGAGCTGTGGTCTGCCGAGCTTCCAGCCACGGGCGGCGCTGATTGTAACATCGCAGAGGCCTGGGATCTGTCGCCGAGGATCGCCAGTGTTGAATCTCCGTCTAGCATGGCCTGTGGACTTCGGGAGCCGCGGTCTCTGGTAGGAAGTGGCCGATTCGGAACTCCAAGCCGCTGAGAGTGTTCTTCCTTTCCGACACCGGAGCTCCGATCTTCCCGGCGAGAGGGCCTGAAACATCGGGCCGTCCGTAGAGGCGACTGCGGAGGCTTCCCTCACAGTGGGAAACGTTGATTCAGGTGTGGGGGATGTTCATGTTAAATTCTATAGTGTGTTCATTTTATTTTATTTGTGTGGCTGCATGGTAACTCACATTTCACTGCACCAATTGGTGTATGTGACAATCAATATAACTTGTAACTAGCTAGATCATCAGCAGATTTCTCAGGCTCGAGGATGGCGATGACTTTAGACTCTCTCCAGGCCTTAGAGATAATTCCACTACAATGGACATGGGTGAAAAAAGCAGCCAGCCAGTTGCGTCCAAGGGGGCCAAGGTTCTTCAGAAATTCCGGGTAGATCCCATCAACCCCTGCTGCTTTCCCAGCTTTAGTAAAGGACCGGCCTTTGTCTAAGTCAACTGGAGTGTTTGGATTAGAAAGGGGGGTTGAGGATGGCGAAGGAAAGATGGACTTTGTCAGGCTCCATCTCACTTCTTGTCGGGCTTCTTTGGAAGTGGCGACCTTCAAGCTTGCCAGCAGGCAAGAGGCTATTGCTGACAGCTTGGGGGTATTGTACCGGGCAGGAGCAACTAAACCAAGATAACAAAGGAGAGTCCAAGCCTTCCTGCTGGAGTGCCTAAAGTTCAAGTCATCTACAGTCTTTTGCCAGCGTTGACGTCTTGCTGCATCCAGGGAATCTAATAGTTCTGTGGCAGTATCTGGGTCCCCTGTGGCCTTATACTGTGGCCTCATACTGCATCAAGAGGTCTTCTGATTCAGGGAGCCAGCAAGGAGTGAAGTTTTTGCGGAAGCCTCTAGCGACGTACTTCTTTGCTGCAGCCTTCAGGATCGTGCAGAAGGACTTGTAGTTCTTGGGAACAGGTTCAAGACTTATGATCTTTTCCCCAACTTCTTGTGTGAAACTTGTCCAATCTGCTGTCCAGAAGTTCCATCGTGGGAGAGGCTTGGATGAGATCACAGGGATCTGTACACCGATGTGGATCTGAGCAGGTCTATGTTGACTGTGACGGAAGTGCTAAAGGATCTTACGTGATGCAAGGAAGGGGTGGCCTACATCGGTTGTTGATGTGAAGCAGAGGTCTGGGTGGTCGTCTCTCCTCCATCTGCTTGAGTGGAATGTGCCTTGTTGCTTGGCATCTTGGAGGAGGTAACGATCATTGTTGGATGCCCACATATCCAGTAATTCCATTAATCATCTTAGCTTAGGGCCTTCACAGTTTGGATCACCCGAGTTGCATTTTACCCCACAGCCAATCTAACAACATCAATATCGAGCACTTTTCTGGGGGTATTGCGTGCAATTACAGGAACAATGTGAAGGCCTTGGCGAGGATGCAGAGGAGGTCTACCTGAATCCTGCCCGGATTAGAAGGTTGCAGCTACAGGGAGATGTTGGATAGACTTGGATTATTTTCTCTGGAATGTCGGGAGATTGAGGGGAGATTAGATAGCAGTATATAAAATTATAAGAGGCGTGGAATGATAGAATTTAGACAGAACCTTTTTTCCAGGGTGGAAATATCCAGCACAAGGGGGCACTGTATAAGGTGAGAAGGGGGAAGTTTAATGGAGATGTGCGGATCATGTTTTTTACTCAAAGTAGTGGGAACCTGGAATGCGTTGCCAGCAGTGGTGGTGGATGCAGATATAATAGTGTTGTTTAAGAGGCTTTCAGATAGGAACATTGAAGTGGAGTAATTGGAGATTTATAAATCATGTACAGCCAGTTTAACTTGGCATCATCTTTGGTACAAACATTGTGGGCCGAAGGATCCAATCCTATGCTGTATTGTTCTAACGTCACTGCCCATATTATCTGCTCATTGTCTCTATTTTGGGCTAATCACCTCGGAGTCACGTGAGTGACTACGTGAATAGAAGCCCGTACAGCCGTTGGTGCGTCATGACGTCAGACGCTGGTGCAGTCGGGCGGTTGGAGCAGCAGCGCTCCTCCGAGCGGTAAGTGTAAACCGCGGGTTATTCGAAGAGCTGGAGAATTCGGCGGGTGCAGCAGCATCTAAGGAGCGAAGGAGATGGGCGACGTTGCGGGTCGAGACCCTGCTTCATACTTCACCCTCGATTCTCCAGCATTTGCAGTTCTTCGTTAAACAAGTTTAAAAGGTAAGGTTTTAAAAAAATGTTTACCGCATGTTCAATTTCTGCGACGGTTTGGGTAGAGAATGTTGCAGAAAGGGAAGAAGGTGTCGGCGAGGCGCTCCGGGGGTAGAAAGGAAAAGTGGCAGGAGAGTATTGAGAATGGAGGCCCGTCTGGTACACCTGGTCCGGTGCTGGCTACACAGCCAGTGGTTGCGGACCCACTGCCGGGGGGCAGTGGAGGCTTGTCAGTAGGGTGGAAGGCCACTGGCAAGTCTCTGTGGCCCGTAAATGAGGCGGGCCTGGAGGTTATACCCTCCATAGGAGAGTCCGTTTGCTCACGGCTCTCCCACGTCGAGATTCTATTTCAAAAGAATGCTCGACAGGGACCAGCTCCGTGGGGAGGAGTGGTGCCCAAGCCAGGCTGCTGGAGAGCTTGTGCTAGCAGCACCTGTTTCAGGGCTGCAGAACTATCCTGCCTGTGAGGAGGATGTTCCAGCTCCGTGAGGAGGAGTGGTGCCCAAGCCAGGCTGATGGAGAGCATGTGCTAGCAGCACCTGTTTCAGGGCTGCAGAACTATCCTGCCTGTGAGGAGGATGTTCTATCAGGGCAGTTTGCTGACACTGTTTCTATGCTGGGGGAGAGCAGTAAAGGTGTTCGGTTGGAGGTAATTCCGAACATTGCTGGGAAGTTTGCTGAGTGTAGAGGCAGGAAAGGCGATTGATGTAGAATTGGCCGAAGCCATTCAGTATATGCTCTCCCATCAGTTACAGGAGCTAGCTATGGATGAAGTAGCAAAAACTATAAAGCTCCTGTTAATTGTGATCTCCTGAAGGTACCGGTGGTTAATCACCAAATTTGCATAGATGGGTTTGCCTGCTAGGGCCCAGGAGATGAAGTTTAAAAAAAGTGCTTAAACTGTTGTCAGCAGGTATTACAGCTGTGGTGAAAGTTATTGATACAAATGATATGGTTGAAGCACACCAGGATGAACTGGGACTCCTTTGTAATGCATTTTGAAATTAATAATATCCGGAGGGCCGCTATTAGGCCAGTGCTAACCCGAATTTGGCGAGTTGTGCAAACCGACCAGTGTACCACCACGAAATCTGTTGTTTGGTGGTAACCTTGCAAAAAGGGTCAAAGACTATTATGAGGTTGTTATAACCATGGCCCTCATTAAGCCAGCTGGAAGCAAGGCAAAAAAGGTTCTCTACAAGAAGTCGAGGACAACAAGGCCGCAAGGAAAGATGCTGGTAAGGAATATAACATTGACAGACGATGAATTAACTGATGTTCCTGTTCAAATTGGGGAAGGTTAAAATTGTTCTCAAACAATGGCAGCAGTTGACATCAGATTTGTTCATACTTAGTGTATTGAAGGGGTGAAAAATTGGATTTTACTATAAGGACAGTCTACCTAATCAACATTTTCCTAGTCATAAACTTATTTTTCAGATGAGGAAAATGTGCTTATTCAAGCAGAGATTCAGTTGTTACATAAGAAGGGGTAATTGAGTCTTCTGTCTATCAAAGTCAACAATTTCTGTCAAGTATATTTCCCAGATCTAAAAAGACTGGGGGATGTACAATTATTTTGGATTTATCGAACAAATTTGTTTGTTATAGGCATTTCAAAATGGAGACCTTTACCACGGGGAACCATTGATTTAAAGAATGCGTATTACGCAGTGTCTATTCATGGTGATGATGATAGAAGATATTTGAAATTTATTTGGATGACTGAGCTGTGGCAATTCAGGACATTGCCGAATGGATTAACTTCAGCTCCTAGGTTATTTACTAAATTGGTAAAACCTGTGTTAGCATTACTTAGAGCTCAGGGGCATGTGGTAATGGCCTATTTAGATGATATTCTGATTGTTGGAAAGACTCATGCTGAAACCCAATCATCAGTTTCAGTTGTTAAAGTCACTTTTGAACAAATGGATTTGTTATTCACCCAGATAAATCTAAATTGTCACCAGTCCAAATTATTGATTATCTGGGATTTACCATTAATTCCAATCACATGTTGGTAACTTTGCCCAGGGATAAATTGAATCAGTTAATTGAGGACTGTGTTAATCTCGTTGGAGAACAACGGCCTTCGATTAGAGAAGTAGCCAGTTTTATTGGGAAGTTGTTGCAGCCTTTCCAGCTGTGCAGTATGGTCCTCTGCATTATCAACAATTACAACCATCAAAGGAACAGGCACTGAGAATACAAAGGGGCCATTTTTGATAGGCCTATGCAGTTGTCAGCTGGGGCGATTGCTGACATACAATGGTGGATAGTACATGTTTCAAAAAATTTAAGGAAGGTTTGGTGGAATCACCGTCACTGATATTACAGACTGATGTAAGTGCACTGGGTTGGGGTGCAACAGATATGTCTTCTAGTTGTGGATGCAGATGGAATGTGGATGAGACATCGCTTCCTCAATTAAGAGGGATTAATTATTTAGAGTTGTTGGGCACCTGGTATGGGCTCAAAGCTTATTGTTCTACAAGGAGGGATCTGCATGTGCAGGTCAGATTGACAACACCACAGCAGTGGCATATGTAAACCACATGGGTGGAGTTAAGTCACAGTCTTGTGATAGACTGGCTAACCAGATTTGGAGCTGGTGTATTGACCAAAATATCTGGCTTTCAGCACTTTATTTGCCAGGAAGAGGTCACGTCAGTTTAATGACAACATTGAATGGATGTTAAATCAGGATGTATTTAACCAAATGATTGATCAGTATGCATTGCCAGATATTGACTTGTTTGCATCTCGATTAAATCATCAGTTACCTAGATATGTTTCATGGTAACCAGATCCTGGGGCAGTAGCAGTGGATGCATTTTCGCTGCATTGGGGGAGGAATGTTTGTGTATGTATTTCCTTCATTCTGTCTCATCAGCAGATGTTTGCAAAAGATCAAGGAGGACTCCCGCTTCAGGGGTATTGGCAGTGCCAGATTGGCCTACACGAGCATGGTTTCCCATTGTATTACAAATGGCTAGGGAGCCTTACATGCTTATGCCCAAGAATAAAAATCTACTGGTAAATCCAGTCACTGGGGATCAACATCCTTTATAGGATCGTATTGATCTGTTAATTTGCAGATTTTAAGGAGGCCATACCTGGGGAGAGGACTGTCTCATCGGACGGTGGATGTTCTCACGTCGGCCTGCAGGGATAGTACACAGCAGCAATATATCACCTATATAACCATATAACAATTACAGCACGGAAACAGGCCCGCTCGGCCCTTCCAGTCCGTGCCGACCATTTGTTTTCCCCTAGTCCCATCTACCTGGACTCAGACCATACCCCTCCATTCCCTTCACGTCCATATACCTATCCACTTTACTCTTAAATGTTAAAATCGATCCTGCCTCCACCACTTCTGCTGGAAGCTGATTCCACACAGCCACCACCCTCTGAGTAAAGAAGTTCCCCCTCACGTTACCCCGAAACCTCTGTCCCTTAATTCTCATGTCATGCCCTCTTGTTTGAATCTTCCCTACCCTCAATGGGAAAAACGTATCCACGTCAACTCTGTCTATCCCTTTCATCATTTTAAAGACCTCAATCAAGTCCCCCCCTTAACCTTCTGCGCGCCAAAGAATAAAGACCTAACTTGTTCAACCTTTCTCTGTAACATAGTTGCTGGAACCCTGGCAACATTCTAGTAAATCTCCTCTGTACTCTCTCTATTTTGTTGACATCCTTCCTATAACTAGGCGACCAAAATTGTACACCATACTCCAGAATTGGTCTTACCAATGCCTTGTACAATTTTAACATTACTTCCCTACTCCTATATTCAATGCTCTGATTTATAAAGGCCAGCACACCAAAGGCTTTCTTTACCACCCTATCTACATGCGATTCCACCTTCAGGGAACTATGCACAGTTAGTCCTAGATCCCTCTGTTTCCACAGCATTCCTCAATTCCCTACCATTTACCATGTACGTCCTATTTTGATTTGTCCTGCCAAGATGTAGCACTTCACACTTATCAGCATTAAACTCCATCTGCCATCTTTCAGCCCACTTTTCCAAATGGCCCAAATCTCTCTGTAGATTTTGAAAATCTACTTCATTATCCACAACACCACCTATCTTAGTATCATCTGCATACATACTTATCCAATTTTCCACCCCATCATCCAGATCATTGATGTACATGACAAACAACAGTGGACCCAACACAGATCCCTGAGGCACCCCACTGGTCACCGGCTTCCAACCTGACAAACAGCCATCCACCATTACTCTCTGACATCTCCCATTCAGCCACTGTTGAATCCATCTTGCTACTCCGCCATTAACACCCAAAGATTGAACCTTCTTAACCAACCTTCCATGGGGAACCTTGTCAAAGGCCTTATAAAATCCATATAGACAACATCCACTGCTTTACCCTCATCAATTTCCCTAGTTACCGCTTCAAAAAATTCAAGAAGGTTTGTCAAACATGACCTTCCAGGCACAAATCCATGTTGACTGTTCCTGATCAGACCCTGTTTATCCAGATGCTTATATATATTATCTCTAAGTATCCTTTCCATTAATTTGCCCACCACTGACGTCAAACTAATAGGTCTATAATTGCTAGGTTTATTCTTTTAACCCTTTTTAAACAATGGAACAACATGCGCAGTACGCCAATCCTCCGGCACTATTCCCGTTTCTAATGACATTTGAAATATTTTCTGTCATAGCTCCTGCTATTTCTACACTAACTTCCCTCAATGTCCTAGGGAATATCCTGTCAGGACCTGGAGACTTATCCACTTTTATATTTTTCAAAAGTGTCAGTACTTCCTCCTCTTTGAATCTCATAGTTTCCATAGCTACTCTACTCTTTCCCCTTAACTCACCGAGTTCAATATCCTTCTCCTTGGTGAATACCGAAGAAAAGAAATTGTTCAATATCTCCCCCATCTCTTTTGGCTCTGCAGATAGCTGTCCATTCTGGTTCTCTAATGGTCCAATTTTATCCCTCTATAAGGAAGTGGGAGCAATTCTGCCTACAGCAGGATATTGTATATCATACTGCAGGGATTACGGATGTATTGGAGTTTATCAACTCTTTATTTTGACCAAAAAATTAAGTTACGGTGCGATTAATTCAGCCAGAAGTGCTCTGTCTTCTTATTTACCTATGAATGCAGAATTGCATACAGTAGGGACACAGTAAGGTGCCGGTGCAAACGATTTCAAGGTCCTCGCGGCCGCAGGATGGTCCAGTGAGCTAACTTTTCAGAGGTTTTATCACAAGCCGATTTCAAGGCTCGGGGTGTTTGCTGATTCTGGTGTCAGTACTGTTACATTTTTCCCCTGAGTTAGAGGGGTTTGTTATGAATTGTTTGTAAATAAACTGTTATTTCATTTAACAAATGTATTACTGATGCATGATTGATTGTTAACGACTTTTGAGTCAATCCAGGCAGTGTGAACGTCGGATTTGAGTCTGCGGCGTGAATTCACAGTGCTTTGAAGTCTTCACGTAGTCACTCACGTGACTCCGAAGTAAAATAGTAAGATTAAACGAGAACTTACCAGTTTGAAGTTTGATCTTTATTTTATGAGGAGTCGAGTTGAGGGACTACGTGCCCTCCGCTCCCACCCTCATAGATCTCATCTGGTAGTTCTAGTTTTATCATCTTACCGTTATACTTCGGTCATTGTTAGCTGTGAATTCATTCCGCTGCTTTGAAGATTGACACACCAACGGCTGTACGGGCTTCTATTCACGTAGTCCCTCAACTCGACTCCTCATGAAATAAAGATCAAACTTCAAACTCGTAAGTTCTCGTTTAATCTTACTATTTTGGGCTAATCACCTCAGTGGCTATTTTTTGAAAGGTTCAGCTCATAAGCTTCACATCCTCACCTCTCATGTGGCCAGTGACCTGAGCCATCTCCCACACATTCAATCTTTTTCAAGCACCACGAGCTTCACCTGTACTGTAGAGTTAACATCAAGATGCTTGTAGTTTTATCCGACCAATTCCACCCCCAGTCCACCCACTATCTCCCTGCAAACCACCTGACGTTCCCAGGGGGTCGCTGGCAGCAGACGCCCCGGGAGCCAACCGAGATGCCGGGCGCTGGGTCCCCTCGGCCAGACCCGGGGTTGGAGCCGTCAGGAGTGGTCCCTGCAACGTTTAAGGTCGGGCCAGTGGTCGAGGTCTAGGGCGGTTGAGGAAGGGGTCGGCTGTCCCGGACAGGACCACAGTGGGTGGTGGAGGTCAGACAGGCAGTGTGGGGGGCCACTGAGAACAAAGGGGGGCCAGGAATATGTAGGTTACCCTCTGAGGAACTTTTTACAGCACTGAGCCGGCACTCGCTGGAGTTTAGAAGAATGAGAGGGGACCTCATTGAAACTTACCAAATAGTGTAAGGCTGGGATAGAGTGGATGTGGAGAAGATGTTTCCACTAATGGGAGAGTCTAGCACTAGAGGTCATAGCTTCAGAATTAAAGGGTGTTATTTTAGAAAGGAGATGTGGAGAACTTTCTTTAGTCAGTGGGTGGTGAATTTGTGGCATTCTTTGCCACAGAAGGCCATGTAGGCCCTCAGTGGATGTTTTTAAGGCAGAGATAAATAGATTCTTGATTGTTACGGGTGTCGGGGGTTATGGGGAGAAGGTAGGAGATTGGATTAGGAGGGAGAGATAGATCAGCCATGATTGAATGGGGGAGTAGAGGTGATAGGCCCAATTAGGTTTACCAACTTTCTCACTACCAAATAAAGGACTGAAGGTCAAAATAAGGGACAAATTCCCGACGGCAATTCGTTGACCGACTTGGCCATGGGTGGGTGAATAATGAGTTGGCCCGGGTGCTGGACTGCACACAAAACCCAGGTGGCGGGCCAGCTGAGGAGTTTTGGCCCGGGCGCTGGACTTTGCGGGTGACGTCACAAGCAAAGTCCGGCACCCCATCCAAATCATGAACCGATGATCGGCCATGAGGAGGGGTGATGGTGTCGGCGGTAAGTGAAGGTCCGAAGGTTGGACAGCTGGCCGGGCTGCTAACCGACGGGGCCACGGGCAATGCGCTGTTGCTGCACTCCATGGGCTGTACTATGTCGGGCCAGGTGAGGCGGAGCCAGAAGCGGCGCTCCGACCCGACAGTACCCTCGACCCGAGTAGTAACAGTCAAGTGCATTCTCATATGGGACAACCTAATTTACCCCAAATACGGGATGTCCCGGCTAATACGGGACAGTTAGCAACACTAGGCCCAATGGCCTAATTCTACTCCTATTCCCTATGACCATTGGGGACTTAATGGGATACTTTGTAACTTTGTCGGTGCCCTTTATGTGGCCGCTATTTGCATACCTTGAGTATACAAAACAAAGAATCTCAATGTGACGTGTCTCATGTGATAATATAAAGTAGCATTCATTCATTCAGCCATTGTTTTATTCTTGTTTATTATTCCTCGTTCTTTACCGTTTCAGGTATACTGCCTTAAACTTCCACAGGTGTACGATAGAGAGAATATTGACTGGTTGCATCACGACCAGGTTCTGCAACTCAAAAACCAGGAAGGAAGGAGATTACAGAGCGTGGTGGGCACTGCCTAATCTATCACGAGTACTGACCTCTCCACCTCTCCACCATCGAAGGGATGTATAGGAGGCGCTGCCTCCAAAAGGCAGCCAGCATCATCAAAGACGCACACCACCCTTGTCATGCTCTCCTTTGATTCCTACCATCGAGAATAAGGTATCGGCGTGTAGGACAGAATTTTGTGTTTAACCTGTACCCTGAATCTGCCCTTCACGTGGGGCCCATTTGCCCTCTTAAGTGTGGCTCAGATAGAAACAGATGCAAAGTATATCTTGTAGATCAGTGGTGGGTAAACTGGACATGTCCAGGAACGCTGAGGTCCTGTACAAGAAGGGACAGAGCCGGCTGTACTTTTTGAGAAGGCTCCACTCCTTCAACATCTGCAGTAAGATGCTGCAGATGTTCTACCAATCGGTGGTAGCCAACGTTGGCTGGCTCTGCCCTGGGGGTGGAGTTGTCTTGGAGGGGAGGATGCTTCTCAAACTGTGGAGCATCCTGGACCATACAGCTCATCCCCTCCATGACACACTGGTCAACCTGAGGAGCACCTTCGGCAACAGACTGGTTCCACCAGGATGCAGCGCAGAATGCCATGGGATATCCTTCATCCCTGTGGCTATTAAACTGTACAACTCCTCCTCCTTCTGTCATGGAGTAGACTGAGACTGACTACCCTCCCTCACCCCCCCCCCCCCCCCCCATCCCCAATGTTTGCACATCCCCCAAGCTTTTCCACTCGTCACTGTAATTTCACGTTTCATGTATTTTGTGTTTTTATGACTGTTGGCAGATCAATTTCCTTCCTGGGATAAATAAAGTTCTACCGTATCGTATCATTTCTCAAACAAGTTGATTTATTCAAAGCCCTAACTACGCACGAGGAAACACTCTGAGAGAACCCAAAGTGCTTCAAAAATTCAGAGCACCCACTGCATTTTTATATTCTCACAACACAATAATTACATGTGGATTGTACATGTTTGAAGTAATTAATCATTGATCGATGATTTTATATCCGTTCATTTTTATCTTTCAACAGAGTTATTTATGCTTAATGTTCCCCGCTATTTAGAAAACCACTCTACCATTTATCTAACAAATGGGCGCAACAACATGTACTACTCCATGATCAGTTTTATTGCCCTCAGCTTAGTTTACATCTCCTAATGTTTATTTTAATTTAGTTATGCTATGCAATCTAAATACCATGATAAATTATCGTCACTATGTTGGCCTCTTTGCCCATCATGTTCCCCCAATATGTAAGCTCTTGGTTTGAATATGTTACAGCTTCCTTATAATTTTCAGATTTTTGTTCATCGAATAGGTACAGGGAATGTTCCTAAATTGAGATGGTGTTAATCTGGTTCAAGAATTGCTCCTTCCCAATAACCATTGGCCCTTTGAACATGACAGAACACTAAACTCTACTATGACCCATGGGCTGTCTCTGTGTGATCTAAGGACTTCGGAGGGGGTAGGGTTTGCACTAGTATTGGGGTTATTGATTCATTGATTTTTTTTGTTAATTATATATATAATCTATGCGTATTGTTTTCAGTGCTAGTTGTGCTGATACATGTAAGAATCTTGTTGTTCCATTGTTGGTACGTGTGACAATTAAATACACTTGACTCATGGCAGCAACCAGAGTGGATATCTAGAACAGACTGTCGTTAAAATGGTGTCCACTAGCTTCAAGAATAGCTTCTTCCCAATAACCATCGGCCCTTTGAACACTACACAACACTAACCTCTACTCTGACCCATGGTCTCTCTTTGGTTGTTCTAAGTATCTCGGGGGTGAGATTTGCAGTAGGGTTGTTAATTCTTTTTTTTTTTTGGTTCATTATATATTACCTATGTGTATTGGTTTTTGTGATTGTTGTGCTGATGCAAGTAAAAATTTAATTGTTCCATATAACAATTGGAGGGGGTGAGCTGTATACTATAACAATTATAATACTAATAACAAACAAGAACTTACCAGTTCGAAGTTTGATCGTTATTTTATGAGGAGTTACGATGAGGGATTACGTGAAGACCCCGCCTCACGCTGGCAACGGCATACTTCAAAGCAGCGGCATGAAAAACACAGAACACCAAAAGCCGGAGTAACATAGTAAGGCCCCACAAAAGACTCAGAACTACCATTTGATCATTTATTTTATGAGGGTGGGAGCGGAGGGCACGTAATCCCTCATCGTAACTCCTCATAAAATAACGATCAAACTTCGAACTGGTAAGTTCTTGTTTAATCTTACTATTTTACTTCGGACTCACGTGAGTGACTACGTGAAGATTTTAAAGCTTTCTGTGTTTTTTATGTCGTAGAATCAATCCGTACGACAGTCCGGCTAAGTAAACACATACATGAGAAACCAGACTAATGTTAGATCATTTCACAATTAACTTTTTAATGGTTTAAAGACCATATAATAACCCTCCTTATATCTGAGGGAAAATGATTACAAGTGATAAAAGATAGAAGTGACTACACCATTGATTATAGCAATTAATAGTAAACAAAGCAGGTGATTATAGTGCTCCCAACACCGCGTGTCCAAAGCTTGTCATAGTGTGAACAGGTTTATTGTAGAACTTTGAGAAAGTTTCTTCTTTACTCCACCCTGCGACTTTTAAAATATGCTCGAGGGGTACGTCCCCGCCCCTTCGCCGCGGACGTAGCTGCCGCCCTGGTGGAGTGAGATTTGAACACATCAGTGTCTACTCCCGCTAAAACCAACACCTGTTTCAACCATTTTGAGATAGTTTGAACTGAAGCTTTTGTGTGTGGTTTTTTGTGCGTAACCATTAACGCTTTTCATTTCCTCGAAGGGTGTCAGTAACTTTAATATATTCGTTCAAATGTTTAACCACACACAAAGTAGGATCAATAAGATAAGCTTGAAAGGTTACCTTTGTTCCAGATCTCCCTGGTCTGCTTTGTTTGATTAACTCGTAAACATAGAACACAACATTATCTGTAGTCACATGCATACAGTCTAAACGCAACATTTGTAAAGTTTGCACTCTTTGAGCTGAGACCAGTGACATTAACATGACTAATTTCAATGTCAATCTTTCCAATGTCAACCCTTCAATTGGAGTCCATTGTCTAAGTAGCGTAAGTACAATGCTCACATCCCAAATCTCTGTGTATCTTGGTTTGGGTGGATTAATATTAAAGATTCCTTTCATGAATCTAGATATTAATGGATGCGACCCAATTGATCTCTGATCAGTCATAATCCCTAAATAGGACGACAAAGCACTGCGTGCAGTGTTAATGGCACTGTAACTTAAATGTTGCTGAAAATGCAAATTGGCAAGGAATTCCAAAACATTTACAATATTTACAGTATCATAAGAAATATTTGACTGTGTGCAAAAGTCTTCCCATTTCTTAATATGTGTCATATATTGCTTTTGTGTGCTATTGCGCCATGATGCAACCATAACTTTCATAGTTTGGTCCGACAATCCCAGCTCCTGTAGTGGTCTGGTCAAAACCTGCAGATTAACAAATTCATATATGCATACAATGGGTAAATCTCTTTAGTTACCGGATTAGTCAAGATATCACTACAGTTAGGAATCGACATATATGGTTCTTTAATCATATTCAGCATTACTGGGAACCAAGGTTGAGTTGGCCAATTTGGAACTACCAACAATCCAGAAGCAGAATCTTGTTCTATCTTCTTCAAGCATCTCTGAATCAAAGCAAATGGTGGAAAAGCATAAAAGAACATCTTTCCCCAGTGTAATGAAAAAGCATCTACTGCTACTGCATCTGGATCATGTTCCCAAGACACATAAGTAGGCAACTGATGATTAAGCCTAGATGCAAACAAATCTATTTCTGGCAACCCAAATTGGTTTACAATATTCTTAAATATTGCTGGCTTAAGCATCCATTCCGTATTATCTTTAAAAATCCTGGACCTTTCATCTGCTACCACATTGTCCTTACCCGGAATGTAGCTTGCTGAAATCCATATTTGGCGACCAATACACCATTGCCATATCTCATTGGCCAGAGAATCACATGATACTGACCTAACTCCCCCCATGTGATTAATGTATGCAACAGCCGTTTTATTGTCTAACTGTATTAACACATGTAGACCCGTTTAGCACAACAATATGCTTCAAGTCCATAAAAAGCACCCAATAACTCCAAATAGTTAATACCATAAACTTGAAGAAACGCTTCTTCTTGAGCTTTCCATCTACCTCCACAACTGGAGGACGAATCTGTAGCCCCCCCATCCGAGAGCACTAGCATCCGTTTGTAAAACCATTTCAGGTTGTTTAATCATGATATTCTTAGCAGCTTGTGGGACATTTTCAACCCACCATTGTAATTCCAACACGGCTTCTTTTGTTAATTGCATAGGCCTGTCAAAGTGACCTGCCTTCTCTTTAAGAGCCCTTATTTTGTCCCTTTGAAGATTTTGATAATGCAATGGACCAAATTCTACTGCCGGAAATGCTGCTACCAAGTTTCCCAATGGTTTTTTCGCCACTTCTCGGATGGAGGGATAAGGTTTGTGAATGAGGTAATTACAAGTCATCAAGATGTCATTGGCCTTCTCTGTTGGCAAAGTAACTAACATAGTCACTGAGTTATTTACAAACCCCAAAAAGTTAATTGATTGTGCTAGCTGCATCTGGGACTTAATTGGATGAATCAAAACCCTAGCTTTTCAAACAAAGCTTTAGTAACTGAAACTGAGTGCTCAGCTGACTCTTGAGTATCACTAATTATCAGAATATCATCCAGATAAGCCATAACAATGTGTTTCTGTGCTCTTAATTGGGCTAAAACTGGTTTCAACAGTTTTGCAAAGAGTCTAGGATCCAAACTCAATCCATTTGGTAAAGCTTTAAAAACTGCCATAATTGTCCCAGCCAATTAAATTTTAAATACCTCCTGAAGCATTGATGAATTGCTACAGAATAATAGGCATCCTTCAAATCAATCTTAGCCATATAACACCCTGCTGAAATAAGATATTTTGCAGTACTGAATGTCTCCATCTTAAAATGTTTGTATTCTACAAACTTCTTCAGAATCTGTAAGGTCCAGAATAATTCTGCAACCACCATCTTTTTTATCTCTTCGAAATATATTAGAGACAAATTGATGCTTATGTTCATAAGTCTTTTCAATTACGCCTTTTCCAGATAATTTGTCAATTTCCACATTAATCTCCATTCTTTCCTCTGCAGAAAACACATAAGCATAAGCAGGTTCTATTCTGTACAGGAGGATTAACCCCTTCTTTAAAAATAATAATGGCTCCCGAAACTGCTTGTAATACATATCGATCAGAAGTAATGTTAAGCCAGGCATTATAAAACTTTTGCAATCTCCCTCCAACTGGAGAGTCATCCACAGTTTCTTTAAGTACATAAGTCTTTAATACCTCTGCGTATGAGCGTGGTGGTCTCCTTCTTCCCGAATACAGGGAAGCACTTGCCTGCAACAGCACGATAGTATTTTCGTGTCAAACTTCTGCTTCTATAACGGAAATCGAAACCCCTTCGGGTCGAAAAAAACCCTTCTTTGTCCAAAAACAAAAGGTTTAACATTGCTAAAATATTTAGTTTCTTCATCCAACTCTTTCAGCTGTTTCGGCAGATTTTCTCCAAACAAATACCCAGGAGCTTGAACTCCACTTTCTTGACACAGGCTTGCAAATCTAGGGTGAAATATGGGCCGAATCGCCGTTTTCCTCATGCAATTAATTTCATAGAATGAATTACATAATAAGCCCAAAGTATCCTTTTGAATCTTTTCCATTTCCAGATTCTCCATTTGCCTGCCATAGGCCGTAATGGCGGCAGAAATTAATTTGAGCACCTTTTGAAACTTCACTTCTAGGGCACTCATACTTGGAGTCATAGACGTCCATATCATCGGATTCACCGTAGGTACTTCCAATGAGGCACAATTTTCTTGGAGCTTTATATAATTCTGATGTTTCATTCATCACAGAACTGTGAAGTTGGTGAGATACCATATAATTTATGTTTGCAGCTAGGATTTCTTCCATAGCCTCACCACTTCCTTCAGGTATAGCAAAATCTTAGTGCTATCCCAGGCACATTAGGCCTTTTCTTTTTACTTTGTGGTGTGCTTTCAAAAGCCATATAGCCACCAGCAGGGACTGCCTTCTGCAGCCCTAAATCAATTGGGATATCATCCCATGAGACTTCTTCCAGCCCAAATCCTGGGTCCGGAGTATCATATTCCCAACTTGGCCCACAGCCATATTCATCATATTCAAACCCCTCAGGGATTTTTTGGGATTCATCTGGGTACTCTGACCCTTGTCCTCATTATTGTTTGGAGAACTTTCTCCATATGCTCCATTTTTTAGCCACATAGTTTTTATTGTCTGGAGGTCTTTCAATATCAGAGTCATCAGAAACCACGGGCCTCTCAGATTTCTTTTTGCATTTTTTAGGAACATTTTCCTCCGTGGTCATTATTTCTGGAGAATCTGGAAACTCACTATCGGGTACATCAGCGGCCAACGGTATCGGAACCGGGTCCGCACTAACTTCGCGTCCCGTATTTTTACTTTCACCCCCGGGAACATCTTTTTACCCCGCGAAAACTTCTTTCCCGATTTCTCCATTTTTCTTTAATAATCAGTGCTCAATCAGCACGTTAACGTGGCTCTAGATTTTCTTTAGTTTCGTTTTGCTGGAGCCACCCAGCGTAACCTAAAAAACGCCCCGGTGTAACTTCACTTACCTGCGGGCCGTTCCGACCGCTGCCGAGGAGCTGCTCCTTACTGCAGCTCCTCCTCGCGCCGTCAGCGTTGACGTCATGCCCGTTGCCAGCGTGAGGCGGGGTCTTCACGTAGTCACTCACGTGACTTCCGAAGTAAAATACATATAACAATGAAATACTCTTGACTCATGACGGTAACCAGAGTGGCGGCAAGCAAACCATTGGCTGTCGTGGTGAAAATATGACCTGTCCTAATGGCTACCTACTCCGAGTATAATTTCCTAACCAGCTGAGAGTTGGGAGGGAGAGTGTGCCGACTGGAAACAGATGGCCTGGAGAAGCATGAGGAAAGTTGTCTGCGTATTTGAATAATTCTGCAGCAATAAAACAGACAGAGCACTTGGTGTGGATTCAAGCACTTCAGGAACAAAGAAAGGCAAAGAAGACATTGAAGTAAGCCAGCCAGGCCGGATAGATATGTAGTTTTGAATCTTTGCCAGAGGTATAAAAAAGTCTGCTTCCCAGTTGAAATCTGGGTCTTTTCTCCAAAGATACTGCTTTTCACTGTTCAGCCAGTTCCTCTCACTCTGATTTTATGATCTGTTCCTCCTACAGAACCCTTGAACCGTTGCACACAATCTTATTTTACAGAAGGGAAAAATATTTTTCTTGTAACTGGAAGTACAGCATCTGTCTTAATTGAGTAGCTGCAAACACTATCAGGAGTTGGGACCCAACCATCTATAGGAAGATAACGTGTGTGTGACCTGGCAGGTTTGCTATTGGTCCCACTAAAGCTGCAGATGAGGGAGGAATTGTGCTCGATGTAGCAGAGAGCCAATTGCAGGCTCACCAGCCTCCCCCTCAGTGTGGCAGTGCGGAAAAAAACAAAACAAATAGTTTCTGCAGCAGATGACCTATTGAATGTTTCTAGGAAGTGTGCTGACAACCTCATCGGCTGCTTTCTTGGAAGTCAGTGCGAGGCTGGCTTCCCTCCAAAGACCTCCAGGCATGCACTGGACTACTGCCCAACGCTGGGTCTGACAGGAGAAACTTATTAATGTGGGTGCAGCGATCACTTAATCACCCTCCTGCTTCGTTAATAGCATGGAATGCACTAAATTTAATGAGGTGCAAATAACAAGAGGTGTTTGTGCAGTTCATATTACAGAGAATGGAATACTTTATTGTCACATGTGACTAGACACAGTGAAAATCTTTGCTTGCATACCCAATGTATACAAATGGCAGCCACCAACAGTGCCGACAAAGTAAAGCCCTTGTCCCACTTTCCCGAGTTACTCACGAAGTCTCCCGACTTTTCCCCTTGATTCAAATTCTGAGAATTACGGTAATAGGCAGTCGTGGGTACTCGGGGCTATTTTTTAAAATCGTGGACATTTTTCAACATGCTGAAAAAAACGTCCTGACTTACCTGATGCCCCGAGTACCTATGGCTGGCATTACGAGCCGCTACGAAATATCTATGGACTCGCTCCGGAAATTCCCCGAGTTTGAATCAAGGGGAAAACTCGGGAGAATTCGTGGTAACTCGGGAAAGTGGGCCAGGGGCTTTACAAAGCACGCAGGCTCCTCCTTTTGTTCTTTCCCTTCCCCCTCACGGCGGTTCCTCCACGCCGGGTCCTCCATTGTTCTTCCCCACGCTCTCTTTGACCGTGAGTCAAGTCCACCACCACCGAGGCCCCATCGTCACGAGGCTTCACCGCCAAGGGTAGGGTAGTGTTAATGTGCGGGGATCGCTGATTGGCCTGGTCTCAGTGGGCTGAAGGGCCTGTTTCCGCGTTGTATCTCTAAACTAAACTACACTAAAACACGGCAACTGTAAAGGAACCAAGCTCCAAATGATCAGGAACAAAAACTCGAAAGAAGAGTTTAAGAAGGGTCGTGAATTGAAGAAGAGTCTCGACCCGAAACGTCGCCTATTCCTTCTCTCCATAGATGCTGCCTCACCCGCTGAGTTTCTCCAGCATTTTTGATCTACCTTCAATTTTTGCAGCATCTGCAGTTCTTTCTTAAACACTTAGACTCGAAATATCAGTAAATGAAAAAAGCTTGAAAATTGTGGGAAAAAGTTGATGAGTTTCCTGCCAAGACCTCTTCCTGACTCTGTAGAAGCAATTTTTTGAGATTGTTTTGATTAGCTATTTGTTTGTTAGCTGTATTAAGGGATCAGGAGGCAAGGCAGACGAACAGTCAAGATACAGAAGATAAACACAAAAAGCTGGAGTAACTCTGCGGATCAGGCAGCATCTCTGCAGAAAAGGAATAGGTGATGTTTCGAGTCGAGACCCTTCTTCACACTAAGAGGCAAGGGAGATGGAAACTAGAAGCATGGAAAGGTTCAGAACAAATCGAATTAGAATTTTGAGATGTGCACAATTAAAAAGGGGTTAGACAAGTGAAGTATAAAGAAACCATTTTTCGATTATTAGGTAATTCAAATAATGTTATAGAGGCATATAGTGTGGAAACAGACTTGGCCCAACATGCCCGCACCGACCAGTATGTCCCATCTTGACACTAGTTCCACTTGCCTGTGTTTGGCCCATATCCCTCTAAACCTGTCTTATCCATGTACCTGTCTAATTGTTTCTTAAATGTTGCGATAGCCCCTGCCTCAACTACCTCCTCCAGCAGCTTGTTCCATACACCCACCACCCTTTGTGTGAAAAAGTTACCCCTTAAATTCCTATTAAATCTTTCCCGCTTCACCTTAAACCTATGCTCTCTGGTTCTCGATTCCCCAACTCTAGGAAGAGATTCTGTGAGTCTACCCGATCTATTCCTCTGATGATTTTATACACCTCTATAAGATCACTTCTCATCCTCCTGTGCTCCAGGGAATAGAATCCCAGCCTACTCAACCTCTCCCTGTAGCCCAGACAATCGAATCCCGGCAACATTCTCGTAAAATCTTCTCAGCACTCTTTCCAACTTAACAACATCTTTCCTATAACATGGTGATCAGAACTAAGTAGAGTACTCTAAATGCGGCCCCACCAACGTCTTGTATAACTGCAACATGACCTCCCAACTTCTATACTGACTGATGTAGGCCAATGTGCCAAATGACTTTTTGAACACCCGATCTACCTGTTGCTCCACTTTCAAGGATATCCCAGCACTCCTAGATCACTCTGCTCTACAACACTCCCCAGAGCCCTACCATTCACTCCCATTCACTATGGGGTCACATTCACATTCAACTGCTGGAGGAACTCGGTGGGTCAAGCAATATCTGTGTGAAGGGCAAGAACTGATGCAGGGTCTTGACCGGAAACATCTGCATTTCCTTTCACCCCGCAGATGCTGCCCGGTTTGTTTCAGCGGTTTATTTTTTGATTGATGAATCTCGCAGTTTAAGAATTAAGAAACAGTAGAATGTTAATCTAGAAATATTTAACACATGGACAACAGTCGAAAGACAGTGACAGGAGATTTGAAATGCTGGACCGCCTGGTGGCTGTGACGGTTTATAACATAAAGGGCGACACGGTGGCGCAGCGGTAGAGTTGCTGCCATTCAGTGCCAACGGCCCGGGTTCAATCCTGACTATGGGTGATGTCTGTACGGCGTTTGTACGTTCTCCCCGTGACCTGTGTGGGTTTTGCCCGGGTGCTGCGGTTTCCTCTAAAGACCTTCAGGTTTGTAGGTTAATTGGATTGGTACAAATGTAAATCGTCCCTAGTGTGTAGGATAGTGTTCATGTATGGGTACCGCTGGATGGCGCAGACTCGGTGGGCCGAAGGGCCTGTTTCCATGCTGTATCTCTAAACTAAACTGAAAGACCATGAGACTTGAATATCGTGTTATACCTGGACTAATCCGGGGTGCGATAACCTGACCAGTCACAGTTCTGGCTCCGCTTGCAGGGCCATCCTGTGATAATGACAGCCAGACCTCTTCTAAAATCTATTTTCTCATGAACGGCTTACATGCAAAATTGTTAGAGATTCGTTCGAAAATCGTGCACAAAGAGCTGTTTGACTGACGATAGGCACAAAATGCCGGAGTTACTCAGCGGGTCAGGCAGCATCTCACTGGGGGGGGGGGGTGGGGGGGGGGGGGGGGGGGGGGGGGGGGGGGGGGGGGGGGGGGGGGGGGGGTGGGGGGGGGGGGGGGGGGGGGGTGGGGTGGGGGGGGGGGGGGGGAATAAGTAAAACATGTGTACAAAATCAAGAGAGGAATAAATGAGGTAGATGCACAGAGTCTCTTGCCCAGAGTAGGGGAATCGAGAACCAGAGGATACAGGTTTAAAGTGAGGGAGGGAAGATTTAATGGGTAACATTTTGGTGGGTGTATGGAACAAGTGGGAAGCTAGAGTTACTCCAGCATTTTGTGCCTATCTTCGGTGTAAACCAGCATCTGCAGTTCCTTCCCACGCACGCTGTTTGACTGATATCTGGCACAGAATGTCGGTCCTGGGGATTACAGACCAGCTGCTGTTTATCAAGGTTTATGTTGCTAAGTGCAACTGAGATCTGAACAAGGGAAGCGACCACATTTCCATATCTTTAGGTTCCCGGTGGCTTAGTTGAACTTTATCCACTGATTGGAGTCTGACGAAGGGCCCGATTCGAAACAGCGCCTGTACATTCCCTCCACAGATGCTGCCTGACCTGCTGAGTCCCTCCATCACGTTCTCCCAGTAACCACGTGGGTTGTTTCCATGCTGTATCTCTAACCGAAACCAAAAGAGGAACTGCAGTTGCTGTATTTACAGAAAAAACCCCCACAAACTGCTCAAGTATCTCAGCAGGCCAGGCATCTCTGGAAGACATGGATAGATGACGATTTGGATGTCTTCAAGCCCTTCTACAGACACAGGCTTACAGAAAGGGTGAGAAATGGAGACAAAATGAGGAAATGAGTCAATATGGTCTCAGACAAGGCCAACTTGTTTGCCATTTCGTATATTGCCATCTCTTAAAGATAGCGGAGTCAGGGGATATGGGGAGAAGGCTGGAACGGGGTACTGATTGTGGATGATCACCCAAGATCACATTGAATGGCGGTGTTGGCTCGAAGGGCCGACTGGCCTACTCCTGCACCTATTGTCTATTCATACACCCTTCAAAACACTGGAGTAGACTTACCTACCATGTTCCACTATATGAAACAACTAACACATTATATTACACATTGTTTAGTTTAGTTTAGTTCAGAGATGCAGGTGCAGCAGGCAGTGAAGAAAGCAAATGGTATGCTAGCATTCATAGCGAAAGGATTTGAGTATAGGAGCAGGGAGGGTCTACTGCAGTTGTACAGGGTTTTGGTGAGACCACACCTGGAGTATTGCGTACAGTTTTGGTCTCCAAATCTGAGGAAAGACATTCTTGCCATAGAGGGGGTTCAGAGAAGGTTCACCAGACTGATTCCTGGTATGTTGGGACTTTCATATGAAGAAAGACTGGATAGACTCGGCTTGTACTCACTGGAATTTAGAAGATTGAGGGGGGATCTTATAGAAACTTACATAATTCTTAAGGGGTTGGACAAGCTAGTCGCAGGAAGATTGTTCCCTATGTTGGGGGAGTCCAGAACAAGGGGTCACAGTCTAAGGATAAGGGGGAATTCCTTTAGGACCGAGATGAGGAAAACATTCTTTACACAGAGAGTGGTGAGTCTCAGGAATTCTCTGCCACAGAAGGTCGTTGAGGCCAGTTCATTGGCTATATTCAAGAGGGAGTTGGATGTGGCTCTTGTGGCTAAAGGGATCAGGGGATATGGAGAGAAGGCAGGTACGGGATACTGATTTGGATGATCAGCCATGATCATATTGAATGGTGGTGCAGGCTCAAAGGGCCGAATGGCCTACTCCTGCACCTATTTTTCTATGTTTCTATGTTTCTATGAGATACAGCCCGGAAAACGGCCCTTTGGCCCACCGAGTCTGTGACGATCAGCGAAGCCCGCACATTAACACTACCTTACACATACTAGAGACAATTTTACATTTATACCAAGCCAATTAACCTACAAACCTGTACATCTTTGGAGTGTGGGAAGAAACCGGAGCACCTGGAAAAAAATCAACGCAGGTCACGGGAAAAACATGCAAACTGCATACCGACAGCATCCGTAGTCAGGATCGATCCCGGGTCTCTGGTGCTGTGAGGCAGCTCTACCGCCGCGACACTGTCCTGCCCCTGTTAAAAAATATATTCATATTTCAGAACTTAGGACCTGAACATTGCTGAAATTTAGGTTGATTGTAAGGTCCTGCTTTCTGCCAACTTCCTCACAGTCATTTAATATGGTATTGGTTTATTATTCTCACTTTACTTTAGACTTTAGAGATACAGCTTGGAATCAAGCCCTTCGGTCCAACGAGTCTGCGCCGACCAGCGATCACTCCGTACTCTAGCCCTATCCTACACACTAGGGACAATTTACAACTTTTTACCAAGGCCAATAAACATACTAACCTGTACGTTTTTGGAGTATGGGAGAAAACCGGAGCACCCGGATGGGGGATCATGTATGAACTTATTGAGGTGCATGAAATCACGAGAGGAATAGATCGGGTAGAGTCTCTTGCCCAGAGTAGGGGAAACGAGAACCAGAGGACAGAGGTCCATGGTGAAGGGGGAAAGATTTAATAGGAATCTGACGGGTAACTTTTTCACACAAAGGGTGGTAGGTGTATCGAACAAGCTGCCAGAGGAGGTAGTTGAGGCTGGGACTATCGCAACGCTTAAGAAACAATTTGACAGGTACATGGACAGGACAGGTTTAGAGGGATATGCGCCAAACACAGGCAGGTTGGAATAGTGTAGATGGGACATGTTGGTCGATGTGGGCAAGTAGGGCCGATGGGCAAGTAGGGCCGATGGGCCTGTTTCCACGCCGTATCAGTCTATGACTGAGCAGTTTGTTCTGTGCTCCAGATTCCAGCATCCTCAGTGTCCCCAGATTCACCAATTGTGTTACATGCACCTTGCGTGGTTCCGAGTCTCAATCTAAAATATTGCCACGTCCTAACAATAGCAATGGTGCAGGACACACTAACTGGATGTTTCATAATATTAATACATCGGTATTTAAGAAATATTTGTTACATGCTTTGGGATGTCACAGATGTGTACAACAATATAAATTGAAACTAATTATTGTACAGTGACGCAGCGATAGAGTTGCTGCCTTACAGCAGCTACAGTGCCAGAGAACTGGGTTCGGTCCTGACTACGGGTGCTGTCTTTACGTACGGAGGTTGTATATTCACACTGAGACCGTGTGGGTTTTCTCCAAGATCTTCGGTTTCCTTATACACTCCAAAGACGTACAGATTTGTAGGTTAATTGGCTTGAAATAAGTGTAAATCGTCCCTATTGTGTGTAGGATAGCGTTAATATGCGATGATCACAGATCGGTGTGGATTCAGTAGGCCGAAGGGCCTGTTTCCGTGCTGTATCTCTGCATTAAAACTAAAAAAAGGATTGTTTGGCTAAAACTTGCATTTCAGAAGCAGCTCAATAACTGTGAAAAAAAAATCTTGTCGACAAGTCCCGATGAAGACTTTCAGAAACTCCTTATTTACTGAGCGATCATTTGAGAGAACTGTACCCTAGCAACCAAACATCAACATTATTGTGTGCTACTCAGAGTGTAAAAATAGATGTGGAGTGAATCATTATTTATATAAATGAAACATTGGCAGGGGTAACAGCTCCAAAGGTTTTGGAACCAAGAACACGTTGGCTAGGCTGGGACTCTATTCCCTGGAGCGCAGGAGGATGAGGGCTGATCTTATAGAGGTGTGTAAAATCATGAGAGGAATAGATCGTGTAGTCACACAGTGTCTCTTGCCCAGAGTAGGGGAATGGAGAACCAGAGGACATGGATTTAAGGTAAGGGGGAATATTTTATAGGTTACTTGAAGTTAGAGAGGTCAGGATTCATACCGTTGGGTTGTAAGCTGCACACACACCTACACACACACACACACACTGCTGTGAATGTCCCTCACTTGGATCCTGGACCATTGCTGATGAACCAGTTTAAAGTCATGACTGGGCAGTCACCGATGGATGAAGCTCATCCACCTTGACTCACCTTTCCTTGCACCAGCTAGAAATTCAAACCACCGGTTGGCCTTTAAACGTCGACACAGGGGGTCCTGTCATTGGGAATCACAACCACCCCACATGATGGCCAAGTGGGTAGAGCTCATATCTCCAGAGACCAATGGATGAAAAGCACCTCATATTTTGCTTGGGCAGCTTACAACCCAGTGGTATGAATATCGATTTCTCTGACTTCAAGTAACCCTTGCTTTCCCTCTCACTCCACCCCTCCCTCACTCCAGTTCTCCAACAAGTTTCACCGTCCTCCTGATTAATATTACTGATTGTATGCATCCTTGTCACCTCCCCCCAGCCAACAATGAACCATTCTAGACTTCCCTGCTCATTGTTTGCTTTGATCTTTCATTTTCACACCTTCACTATATATAGACTCCCTCTCCCCTGACTCACTCTGAAGAAGGGTCTCGTCCCGAAACGTCACCCATTCCTTCTCTCCAGAGATGCTGCCTGTCCCGCTGAGTTACTCCAGCATTTTGTGTCTATGACCAGGTTTGATCCTGACTTTTGGTGCTCTCTGTGTGGATTAGTTTAGTTTAAGTTAGTTTAGTTTAGTTTAGGTTAGTTTAGTTTAGTTTAGTTTAGAGATACAGTGCGGAACAGACCCTTCGGCCTACTGAGTTTGCACCGGCCAGCGATCCCTGCACATTAACACTATCCTTCACACACTAAGGACAAGTTTACATTTTACATTTATACCAAGCCAATTAATCATCAATCCTGTATGTCTTTGGAGTGTGGGAGGAAACCGAAGATCTCGGAGAAAACCCATGCAGGTCACCGGTTGAACATACAAACTCTGTACAGACAGCACCCATAGTCAGCATCAAACCCAGGTCTCTGTGAGGCAGCAACTCTACCGTTGTGCCTCCATGCCGCCCCAAAGTTTGCAGATGTTCCCTGGGACCGTGTGGGTTTTTCCCAGGGGCTCCAGTTTCCTCGTACAACCCAAAGATGTGCAGGTCGGCCGCTGCAAATTACCTCTGATGTGCAGGTGGGTGGTAGAATCTGGGGGCGATGAAGGTGTGTGGGGAGAATAAAATCGACTTGATGTAGAATTAATATAGCTGGCGTAGGTGATGCAGCATGGACTCAGCGGCAGATGGAGCTGTTTCCACTTTATTTGCTAATTGAGAATCTGTCCCATCTGGGAACCCTGTCACAGAGTCATAGAGAGATACAGTGTGGAAACAGGCCCTTCGGCCCAGCTTGCCCACACCAGCCAACATGTCCCACCTACACTAGTCCCACCTACACTAGTCCCACCTGCCAGCGGTTGGTCCATATCCCTCCAAACCTGTCCTATCCACGAACCTGAGTAATTGTTTCGTAAACGTTGTGATAGTCCCAGCCTCAACCCCCTCCTCTGGCAGCTTGTTCAATACGCCCACCACCCTTTGTGTGAAAAATTACTCCTCTGATCCCAAATAAATCTTTTCCTCTTCACCTTAAACCTATGTCCTCTGGCCCTCAATTTCCCTACTCTGGGCAAGAGATTCTGTGCATCTACCTGATCTATTCCTCTCATGATTTTATACACCTCTGTAAGATCACCCCTCATCCTCCTGCGCTCCAAGGAATAGAGATCAAGCCTACTCAATCTCTCCCTGTAGCTCAGTCCCTCTAGTCCCGGCAACATCCTCGTAAATCTTCTCTGAATCCTTTCAAGCTTGACAATATATTTTCTATAACATGGTGCCCAGAACTAAACACAATATTCTAAATGTGGTCGCACCAATGACATATAACGTCTTAAACAACGGCAACAATGTTTAGTTTTTGTTTATTATCATCATGGGTACCAAGATATAGGGACATTTCATTTGTTAAGTGCTATCCAGTCAGTGAAAAGTCTATACATAATCACATCAATCCGATTAAGCAGTGTTAAAAGATCTTCAATGATATAGATGGGTGGTCAGCACTGCACTCTAGTTGGTGAGAGGACGGTTCAGTTACTTGATAACAGCTGGGTAGAAACTGATTGAATCTGGAGGTGTGTATTTTCACACTTCTGTACCTCTTGTCTGATGGGAGATGGGAGATGGGCGAAGAGGAAGTGGCCGGGGTGAGACTGGTCCTTGATTATGTTGCTGGCCTTGCGGAGGCAGCGTGAAATGTAGATGGAGTCAATGGAAGGGAGACAGACACAAAATGCTGGGGTAACTCAGCGGGATAGGCAGCATCTCTGGAGAGAAGAAATGGATGACGTTTCAGGTCGAGTCCCTTCTTCAGGCTCCTTTCTTTGAGAACCTTCTTCTTCAATGGAAGGGAGGTTGGTTTGTGTGATAGTCTGGGCTACATTCACAATACTGCAATTTCTAGCGGTCTTGGATGGAGCTATTCCCAAACCGTGCCGCGATGCATCCTGATGGTGCACACATAGATGAATAGTCATAATGGGTCATGTCCAACGTGGGGTGGAAGATTGCAACCTTCACGTGGTCGGCCCTGTTTCGACGAATGCAATCAACCCGGCGTGCACAATCAAATAAGATCAAATAGAACAAATTGTCCTACAACGTTAGGCTGTGCACGCCATACGCAAGAAGAAGTGTCCAACGTGAAGTCTTTTGTTAATATCACTGTAGAAATCCAAAGCCTTTTGTCGGCACAGGTTGCCCAGGTGCTGCCTCATTCCGATGCTTCCTGCCATGATCATTATTCTCTGGGAACCACTGTGTACAATGTCTGTACGATGTCTGTATGGACAATGATGGACAATGATTGATTGCTACTTTATTGCTACATGTACTTTGCTCAGTGAAATGCTTTGTTTTGCATATATTATTCAAAGTATGCAAAGAGTCGCCACGTATAGGGTGTTGACAAAGTTACAAAGTGTTCAATGTAATTCCAATGGTCTCTCTTTGTTCTCAGTGGCATGTTCTGGACCGACTGACGGCCAGCAAACTTGATGGCAACGGCTCTCTGAAGGCCCAGCAGTCTCACCAGTGTGATAAGATCATAAGTTACAGGAGCAGTGTTAGGCCATTCAGCCCATCACGTCTACTCCACCATTCAATCAAGAGTCAAGAGTCAAAGTAGGACAATTAAATTCTTACTTGCTGCAGCACAACAGAATATGTAAACATATTACATAACGGGAGAAGAAAAAAAAGGTTCAGTGTGCGCATACACATGCACACATCTATTTCTGATCTATAATAGCTGATCTATCTCTCCCTCTCAACCTCATTTATCTACCTTCTCCCCATGACCCTTCACTCACCCTGATGTCCCTCCTCGCTGGGCCACCAGGCCGGTCCTTGTTCGCTGAGGGCAGCTCGAGTGCGGTCTTGATCGACTCCGCGCCGGTGGCTGGGTTCGTTCCAGCGCTGGGCGGGAGTTGGTGAAGCTACAGGAGAACTTGGTCTGTTGGGTGTTGGGAGAGGGAGTGGCCAGACTGGAGCGGTGCGTGGCATTGTCCAGTAGGCTCCAGGTGGACAATAAATACAACTCCATGCTTTTGTGTCTATCTTTGATGTGAACCAGCATCTGAAGTTCCTTCCTTTACATATCAGTATTACACTGTTGGAAATGCCATCCTTTGCAGGAGATATTAAACTGAGACCTTGAAACTGCAGTGACACTCACTGGAGCACAGACGTGGGGGAGTGGAGGGAGGAACTGTGGGATCAGCTTTATCCCTCATGGTTCAGTGCTAACATGCTTGGCTCGCCTTCAGAAGGAGAAGATCCACTCCACAGCACAACATTCAATACTGAAGAAAGGTCTTGACTTGAAACGCCCCCTTGCCTTTTCTCCAGAGATGTCGTCAGACCCGTTGAAATCTCCATGCTTTTGTGTCTATCTTTGGTGTGAGCCAGCATCTGTTCCTTCCTTTACATATCAGTATTACACTGTTGGAAATGCCATCCTTTGCAGGAGATATTACACTGAGACCTTCAAACTGAGAGCTGTTAAATAGTGAGTTGTAACGTTTGGAAGAGTTCATTCCTTCCACAGATGCTGCCTGACACCGCTGCTTACTCCAGCACTTTATGGTTTACTCCAACATGAGATGGATGGTTGTCTCATTCAGACCAACTCCATATACCACCAGGGGGCGCCGCAGGATGGCAGCCTAGCCAATAGTCTGTCTGTCTTTTAGTTTTTTTTTTTTTTCATTTTTAGTGTGTTTTAAAAGTTTGTGTTAATCTTCTCTGGTTTGTTTTATGTGGGGGGTGCGTGGGGGGGGGGGGGGGTCGGGGAAACTTTTTTTCATTCTCTTACCTTGCCAGAGATGCGATTGTTTTCCGGATTGTATCTCCTGTCGCTCTGTGGCCTAACATCATGGAGCTGGAGGCCTTGCTCGGGACTGACTTTGAGCCCCACTGCGGGGATGTGGACGTACCCTCAGAGCCAATCCCTTGCCTGGGATCGAGGAGCTTGCAGTCTCGAGTAGAGATCGATGTCGGGAAGCTCCGAACGATGCAGAAGGTTTGACCAGCCCCGATCTGGGGTCTATTGCCCAGCATGGGGAGCTGACATCCCACTGATACAGGAGCTTGATCGCCCCGACGCAGAGGAGCCCACCCACAGCTACAGGAGCCAAGTTCGTCCCATCAATGGAAGGCTTGATGCCCCTGACTGCGGGAGAACAAAGACTGGACCTTGATTATGCTGCTGGCCTTGCAGAGGCAGCATGAAATGTAGATGGAGTCAACGGAAGGGGGACAGACACAAAATGCTGGGGTAACTCAGCGGGATAGGCAGCAACTCTGGAGAGAGGGAGCGGGTGACGTTTCAGGTCGAGATCCTTCTTCAGGCACCTTTCTTTGAGAACCTTCTTCTTAGTGGAAGGGAGGTTGGTTTGTGTGATACATTCTGGGATACATTGACAACTCTGCAATTTCTAGTGATCTTGGATGGAGCTGTTCCCAAACCGTGCCGTGATGCATCCCGATGGTGCACACATAGATGAATAGTCATAATGGGTCGTGTCTTCTGTTAATATCACTGTAGAAACCCAAAGCCTTTTGTAGGCACAGGTTGCCCAGGTGCCTGCCTCATTCCGACGCCGCCTGCCATGATCATTATTCTCTGGGAAACACTGTGTACAATCAGCGCCTCTACTTCCTGAGAAGATTACAGAGAGTCAGTATGTCACGGAGGACTCTCTCGAACCTCTACAGGTGCACAATAGAGAGCATGCTGACTGGTTGCATCGTGGCTTGGTACGGCAACCTGAGCATCCAGGAGCGGAAAAGGCTGCAAAAGGTTGTAAACACTGCCCAGTCCATCATCGGCTCTGACCTCCCTACCATCGAGGGGATCTATTGCAGTCGCTGCCTTAAAAAGGCAGCCAGCATCATCAAGGACTCACACCATCCTGGCCACACACTCATCTCCCCGCTGCCATCAGGTAGAAGGTACAGGAGCCTGAAATCTACAACATCCAGGTTCAGGAACAGTTACTTGCCCCACAGCCACAGATGCTGCCTGACCTGCTGGGTTACTCCAGCACTTTGCAGTTTACTCCAACATGAGATGGATGTTTGTCTCATTCAGACCAACTCCTTAAGGAGGCCTAGAGTCCATGCTGAGGCTCCAAGCACATTGGAAGGAGTATAGTTTAACTTAGAGATGCTGTGTGTGGAAACAGGTCCTATGGCCCAACCATCGATCATCCCGTACACTGGTTCTACATTTGAGCAGTTTGCATCCTAAACACCAGCGACAATTTACAGAAGCCAATTTTACTTCGGAGTCACGTGAGTGACTACGTGAAGAACCCGCCTCACGCTGGCAACGGCATGACGTCAACGCTGACGGCGGAAGGAGGAGCTGCAGTAAGGAGCAGCTCCTCGGCAGCGGTCGGAACGGCCCGCAGGTAAGTGCAGTTAGACCGGGGCGTTTTTTAGGTTACGCTGGGTGGCCTCCAGCAAACGAAACCAAAAGTAAATTTAGAGCCACGTTAACGTGCTGATTGAGCACTGATTATTAAAGAAAAATGGAGAAATCGGGAAAGAAGTTTTTCGCGGGTAAAAAGATGTTCCCGGGGTGAAAGTAAAAATACGGGACGCGAAGTTAGTGCGGACCCGGTTCCGATACCGTTGGCGCTGATGTACCGATAGTGAGTTTCCAGATTCTCCAGAAATAATGACCACGGAGGAAAATGTTCCTAAAAAATGCAAAAAGAAATCTGAGAGGCCCGTGGTTTCTGATGACTCTGATATTGAAAGACCTCCAGACAATAAAACTATGTGGCTAAAAATGGAGCATATGGAGAAAGTTCTCCAAACAATGTTGAGACAAGGGTCACAGTACCCAGATGAATCCCAAAAAATCCCTGAGGGGTTTGAATATGATGAATATGGCTGTGGGCCAAGTTGGGAATATGATACTCCGGACCCAGGATTTGGGCTGGAAGAAGTCTCATGGGATGATATCCCAATTGATTTAAGGCTGCAGAAGGCAGACCCTGCTGGTGGCTATATGGCTTTTGAAAGCACACCACAAAGTAAAAAGAAAAGGCCTAATGTGCCTGGGATAGCACAAGATTTTGCTATACCTGAAGGAAGTGGTGAGGCTATGGAAGAAATCCTAGCTGCAAACATAAACTATATGGTATCTCACCAACTTCACAATTCTGTGATGAATGAAACATCAGAATTATATAAAGCTCCAAGAAATTGTGGCCTCATTGGAAGTGCCTACGGTGAATCCGATGATATGGACGTCTATGACTCCAAGTATGAGAGCCCAAGAAGTGAAGTTTCAAAAGGTGCTCAAATTAATTTCTGCTGCCATTACGGCCTATGGCAGGCAAATGGAGAATCTGGAAATGGAAAAGATTCAAAAGGATACTTTGGGCTTATTGTGTAATTCATTCTATGAAATTAATTGTATGAGGAAAATGGCGATTCGGCCCATATTTCACCCTAGATTTGCAAGCCTGTGTCAAGAAAGTGGAGTTCAAGCTCCTGGGTATTTGTTTGGAGAAAATCTGCCGAAACAGCTGAAAAGAGTTGATGAAGAAGCTAAATATTTTAGCAATGTTAAACCTTTTGTTTTGGACAAAGAAGGGTTTTTTCGACCCGAAGGGGTTTCGATTTCCGTTATAGAAGCAGAAGTTTGTCACGAAAATATTATCGTGCTGTGCAGGCGAGTGCTTCCCTGTATTCGGGAAGAAGGAGACCACCACGCTCATACGGAGAGGTATTAAAGACTTATATACTTAAAGAAACTGTGGATGACTCTCCAGTTGGAGGGAGATTGCAAAAATTTTATAATGCCTGGCTTAACATTACTTCTGATCGATATGTATTACAAGCAGTTTCGGGAGCCATTATTATTTTTAAAGAAGGGGTTAATCCTCCTGTACAGAATAGACCTGCTTATGCTTATGTGTTTTCTGCAGAGGAAAGAATGGAGATTAATGTGGAAATTGACAAATTATCTGGAAAAGGTAATTGAAAAGACTTATGAACATAAGCATCAATTTGTCTCTAATATATTTCGAAGAGATAAAAAAAGATGGTGGTTGCAGAATTATTCTGGACCTTACAGATCTGAATAAGTTTGTAGAATACAAACATTTTAAGATGGAGACATTCAGTACTGCAAAATATCTTATCTCAGCAGGGTGTTATATGGCTAAGATTGATTTGAAGTATGCCTATTATTCTGTAGCAATTCATCAATGCTTCAGGAGGTATTTAAAATTTAAATTGGCTGGGACCAATTATGGCAGTTTAAAGCTTTACCAAATGGATTGAGTTCGGCTCCTAGACTCTCTTACAAAACTGTTGAAACCAGTTTTAGCCCAATTAAGAGCACAGAAGCACATTGTTATGGCTTATCTGGATGATATTCTGATCATTAGTGATACTCAAGAGTCAGCTGAGCACTCAGTTTCAGTTACTAAAGCTTTGTTTGAAAAGCTAGGGTTTTTGATTCATCCAATTAAGTCCCAGCTGCAGCCAGCACAATCAATTAACTTTTTGGGGTTTGTAATTAACTCAGTGACTATGTTAGTTACTTTGCCAACAGAGAAGGCCAATGACATCTTGATGACTTGTAATTACCTCATTCACAAACCTTATCCCTCCATCCGAGAAGTGGCGAAAACCATTGGGAAACTGGTAGCAGCATTTCCGGCAGTGGAATTTGGTCCATTACATTATCAAAATCTTCAAAGGGACAAAATAAGGGCTCTTAAAGAGAAGGCAGGTCACTTTGACAGGCCTATGCAATTAACAAAAGAAGCCGTGTTGGAATTACAATGGTGGGTTGAAAATGTCCCACAAGCTGCTAAGAATATCATGATTAAACAACCTGAAATGGTTTTACAAACAGATGCTAGTGCTCTCGGATGGGGGGCTACAGATTCGTCCTCCAGTTGTGGAGGTAGATGGAAAGCTCAAGAAGAAGCGTTTTTTCAAGTTTATGGTATTAACTATTTGGAGTTATTGGGTGCTTTTTATGGACTTAAAGCATATTGTTGTGCTAAAACAAGGTCTACATGTGTTAATACAGTTAGACAATAAAACGGCTGTTTGCATACATTAATCACATGGGGGGAGTTTAGGTCAGTATCATGTGATTGTCTGGCCAATGAGATATGGCAATGGTGTATTGGTCGCCAAATATGGATTTCAGCAAGCTACATTCCGGGTAAGGACAATGTGGTAGCAGATGAAAGGTCCAGGATTTTTAAAGATAATACGGAATGGATGGTTAAGCCAGCAATATTTAAGAATATTGTAAACCAATTTGGTTGCCAGAAATAGATTTGTTTGCATCTAGGCTTAATCATCAGTTGCCTACTTATGTGTCTTGGGAACACGATCCAGATGCAGTAGCAGTAGATGCTTTTTCATTACACTGGGGAAAAGATGTTCTTTTATGCTTTTCCACACCATTTGCTTTGATTCAGAGATGCCTGAAGAAGATAGAACAAGATTCTGCTTCTGGATTGTTGGTAGTTCCAAATTGGCCAACTCAACCTTGGTTCCCAGTAATGCTGAATATGATTAAAGAACCATATATGTCGATTCCTAACTGTAGTGATATCTTGACTAATCCGGTAACTAAAGAGATTTACCCATTGTATGCATATATGAATTTTTTTAATCTGCAGGTTTTGACCAGACCACTACAGGAGCTGGGATTGTCGGACCAAACTATGGAAGTTATGGTTGCATCATGGTGCAATAGCACACAAAAGCAATATATGACACATATTAAGAAATGGGAAGACTTTTGCACATAGTCAAATATTTCTTATGATACTGTAAATATTGCAAATGTTTTGGAATTCCTTGCCAATTTGCATTTTTCAGCAACATTTAAGTTACAGTGCCATTAACACTGCACGCAGTGCCTTGTCGTCCTATTTAGGACTTATGACTGATCAGAGATCAATTGGGTCGCATCCATTAATATCTAGATTCATGAAAGGAATCTTTAATATTAATCCACCCCAAACCAAGATACACAGAGATTTGGGATGTGAGCATTGTACTTACGCTACTTAGACAATGGACTCCAATTGAAGGGTTGACATTGGAAAGATTGACATTGAAATTAGTCATGTTAATGTCACTGGTTTCAGCTCAAAGAGTGCAAACTTTACAAAATGTTGCGTTTAGACTGTATGCATGTGACTACAGATAATGTTGTGTTCTATGTTTACGAGTTGATCAAACAAAGCAGACCAGGGAGATCTGGAACAAAGGTAACCTTTTCAAGCTTATCATATTGATCCTACTTTGTGTGTGGTTAAACATTTGAACGAATATATTAAAGTTACTGACACCCTTCGAGGAAATGAAAAAGCGTTAATGGTTACGCACAAAAAACCACACACAAAAGCTGCAGTTCAAACTATCTCAAAATGGTTGAAACAGGTGTTGGTTTTAGCGGGAGTAGACACTGATGTGTTCAAATCTCACTCCACCAGGGCGGCAGCTACGTCCGCGGCGAAGGGGCGGGACGTACCTCTCGAGCATATTTTAAAAGTCGCAGGGTGGAGTAAAGAAGAAACTTTTTCAAAGTTCTACAATAAACCTGTTCACACTATGACAAGCTTTGGACACGCGGTGTTGGGAGCACTATAATCCACTGCTTTGTTTACTATTAATTGCTATAATCAATGGTGTAGTCACTTCTATCTTTTATGGCTTGTAATCATTTCCCTCAGATATAAGGAGGGTTATTATATGGTCTTTAAACCATTAAAAAGTTAATTGTGAAATGATCTAACATTAGTCTGGTTTCTCATGTATGTGTTTACTTAGCCGGACTGTCGTACGGATTGATTCTACGACATAAAACACACAGAAAGCTTTAAAATCTTCACGTAGTCACTCACGTGACTCCGAAGTAAAATAGTAAGATTAAACAAGAACTTACCAGTTCGAAGTTTGATCGTTATTTTATGAGGAGTTACGATGAGGGATTACGTGCCCTCCACTCCCACCCTCATAAAATAAATGATCAAATGGTAGTTCTAAGTCTTTTATGAGCCTTACTATGTTACTCCGGCTTTTGGTGTTCTGTGTTTTTCATGCCGCTGCTTTGAAGTATGCCGTTGCCAGCGTGAGGCGGGTTCTTCACGTAATCCCTCATCGTAACTCCTCATAAAATAACGATCAAACTTCGAACTGGTAAGTTCTTGTTTAATCTTACTATTAACCGACAAACCTGCATGTTCTTGGAATGTGGGAGGAAACGGGAGCACCGGGAGAAAACCCACACGGGCACAGGGAGAAGGTACAAGCTCCATACAGACAGCATCCGTAGTTTGGATCAAATCCGTGTCTCTGGCGCTGTAAGGCAGTAGCTCTACTGCTGTGCCACCGTGCCGCCCTTAAGGGTGCATTTAAGCCCAACTTGCCCACGCTGGCCAACATGTCGGATCTACACTAGTCCCACCTTCCTGCGTGTGGCCCATATCCCTCTAAACCTGTCCTATCCATGTACCTGTCTAAATGTTTCAATGCAGCGGGTCAGGCAGCATCTATGGAGAACATGGATAGGCAATGTTTTGGGCTTGGGTCTGAAGAAGGGTCCTGACCCGAAACGTCACCTGTCTATGTTCTCCATATCCCTCCATACCTGTCTTATCCATGTACCTGTCTAACTGTTTCTTAAACATTACAGACCAGTTAGTCTAACATCGGTAGTGGGGAAAATACTAGAGTCAGTTATTAAAGATGGGATAGCAGCACATTTGAAAAGTGGTGAAATCATTGGACAAAATCAGCATGGATTTATGAAAGGTAAATCATGTCTGACGAATCTTATAGAATTTTTCGAGGATGTAACTAGTAGAGTGGATAAGGGAGAACCTGTGGATGTGTTATATCTGGACTTTCAGAAGGCTTTCGACAAGGTCCCACATATTAGATTAGTATGCAAACATAAAGCACACGGTATTGGGGGTTCAGTATTGATGTGGATAGAGAACTGGCTGGCAGACAGGAAGCAAAGAGTAGGAGTAAACGGGTCCTTTTCAGAATGGCAGGCAGTGACTAGTGGGGTACCGCAAGGCTCAGTGTTGGGTCCCCAGCTATTTACAATATATATTCATGATTTGGATGAGGGAATTGAATGCAACATCTCCAAGTTTGTGGATGACACGAAGCTGGGGGGCAGTGTTAGCTGTGAGGATGATGCTAGGAGGCTAGCAACAATGGTTTGAAATATGCTGACATTCAACATCCATTCTATATTGTCATTAAATTTTCTCGACCTAAGGTCTGCTACCACATTATCTATCCCTGGTAGGTAGATGGCCGAAACCCAGATGTTGCGCGAAATACACCAATCCCAGATAGTATTTGCCAAACTATCACATAACACCGATCTTGCTCCTCCCATATGATTAATATATGCCACAGCTGTAGTGTTATCAATCTGGAGTTGAACGTGGAAATCTGACATGGTGGAGAAATATGCTTTTAGCCCATAAAAAACACCCAATAACTCCAGGTAATTAATACCATGTGTGTGAAGAAGCAAGTGCTCTTTCTCAGTCCATCTACCCCCACAGCTAGACTCTGTGTCTGTAGCCCCCCATCTGAGAGCGCTAACATCAGTCTGTAAAATCACTGAAGGTTCGTCCACCAAAATGTAATTGGTGGCTTGGCTAATATTAACAACTAACCCACCACTGCAATTCTGCCAGAGCCGTGGTGGGTAACTGCATAAGGCGATCAAAATGACCTGCATTCTGTTTCAATGCTTGTTCTCTTGCTCTTTGCAAATGTTGATAATGCAAAGGCCCGAACTGTACTGCCGGAAACGCTGCTACCAATTTCCCAATGACCTTTGCAACGTCTCGGATGGAAGGGTAAAGAGTTTGTGTAAGACGAATACAGACATTAACAATATCTAGTACCTTAGCAGCTGGTAATAACCATATAACCATATAACAATTACAGCACGGAGACAGGCCCTCTCGGCCCTTCCAGTCCGTGCCGACCATTTGTTTTCCCCTAGTCCCATCTACCTGCACTCAGACCATACCCCTCCATTCCCTTCACGTCCATATACCTATCCACTTTACTTTTAAATGTTAAAATCGATCCTGCCTCCACCACCTCTGCTGGAAGCTCAGGAGTTCCCCCTCACGTTACCCCTAAACCTCTGTCCCTTAATTCTCATGTCATGCCCTCTTGTTTGAATCTTCCCTACCCTCAATGGGAAAAGCTTATCCACGTCAACTCTGTCTATCCCTTTCATCATTTTAAAGACCTCAATCAAGTCACCCCTTAACCTTCTGCGCTCCAAAGGATAAAGACCTAACTTGTTCAACCTTTCTCTGTAACATAGTTGCTGGAACCCTGGCAACATTCTAGTAAATCTCCTCTGTACTCTCTCTATTTTGTTGACATCCTTCCTATAACTAGGCGACCAAAATTGTACACCATACTCCAGAATTGGTCTTACCAATGCCTTGTACAATTTTAACATTACTTCCCTACTCCTATATTCAATGCTCTGATTTATAAAGGCCAGCACACCAAAGGCTTTCTTTACCACCCTATCTACATGCGATTCCACCTTCAGGGAACTATGCACAGTTAGTCCTAGATCCCTCTGTTCCACAGCATTCCTCAATTCCCTACCATTTACCATGTACGTCCTATTTTGATTTGTCCTGCCAAGATGTAGCACTTCACACTTATCAGCATTAAACTCCATCTGCCATCTTTCAGCCCACTTTTCCAAATGGCCCAAATCTCTCTGTAGACTTTGAGAATCTACTTCATTATCCACAATACCACCTATCTTAGTATCATCTGCATACTTACTTATCCAATTTTCCACCCCATCATCCAGATCATTGATGTACATGACAAACAACAGTGGACCCAACACAGATCCCTGAGGCACCCCACTGGTCACCGGCTTCCAACCTGACAAACAGCCATCCACCATTACTCTCTGACATCTCCCATTCAGCCACTGTTGAATCCATCTTGCTACTCCGCCATTAACACCCAAAGATTGAACCTTCTGAACCAACCTTCCATGGGGAACCTTGTCAAAGGCCTTACTGAAATCCATATAGACAACATCCACTGCTTTACCCTCATCAATTTCCCTAGTTACCGCTTCAAAAAAATTCAAGAAGGTTTGTCAAACATGACCTTCCAGGCACAAATCCATGTTGACTGTTCCTGATTAGACCCTGTTTATCCAGATGCTTATATATATTATCTCTAAGTATCCTTTCCATTAATTTGCCCACCACTGACGTCAAACTAATAGGTCTATAATTGCTAGGTTTATTCTTTGAACCCTTTTTAAACAATGGAACAACATGCGCAGTACGCCAATCCTCCGGCACTATTCCCGTTTCTAATGACACTGTCATATGAACTGGATCCAGAAGAAACCCCAAATACTCAATCTGTTGGGTTGGCTGTAACCTGGACTTAAGTGGATGGACCAAAAACCCCAAAGAGATTCTTGGTTGCTGTAACAGAGGCTGCAGCTGACTCTTGAGTGGTGCCCACAATTAAGATATCATCTAAATAGACCATGACAATGTGATTGTGGGCCCTCAATTGCCCTAGCACAGGTTTCACCAATTTAGTAAATAACCTAGGTGCAGAACTTAATCCATTAGGCAATGCTCTATATTGCCACAGCTGTCCCATCCAATTAAATTTCAAGTACCTCCGATAATCAACATGAATTGGCACCGAATAATAAGCATCTTGTAAATCAATGGTGGCCATATGACAACCCTGGGACATCAGCTGCTTTGCAGTAATGAATGTGTCCATTTTAAAATGCCTATAGAGAACTGAAGTATTCAATTGAGTGAGATCCAGAATTACTCGACAACCACCATCTTTTTTGGGTCTGGGAAAAATATTAGACACAAATTGTTGAGCATGATGAACTGCTTTTTCAATCACACCTTTACGGAACAAATTCTGAATCTCCACATTGATTTGCTCAGTCTCCGGAACAGAAAACACCAACACTTTACTAGGCTTATGCTGGAAAGGTGGATCTATCCCTGAGATAAACTCAATGGTGGACCCTGACACAGTATTTAGTATAAAGATATCAGACGTTATACAACACCATTCGTTATAAAATAAATGTAACCGACCTCCAATAGGAGGTTGCACACCCAAATTTGTAACTTGAACACAAAGTCCCTGTACCTCTGTCGGTGTTTTGGAAACCTGTTGTCTGGCCGTGTTGGGGTTATAGGGAACCTGACGTGGTGGATACCCTCGTTGCCACCCTGGCCTCCCTCTGCTGGGCCCAGCACCCGGATCGGACCTGCGGTAAACGATCCCCGGCTTCCGAAGAGACGGACGAGATGCGGCCGGCTTCATTAGCCCCATAGTTTTCGTCTCCTCATCAATATCTCTAATTTGCTTGACCAGATCGGAGCCAAACAGGAGTTCAGGCGCCTGGACGTTGGTCGCCTTACAGAGTGCAGCAAATTTTTGATTTAAAATAGGCCTGATGGCAATTTTACGAATGCAGTTAATTTCGAAGAAGACGTTACAAATCATAGCTAACATATCTTTCTGTAACGGAGATAACACGGTCCCTCGGACCATGGTGCCAAATGCAGTGATCGTGGCCGCCACCAGTTTGAGGACGTGCTGATAACGAACCTCCTGCCCCCCTCATGGAAGGACTCATGGGTGCCCATATTGCTGGGTTCACCATTGGCACTTTTAATGAAGCACAGTTAACAGGTGTTTTATATTTGCTGCTTGTCTCCTGCATGACAGATAGTTGTAGCTGGTGAGAAACTAAGTAATTAATATTAGTTGCGAGATATTCCTCCATGGCCTCACCTGTTCCCTCCGGAATAGCAAAAGACATTGCTATGTCCGGTACACCCGGAGCAAGGCTCTTGTGCTCTGGTGTTTGCACATAAGCAGGGACACCAGACATAGGGTCAGCTGCATCCTGCCCCGCATCTCCCATTTGATATTCTAGGGAGGCATCCCCCAGTCCTATAACAGGCGCTGGAAGGAATTCACCACGGCGGTATTCCAGGTAATCCTCTTCACAGGATCCCTGCTGCTCAATTGTCTGAGAAGTCTCTGTGGCTTTAGCCCCTTGCTGTACCAAAAGCTGCAGCATGTGTTTCATCTGTTGCATTTTTCCCCACATCTCTTTAGCCCCTGGGGGAGAATCACCACCGTCATCTGAATCATCAGATAGTACTGGCCTGTTTGTTTTACTTGTGGCCTTGCTGTGCCTCTTAGCAGCCACAGCCTGTTGAGTTTCAGGCACTGGCCTGGAAACACTTTCCACTGGTGGTAACGGTGAAACGGCCCCCGGTATCGGAACCGGAGGTCCGGTTACTATCTCCCAACCCGATCGAGAATGCGGCTCGTCGCTAGACACGCGCTTGGAGCGCACTCTCCGCCCGGACCGGTCCATGTTGTAACTCCAACTGACTTCGCGAGCCAGTTTTACGGAGCTAAATAACCTGCAGGAAAAGTTGTTTAACACTTACCTGCAGAGTTTCTACTTACCCGCTGGTGGAGCTGTGCCCTCCAGCCCGTTAGGTGCGACATGCGCGGACGTAATGACGCGCATGCGCTGGGCGGGCCTTCTTCACGTAGTCACTCACGTGACTCCGAAGTAAAATCTAGATTAGGGAATAACACATAGAAACATAGAAACATAGAAATTAGGTGCAGGAGTAGGCCATTCAGCCCTTCGAGCCTGCACCGCCATTCAATATGATCATGGCTGATCATCCAACTCAGTATCCCGTACCTGCCTTCTCTCCATACCCTCTGATCCCCTTAGCCACAAGGGCCACATCCAACTCACTCTTAAATATAGCCAATGAACTGGCCTCAACTACCCTCTGTGGCAGAGAGTTCCAGAGACTCACCACTCTCTGTGTGAAGAAAGTCTTTCTCATCTCGGTCTTAAAGGATTTCCCCCTTATCCTTAAGCTGTGACCCCTTGTCCTGGACTTCCCCAACATCGGGAACAATCTTCCTGCATCTAGCCTGTCCAACCCCTTAAGAATTTTGTAAGTTACCTGCAGAGTTTCTACTTACCCGCATCACAGACAATGGGCCAGAATCCTCCATCATAGTCAAAAGCAAAACAAAACAAGATATGCTGGAAAGCTGAAGAAGAAAATGCTTAAAATACTTTTATCGAGGTGTATAAAATCATCAGAGGATTGAGAGTTAGAGTGAAGGGTAAGGGAGGCAAATGTGAGGAAGCTTAGCTGATGAGGGAAATTGAGGCATTGGTCAAGAATAAGGACACATGGGACATGTACAGGCAGCTGGGATCAAGGGCATCCTTGGAAGAGTTTGGGAAATTAAGGAGCAAAGTAAAAAATGAGATCAGAAGGGCAAAAAGGGACCAGGAGATAGCTCTAGGAGACAGCATTAAGGACAACCCCAAGAGATTTTATAATTACATGAGGGGAAAAAGGGTAACTGGAGAGAGTGGGACACCTCAACACTGTGTGTGGATCCACAGGAGATGGGAAAGATCCTCAATTAGTATTTCTCATCAGTATTTACCGAAGGGAAAGACAGTAGGATGTAGGAACTTGGAGCAGTCAATGGAAGTATCTTGAGAGCGGTCAATGTTACGGTCAAAGAGGTGCTGAAGGTACTGTCGTTTATGGAGGTAGACAAATCTCCATGGCCTGATCAGATATATCCAAGGACATTGTGGAAAACTAGAGCGGAAATTGTGGGAGCCCTGGTTGAAATTTACGAGTTGTCCTTAAATACAGGAGAGGTGCCGGAAGACTGGAGAGTGGCAGATGTTGTGCCTTTATTCAAGAAGGGCTGCAGGAAAAATGCTGGGAACTATAGGCCAGTGAGCTTAACATCTGTAGTTGGAAAATTACTAGAGGGCATTCTGAGGGGTAGGATTTACAGGCATTTAGACGGGTAAGGGCTGATTAGGGATAGTCAGCATGGTTTTGTACGTGGGAGGTCGTGTCTCACAAACCTGATTGAGTTTTTTGAAGACGTGACCAAAAAGGTCGATGAGGTCAGGGCTGTAGATGTTGTATATATGTAAAGCATTTGATAAGGTTCCGCATGGCAGGCTGCTCTGAAAGGTTAGATTGCATGGGACCCAAGGAGAGATAGCTGAATGGATAGCAAATTGGCTTCATGAAAGGAAGCAGAGGGTGATGGTGGAAGGTTGCTTCTCGGACTGGAGGCCTGTGACTAGTGGTGTGCCTCAGGGTTCGGTGCTGGGCCTGTTACTGTTTGTCATCTATATCAATTTGGATTAGAACATACATGGCAAGATTATCAAGTTGAAAATGATACAAAAGCGGGTTGTTTTGCATATAGTGAAGATGGTTGAGAAAAATTGGATTTGGATCTGGATCGCTTGGCCTGGTGTGCGGAGGAATGGTTGATGGAATTTAATACAGAAAAATGTGAAGTGTTGCATTTTAGGAAGTCTAACCTAGGCAGGACGACACGGTGTCTTGGGGCTCTGGGGAGTGTTGTAGAGCAGAGAGATCCAGGAGTGCAGATGAATGGTTGCTTGAAGGTGGAGTCGCAGACAGATAGAGTGGTCAAAAAGGCTTATGGCACATTCGCCATCAGTCAGAGTATTGAGTATAGAAGTTGGGAGGTGGTTGCAATTGTACAAGACATTGGTAAGGCTGCATTTAGAGTATTGTGTTCAGTTCTGGGCATCATGTTATAGGAAAGGTGTTGTCAAGCTGGAAAGGACACAAAGAACATTTATGAAGGTGTTGCCAGGACTAGAGGGTCTGAGCTATAGGGAGAGGTTGAGTAGGCTGGGACTCTATTCCTTGGAGTGCAGGAGGATTGGTGATATTATAGAGGTGTATAAAAACATGCGTGGAATAGATGGGGTAGATACACAGAGTCTTTTGCCCAGTAGGATAATCGAGGACCAGAGGACATAGGTTTAAGATGAGGGGAAAAGATTTAACAGGAATCTGAGGGGTTACTTTTTCGCACAAAGGGTGGTAGGTGTATGGAGCGAGCTGCCAGAGGAGATAGTTGAGGATGGGACTTTCGCAATGTTTAAGAGTTAGACAGGTACATGGATAGGACAGGTTTGGAGGGATATGGAGAACATAGACAGGTGACCTTTTGGGTCGGGACCTTTCTTCAGACCCGAACCCAAAACATTGCCTACCCATGTTCTCCCAGGATGTTGCCAGACCCACTGATTAACTCCAGCACTTTGTGTCTTTCTTTGTTAACCAGCATCTGCAGTTCCTTGTTTCTACAAATTACATGTTCATTTAGCTCCATCATGTGGTCAGTCACATTAACAGGATAATGGACTGATGTTTGACAAAATGCGAACTCAGGCCCGTACGAAGTTTTCAAAAATGGGGGTGGCATGACAGGATTACAAACATTTTATGTGAAATAAGTGTGCGCAGCGCATATCACAAGCGTAAAGCTCAAAGTCCCTTGAGGCCAGCTCTGGGGTTTTAGATGCTTTTCTGTCCTTATTTTGGAGCATTTTTGCACCAAATTTATGACCAATATTTCAGAAATAATTTTGGTTGAGTCAAGAGTGATGAGTGGGTGGAATGGGATGATTGGGATCATTGTTGTATACAATTTTTTAAATCAAGAATTGAATTAAATCAAGAATTGTTTTAATATTCAAGTTGTACTGTTTTAAAATGTTAAAAGGAGCATGAAAAAACTGCAAATAAAATATTGTAAGTTTTTGCAGTAAATAAAACCTTTTTTTTAGAAAATGTTTTGTGTATTGATTTGATTGCCTGTTACTGTTCGACTATGTTAGTGTGTGCTGTGCACCTTTAATGGTTCTCCTGACCTAACAACGTCACCACATCAATGTCAACATGGAATAATGATGTGAATACAACATTTAGTTCGACTTCAATTTCCATCATGAAAATTGAAGTCAAACTAAATGGTGCATTTACATTACTAAGAATTACTAAGTCTGAAGATGGATCTCAACCCGAAACCTCACCTATTTCCTTCGCTCCTTAGATGCTGTCTTACCCGCTGAGTTTCTCCAGCATTTTTGTCTACCGTTGATTTTCCAGCATCTGCAGTTCCTTCTTAAACAATTACATTACTATGATCGCTTTCAAACTAACCTATTTTAATGTCATACTATTATAACACATTTTAGTTCCATGATGACTCATAAACAAGATCACAAATCACATTTTGAATTCTCAAACACAATGTGATTGTGAATGATTGCAGAGCTACCAAGTTTCACTGAGCATTTACGTATTTTGGTGGCTGAAAATCAGTATTTTGTTAGGGAAATCGGCATTTCCTACATAAATGCAATAGAACATACTACACAGAAACTGGATTTTTGAAAATCAGTATTTTGCATGCAAACTGATGTATTCTCAAATATCAGTATGGAATACTGAAAATCAGTACTACTCGAAGAAACGACGCATTAATGGGAACATTTTTACATATTCTGGTAGAGAATATAACATTCCCTGGAGTCAAAAATAGGCTTACCTGAACAATTCGTGTACCCAAGAGCTTTGGTCGATGCACGATTGCGCCTTGGCTTTCGTCTCTCCCCCCCGCTCGCACCTCGGCTCGGGTTTCATATCTCCCCTCTCTCTCCCCCTCTCTCTCCCCCCTCTCTCTCTCACCCATCTCTCTCTCTCCTCCCTCTCTCTCTCTCTCCCCCCCCTCTCTCTCCCCCTCTCTCTCCCCCTCTCTCTCTTCAACCCTCTCTCTCTTCCCCCTCTCTCTCTCCCTCTCTCTCTCTCCCCCTCTGTCTCCCCCCTCTCTCTCTTTCCCCCTCTCTCTCTCCCCCTCACTCTCTCTTCCCCCTTCTCCCTCCCCCCTCTCCCTCCCCCTAGTATGTGTGACACAGAAGGCTGTGCCCCCCCCCCCCCCCCCCCGCAACCGTGCGTTCAGGAGACAAGACCCTACGTGTCCCACTTGATCTAGTAACTATTAAAAGTCTGATCTTGGATGTGTATGTGTTTGTTCGTACGTGTGTTTGTTCGTGTTTGTTTGCGTATAATCACATCATCTCTAAAAAACAATGCGCTAACTGTAACATTTTTACATATTCCGGTAGAGATTTTTCCCCTGTAGTCCAAAATCACCTTATCTGCAAATTTCATGCTTTATTTCTCTAGTTATTAATGAAAATTTTCAAAAATCTGAAAAACTTTGAAGTCTGCGTAGTCTTGCTCGCTCTGTGAGTGTCGTCACCCCCCCACTCCTCCCTCCTCCTTTGGTTGATGCTCACTCCCCGCTGCTCTTCTCCCCCCCCCTCCTCTCTCCCCCCCCCCTCCCCTTCCCCGGCCTCTCTCCTCTCTACCCCCCTCCTCTCCCCCCCCCAGTTGCCACGCCAACAGCGCACCGAGAAGCACCAGCAGATCGCCCCAAGGAGCTGCTCAAGCGGGGGGTTGATGAAGGCGGATTGCGGTGCTCGCACTCAGACCTCAGTGGGCGCTTCTCCCGAGCCTGCTTGGACTTGGACAGTTTCTTTGAGCACTGCGGACTCGAGCCCGAGGTGATCAAGAACCTGGCCAGGAAGAACTTTGCCGCCGATGCTACCTTCAAAAGCCTTGCCCTCATGCTTCGCAGCGTGAAGCTGGCCAGATTCAGAGAGCGAGCCGTCCTGGCACAGCAGCAGCGATAGCAGCAACGAACCGCTTTGGGGGAAGAACAAGCCTCTGCTCTCTCGATCATCGAGCACAACGCCAGGGTCATCAAGTGGCTGTGCGGCTGCATGAGGGCCAAGGAGCCCAAAGGGAAGGCTCCCTCTGTCCTGGTGTAGAATAAAAAAATATTGCGCCCCAATTTTTTTAGTTACTCTGTATTTTTTTTAAAAAGGGGGGTGCGACCGCACCCTTCGCAAAACAAAAAATCAAATGCTGATCGTGAATTCTGAGCAAAATGACACAGCTTTTAGGTTGCCCGGCGAGACTTTAGGTGGCCCTGTACATTCTCCTACCTAACCCAGATCAAGATGCCCTTAAGGTCACAAATGACGGATACCCATCTGGAAGATCAGCTGAAATTGCGTACCTCCATGTTGCAACCAAATATTCAGATGCTTTCCCACAAAAAGCAGTCACAACAAAGTCATTAAAAGGTTAGTTAACTTTAGAATTAACAATTTTTTTTTCATTTTCTTCAGGTTAGTACATAGTAGTTTGATTTTTACAAAATATTGTACATTTTGAAGTATATCTAATTGAAGTTTCTTGGATGCGGACTTATTAGATTACAGCTAGCGGCATTCCAACATGAAAAGGTTCCCCACCCCTGTTCTAACTACATCTTCTGCCTAGCTTCCTCAGCAGCAACATCATCAATGGACTGCTGCGCTACTGCAGACAGATCCATGATGACCCTAAAAACATGCAGATTTTTATAATATTTAAATTATATTAAAAATATGATGCAAAAAGAATGTCGCAAACTATGGAATTCATATTTTCAGTATTTTTATCAAGGAAAAGAAAGCAGTTCCAATTGTTTGATATTATTCATATGGAGGAGAAATTATAATTGCTCTTAAATGTACCTTAATTTTGAAATCTCACTAAAGATAATCCCCTTCCCTCTCCCCCCTCCTTCTTCCCCTCCCTCTCCCTCCACCTCTCTCTCCCTCCCCCTCTCTCTCTCTCCTCCCTCTCCCCCTTCCCCTCTCTCTCTCCCTTCCCCTCTTTCTCTCTCCCCTTCCTCTCTCTCTCCCCCCCCTCCCCTCCCTCTCTCTCCCCCCTCTGAATCTCCCCCCACATTCCCCCTCTCACATTCCCCCCTCTCTTCCCCCCCCCCCCACCACGCAGCGTTGGAGGACCCCTGGAGGGGGGGGGGGAGGCGAGAGCCCAGCCGGGGGGGGGGGGGGGCAGCGGGGTGGTGTGGACCTGGCGGGGGTGGAAGGTGGATTGGACCCGGCTGGGGAGGGGGGTGAAGGTGACTGTCCCAGCGGGGGTTGCATGGGCGGAAGGTGGCATGGGCCCCGCGGTGTGTGGGTGGGGGGGTTGCATGGGCGGAAGGAGGCATGGGCCCCGCGGGGGGCGGGGGGCGGGTGCCGTGGGCCAGGAAGCGGGGGAGGCGAGGGCCCGTCTGGAGCGGAGCCTGCCAGGACTGGGTTCAGATTCAGTTGTTCCCACTCCTGCCCGGTGATGGGAGAACAGTCTCCACCGCACTGACTGCCAGTGTGCAGAGTGGGGTCACGGCCATAGTGGGACTGGGGCAGTACCAGGCTGGGGGACAGACCTGCAAGGCATCTTCAAGTCGCTTTAATAGGAAAACTAATTAGACTGCCGCGGAGGTCCCGGGTTTTACCGGCTCATGAACATGCCTAATGAGAGGGTCAGGACAGATCCTGTGGGTTCCTCCATTTACTGAACCCCACTGACTGCCAGTGTGCAGAGTGGGTGTCATGGACTGGAACTGGGGACGTGCCAGGCTGGGGGACAGACCTGTAAGAGGAAAAAGTCGTATTTCTGATGTAAATGTCACATCCTGACCAAGAATCGAATGCTCTGATTTTAACTTGATGAGTATTCACTTTAAATTACAATGAGCCTATATTTATGTTGGAGATCCTCATGACACCTTTGCAAATGAGAGCTATTACCTTTAACCTAAAAGAACCCCCAAAGTATTGCATTGTTTGTGTAGCTGTAGTTTGTGCATGTGTCTGGGTGTACCTGTCAAACATGTATCTATAGACGTGTGTATGTATGTGAGGATGGATGTGTGGATGGATGTGTGTGGATGGATGTGTGTATGTGTATGTATGTGTAGATGGATATGTGTGTGTGGATGTATGTATGTGTGGATGGACGTGTGTGTGTGTATGTATGGATGTATGTGTGGATGCGTGTGTGGATGTGGGTGTGGATGTGTGTGTATATGGATGTATGTGTGGATATGTGTGTGTGTGGATGTATGTGTGGATGTGTGTGTGGGTGTGGATGTGTGTGTGGGTGTGGATGTGTGTGGGTGTGGATGTGTATGTGTATATGGATGCATGTGTGGATGTGTGTGTGTGTGGATGTGTGTGTGTGGATGTGTGTGTGGATGTGGATGTGTATGTGTATATGGATGTATGTGTGGATGTGTGTGTGTGTGGATGTGTGTGTGTGGATGTGTGTGGATGTGTGTGTGTGTGGATGTATGTGTGGATGTATATGTGGATGTGTGTGTGTGGATGTATGTGTGGATGTGTGTGTGAGTGGATGTATGTGTGGATGTGTATGTGTGGATGTGTTATTTGTGGATGTATGTGTGGATGTGTGTGTGTGTGGATGTGTGTGTGGATGTGTATGTGTGGATGTATGTGTGGATGTGTGTGTGTGTGTGTGGAGGATGTGTGTGTGTGTGTGTATGTGTGGTATGTATGTGTGGATGTTGTGTGTGTGTGGATGTATGTGTGGTGATGTGTGTGTGTGTGGGATGTGTGTGTGTGGATGTGTGTGTGGATGTGTATGTGTGGATGTATGTGTGGATGTGTGTGTGTGTGGATGTGTGTGTGGATGTGTATGTGTGGATGTGTGTGTGGATGTGTGTGTGGATGGTGTGTATGTTTGGATGTGTGTGTGTGTGTGGATGTGTGTGTGGATGTGTGTATGGATGTGTGTGTGTGATGTATGTGTGGATGTGTGTGTGGATGTGTATGTGTGGATGTATGTGTGGATGTATGTGTGGATGTGTATGTGTGGATGTATGTGTGGGTGTGTGTGTGGATGTGTATGTGGATGTGCGTGTGGATGGGGGGTGGATGTGTGGATGTGTGTGTGTGGATGTATGTGTGGATTTGTGTGTGGATGTATGTGTGGATGTGTGTGTGGATGTGTGTGGATGTATGTGTGGATGTGTGTTGGATGGATGTATGTGTGGATGTGTGGATGTGTGTGTGGATGGGGGGGGTGCATGTGTGGATGTATTGTGTGTGTGGATGTGTGTGTGGATGGGTGGGTGGATGGTGTTATGTGTGTGTGGATGGGTGGGTGGATGTGTGTAGTGTGTGGTGTGGGTGGATGTATGTGTGGATGTGTGTGTGTGGATGGGTGGTGTGTGATGTGTGTATGTGTGTGTGTGGTGTATGTGTGGATGTGTGTGTGTGGATGTATGTGTGGATGTGTGTGTGTGGATGTATGTGTGGATGTGTGTGTGGATGTGTGCTTGGATGGGTGGGTGGATGTGTGTATGTGTGTGTGGATGTTTGTATGTGTATGTGTGCATGTATGTGTGGATGGATGTGTGTATGTGTGGATGGGTGGATGTGTGTGTGGATGTGTGGACTGTCGCACTGTCATTCACCAGCATGCCATAATCATGTCATTCACTCATTGTTTAAATAATTCAACACAATAAACAGTAAAATACTTCACATTAAAATACTTTATATAATCATTTATTTCCCAAATCTTTTGGTTTACATTCCATTTAATCTTCATCTGAATATTCTTCATCAGACTCCAAATCTTTTGTAGAAAGAGAGTTTCTGCAGTCAACACACTTACATAATTCTGTACATGGTACACCATGCTGTTGACATGGGCATCTTCCTTTACCTGTACTTGACTTCTCACAGCTTGTTTTCTTGCATGAACAGCGTGTTAATTCTAGCAACGTGCTTGGGGCTGGAGGCAGATCAGTGCAGTCAATGTCCAATTCACCACCTGCAATTTTCCACCCATGTCCCTTTGGACTGGGAATTTGTGGAAACTGTTTCGGACATTTTGAATGTACAGCAGCCTGGTAAAGGAATGAAAAGTAAAATCCTCAACATCCTCAAATATATATTTTCATCGTTCAAAGTAACATCATATGACCATAAATACAATGAATTGTTGTTTGTCCTATTGTTACCATTCTTCCTTCGAAACCTTGCTATAGCTCGATTTATTGTTGTTATGTTGCAGAAGTGACGATAGCACTTGGCATGATAACCCGGGGTACACTGCTGCCTCCTAATAATAGAAGATAAAATGTGTCAGGGAGTATTTTACATGTAATATATGTTTTATATTATGTAAGACAATATCAACATATCAATGGGGAAATTATACATGTACGCATGTCCAGGTAGATGGGATGGCAAGTCAGCAAATGATCAAATTAGTGTTCATTATGCATAGAGCCTACAGTGCATGCCCACACAAAACACTTTGTGTGTGAATGTGCATGGGGCTCTGAAGAGTGGAGGGGCAGAGGCTACAGAATAGTTACAGAAAGAAAACATCTCATAGAACTTACGTCTGCATGGGCTTGAATTCATAAAAGGTCAACCTCTTCTTAATGTTAATGAGACTTACACTTTAAGTTACTACCGTAGATAAATTAGTTCAAGTTCAAGTTCATATACACCAATTGATTTCAACCATTTCTGACCATTTCTCACTGCGATGGAAGCCAATAAAGTGCAGTCAATCTTCCTACTTTGTTCTCCCGTGGTCGGTGCCTGGAAACCTCTGTAGTCGCAGCTACGGACGGCACTATGTACAGCCCCCGCCCCCCCCCCCACGGAGATGATCCAAACACACTCCGCGGCTCCGAGTTCCGGAATCGGCCGCTTCTTAACGGAGATCGCGGCTTCACTATGTTAAGTACATGGGCCCCGCGGTCGGAGCACTTTTTCTCGGTAAGTGATCGCAGGCAGCTCCGAGATTAGATGGTAAAGAAGACTTCTTTGAGCAACAAGCTGGCATTAGTGATAACTTTTAATTTAATTTGTTATGGATAGACATTGTTTAGGCCCTCAACTTCAGCCTCCACATCTCATTGTTCACATTATAAGAGGTTGAAATTAAATTAATTAAAGTCCATTCAGATTAATTTTCATAAATTCAGACTTTTGATCTTACCTTTCAGTTCCAGTTGCTTCACAATGTTTCACTGGTTTCACGACTTGGCTGTCCTCTTTGTGTTGCAGCACCTTTGCTTTCAAGACTTTCTTCCACTTCTATCCACTTAGCTGCACATTCCTCAGACTTCTTAATGCTTTTCTCACTAAATTCAATTATCTTGCTGTGAGTTTCCGCGACATGTATTCCACAGAACAACAAAGAACCTTCATCGGAGTCTCCAGTAAAACTGGCATCAGCAGAAGTACTATCCGCCATGATGTGTGCTCCCTGCCTAGCTTGCCTAAACCGCGTGATTGGCCAATTGGCGTCCGACTCAATGTTAAACGTGCTTTGATTGGACAAAAGCAACGCAAACTTTTTCTCAAATTTAAAAAATATGTGCAGGTTTTGTTCTTGACAAGTTTCAGATTTGATTTATATAATATTTTTACACAATATGTTAACAATTCAGGTAGTTCCGTGAGATGGGTCATGAACTTGAACGAAAAAGCTATTCAGCCCACAGCCTAAATGGGTCTGCCCCGTGCCGGTCTTCCACCCGCTGTGAGTGATGTCACCCCCGCCCTCTTTCTCTCTGCCCCCTCTCTCTTTCTGCCCCCTCTCTGTCTATGTCCCTATCTCTCTCTCTCTGCCCCCTCTATCTCTGCCCCTCTCTCTCTGCCCCCTCTCTCTCTGTCCCCCTCTCTCTCTGCCCGCTCCCTCTCTGTGCCCCCCTCTCGCTCTCTCTGTGCCCCTCTCTCTATGAACACTCTCTCTGTGCCCCTCTCTCTCTGCCCTCTCTCTCTGCCCCCCCCTCTCTCTCTCTCTCTCTCTCTCTCTCTCTCTTTTCTCTTCTCTCTCTCTCTCTCTCTCTCTCTCTCTCTCTCTCTCTCTCTGCCCCCTCTCTCTCCCCCTCTCTCGCTCTCTGCCCCCCACTCTCTCTCTCTGTCCCCTCTCTCTTTCTCTCTCTTTCTCTCTGCCTCCGCCCTCTCTCTCTCTCTGCCCCTCTCTCTCTCTCTCTCTCTCTCTCTCTCTCTCTCTCTCTCTCTCTCTCTGCCCCTCTCCCTCTCCCCCCTCTCTCTCTCTCTCTCTCCCTCCCTTTCTGCCCCTATCTCTCTCTGCCCCCCCTCTCTCACTGCCTTTCGCTCTCTCTCTGCCCCTCTCTGCCCCTTTCTTTCTCCCTGCCCCCCTCTCTCTCCCTGCCCCTCTGTCTCTGTCTCTGTCTCTGCCCCTCTCTCTCTGCCCTCTCTCTCTAACCCTTCCCTCTAACTTTCTAGCCACACCTGCGAGTTGGGAACTATGCTTGAGTGGATAGGGCGGGAGATGGGGTAAAAGGAGCGAATGAATAATATTAATATGATATCAAGGGGGGTGGTTAGTGTGCATGTGTGTGGGGGGGGTGGTTAGTGTGTGGGTGGGGGGGTGGTTAGTGTGTGTGTAGGGAGTGGTTAGCATGTGATGCCGCAACCATGCATTAAGGGGACGGGACCCAATGGGTCCCACTTGGTCTAGTAACTATTAAAGGTCTGATCTTGTATGTGTATGTGTGTGTTTGTTTGTGTATTATTACATATTCATGAAAAAACTATGTGGTAACGATAAAATATTTATATATTCCAGTTGACATTTTTCCCCTCGAGTCCAAAACTACTTATCTGAAAATGTCATGCTTTATTTCTCGACTTATTACTGAAAATGTTTAAAGATATCCAAAGAATTTGAATTTAAATGAGAAGCTGTTGCTGATGATGTCACAATGGGTCTGCTGGGCACCCTCACTACACACAGCTTCCAGTGAGGTCAGGGAGAGGGCAGCATTTCCAGAACATTCTTCATATGCTTCATCACCTTCCCAACGGTCATTCTCACTTTGATGAACGATGCTTCATGCTGACTTCCATATCTTTAAAGAAAAGTGTCCGATTGAACTTACATTTTTTGTTTTAACTTCGAAATTTTTTAATAAACGTTGCATTTATTGTTCTTTAAAGACTTTCCGGCTTCTCACTTAATTGTAATTCTTAAAAACATTTAATTTCACAGACTTAGCTGTATTCTTCGCGATTTCCACTTTTTAAATTCTTTTAATATATCTTATTTCTTTTAAAATATTTATAGTCATTTTTTTTCCAAAAAACAAAAACAAAACAAACAAAAACAAAAAAACAAAGCAAAAAGAATAATGATAAACATTACAATGATATTGATACATATGGATCAGGATTACATTAATAACAGGTGTAGCCTAAGTATGAGTCCAGTGTCAAAATACACATTGAATATAGACCTCTATGTAAATATAGTTAAATGTTTAAAAGAAAACTTATATATGAAAAAAAAACCACAAAGATAAAAAGAAAGAAAAAGAAAAAGGGAAAAAGGAAGAAACAAAACCCCCCTAAACTAAAGAAAAAAATAAAACAAAAAAACTAAGCAAAACAGAATCTGAGCTGAGAATTTCAACAGTTTAAGTCTGTTTGTCGTCAAGTCCGTTCCACCATATAAAGGTAAAATAGTTTTTATAACGGTTAGAGAGGGAGCAATTTATGTTGTGTGAAAGTGTTGAATACATTTTCCCAAAGTCTTATCAAATTTAACCAAGGGTTATACAATGTTCCTCCTGATATTTTCTAAATTTAAACATGATATCATGATTTCAGAGTACCAATGGGGTGTGGTCGAAGGGTTGGAGTCTTTCCATTTAAATAAAATAGATCTTCTGGCAATTAATGTGGTAAAAGCAATCAACCGATGGGCGGAGTGGGACAAATGAATAGAATCCAACATTGGTAGCCCAAAAATTGCAGAAATAGGATGAGGTTGTAAATCAATACCTAAGACTACAGAAATAGTATCAAAAAATGTATTTCCAATATTTTTCCAAAAGTGGGCAGGACCAAAACATATGGGTCAGTGAGGCCACTTCAGAGTTACATCTGTCACAGGTAGGATTTATATGACTATAAAAACGAGCTAACTTATCTTTTGACATATGAACTCTGTGAACCACCTTGAATTGTATCAGAGCGTGTCTTGTGCACATTGAAGAGGTATTGACTAATTGAAGAATCCTGTCCCATTTCTCTATAGATAGAGAAATTTGGAGTTCACTTTCCCAGTCATTCTTAATTTTATCAAATATATCTATTTGTAATTTCAAAGTCAACTCATAAATTATTAATCCTTTCTGATAAGGGTTCAAATGTAATTTTTTTTCCAAAATTACAGTTTGATGTGGTAGTGGAAAAAAGGGTAGACTAGCATTAATAAAATGTCTAATTTGTAAATATCTAAAAAAGTGTGAATTTATATGACCATAAAAATGAGCTAACATCTTGTGTGAATATTTTAAGTGTGAATTAGGTAAATTATATTTATTGGAAAGTTGTTCAAAAGACATAAAACAACCATCCAAAAACAAATCACAATAAGCTACTAATCCCTTCCTCTTCCATAACAAAAAGGCTTGATCAGTACTAGAAAGTTGGAAGAGAAAATTAGATAAGATAGGACTCGATAAGATAAAATAATTTAGTCCAAAAAACTTATGAAATTGAAACCATATTCGAAACGTATGTCTTATTATTGGGTTAGTCATATATTTATTCAATCTCGTAATTGTAAAAGGTAACCCTAAAATAGAAGCCAATGATAGCCCGTAAGGAATCATGTTCAAGATTTATCCATCCTGGGCATTGGGTATCTTCTAAATCTTTTGTCCAAAATGTTAGATAATGAACATTGACTGCCCAATAGTAGAATCTAAGGTTTGGCAATGCCAAACCACCATATTTTTTTGATTTCTGTAAGTATTTTTTACTTAGTCTGGAATTTTTATTCTGCCATATATATGAATACATTTTGGAATCAATAATGTCAAAGAAAGATTTGTCGATAAAAATTGGTATCATTTGAAATAAATACAGAAATGTAGGTAAAGCGAACATTTTAATAGCATTGATTCGGCCGATTAAAGATAAGGACATTGGTGAGCATTTAGTAAACTGTTGTTTAATATGGTCAATTAAAGGCATAAAGTTAGCTTTAAATAATCCTTGTGTTTCTTGGTGATCTTAATACCTAAATAAGTAAAACTTTTTATAGTCAATCTAAGTGGAAACTGTCCATAATTCGAAACTAAATTATTTAATGGAAAAAGCTCACACTTACTATGATTTAGTTTATAACTAGAGAAACTACTAAATTGATTAAGTAATGCTACTATTGCCGGGGTAGATTTCTCAGGGTTAGAAATGAATAATAACAGATCATCTGCATAAAGAGATTGCTTATATGTCTTATTCCCACGGACAATACCAAAAATATTAGGGGATTCCCTAATAGTGGTGGCCAAAAGTTCCAAGGCAATATCAAATAGTAAAGGACTTTAAGGACAGCCCTGTCTAGTACCTCGAAAGAGCCTGAAAAAAGGGGATCTCTGATTATTAGTAAGTACAGAAGCCTGAGGTATATGATATATCAGCTTGATCCAAAAAAATAAATTTTGGAACAATCTTAAATTTTTCAAGTGTATTGAATATGTATTCCCATCTAATCTATCAAACACATTCTCGGCATCAAGTGAACACATTCTGGGGTTTTATTTGATGCTGAATATACAATATTCATTAATCTCCTAACATTAAAGTATGAGTAACAATTTTTAATAAAACCTGTCTGATCTTCAGAGATAATTTGCGATAAAATATTTTCCATATCTAATATTTTTGAAATAATTTTGGAATCTACATTTAACAGTGATATAGGTCTATATGATGTCACTTCAGTAGGGTCTTTACCTTTTTTAAGAATTAAAGAAATAGATGCTTCATAAAAAGATTGTGGTAATCTATCCCTTAAAAAGGCTTCTTTAAAAACTTTGCATAGCCAGGGAGACAATAAAATTGAAACATACTTTAAAAATCCTACTGTAAACCCATCTAAACCAGGAGCTTTACTACAATTCATTGAAAGAATTGCTTTCTGTATTTCTTCTTCCTTGATGGATTCATCTAACAACAGAGACTAATTATGTGGTAAATTTGGTAAGTTCAGCTTCTTTAAAAATTCATGCATTATATTGGAATCAGTAGGAAATTCTGATTGGTATAGGGAGGTATAAAATTCCTGAAAGGATTTATTAATTTCATCATGGTCTACAGTTAGCGTACCATCCCGTTTACTCACTTTAATAATCTGACGCTTGGCCAACACCGCTTTCAACTGATTGGCGAGTAATTTGCCAGAATTTTTGCCATGTATATAAAATTGACTTTTGGTTTTAAGTAGTTGGTTCTCAATCGGTGATACTAATAATAAATCATATCTCAATTGAAGTTCAACTATATTCTTATGGAGCTCTAAACTAGGAGCTTTTGAATATTTTAAATCAATTTCTTTACTTTCCTCAGCCAATGTACATATTTCTTTTTGAGTTTGATTTTTTAATCCCGCGGAGTATGAAATAATTTGTCCACAAATAGAAACATAGAAACATAGATAGAAATTAGGTGCAGGAGTAGGCCATTTCAGCCCTTCGAGCCTGCACCGCCATTCCAATATGATCATGGCTGATATCCAACTCAGTATCCCGTACCCCTTCTCTCCATACCCTCTGATCCCCTTAGCCACAAGGGCCACATCCAACTCACTCTTAAATATAGCCAATGAACTGGCCTCAACTACCCTCTGTGGCAGAGATTTCCAGAGACTCACCACTCTCTGTGTGAAGAAAAAGTCTTTTCATCTCGGTCTTAAAGGATTTCCCCCCCTTATCCTTAAGCTGTGACCCCTTGTCCTGGACTTCCCCAACATCGGGAACAATCTTCCTGCATCTAGCCTGTCCAACCCCTTAAGATTTTGTAAGTTTCTATAAGATCCCCTCTTAATCTCCTAAATTCCAGAGAGTATAAACCGAGTCTATCCAGTCTTTCTTCATAAATTGACAGTCCTGAACATCCCAGGAATCAGTCTGGTGAACCTTCTCTGCACTCCTCTATGGCAATAATGTCCTTCCTCAGATTTGGAGACCAAAAATGCACGCAATACTCCAGGTGTGGTCTCACCAAGACCCTGTACAACTGAAGTAGAACCTCCCTGCTCCTGTACTCAAATCCTTTTGCTATGAAAGCTAACATACCATTCGCTTTTTTCACTGCCTGCTGCACCTGCATGCCTACTTTCAATGGACTGGTGTACCATGACACCCAGGTCTCGCTGCATCTCCCCTTTTCCTAATCGGCCACCATTTAAATAATAGTCTGCTTTCCTGTTTTTGCCACCAAAGTGGATAACCTCACATTTATCCACATTATACTGCATCTGCCAAAAACATTTGCCCACTCAACCCAGCCTATCCAAGTCACCTTGCAGTCTCCTAGCATCCTCCTCACAGCGAACACACCCCCCCAAGCTTAGTGTCATCGCAAAGCTTGGAGATATTGCCTTCAATTTCCCTCATCCAGATCATTATATATTGTAAATAGCTGGGGTTCCAGCACTGAGCCCGCGGACCCCCCCCCCCCCCCCCCCCCCCCACTAGTTACTGCCTGCCATTGTGAAAAGGACCGTTACTCCTACTCTTTGCTTCCTGTTTGCCCAGCCAGTTCTCTATCCACATCAATACTGAACCCCTAATACCGTATGCTTTAAGTTTGTATACTAATCTCTTATGTGGGACCTTGTCGAAAGCCTTCTGGAAGTCCAGATATACCACATCCACTGGTTCTCCCTTATCCGCTACTAGTACATCCTCGAAAAATTCCACAAGATTCGTCAGACATGATTTACCTTTTGTAAATCCATGCTGACTTTGTCCAATGATTTCACCACTTGTCAAAATGTGCTGCTATCCCATAAAAGCATCCCAGACTACACCATTGGATATTTCTTCAGTAGAGTTTGTCAAGAAGTAAAAAGCAATCTGATCTTTAATAAAATTAATAAAATTTAAGTCTTTGAGATGAAACTAGCGAGAATCTATTATAGAGTAGTCAATCCTAGAATAACTATGATATACATGGAAAAAAAGACAATTCTTTGTCCTTTGTGTGTAAGAATCTTCAAACTTCTAACATTCCAGAGTCAAGTAAAAAAGAATTGATAAAACTAGCTGATTTATTTGGAAGCACATGATCAGATGTAGATCTGTCAATCAAGGGGTTCAGACAGCAATTGAAATCTCCACCCATTATTAATAAATGTTCATTTCAATTAGGAAAGGATGCAATTAACTGTTAAAAAAACTCAGGGTGATCACTATTTGGTGCGTATACATTCACCATACCAACATTTGCTTATAAAGAACACCAGTAATCACCAAAAATCTACCATACGGATGAAAATTTGTTTCATAATGAACAAATGGAATTGAGGAGTCAATAAAAATAGAGACTCCTTTCATCTTATCCTGTGAATTTGAATGAAACTGCTGTCCTCTCCAAAACTTGAAAAATCGTTGATTGTCATCTTGCCTTACATGAGTTTCTTGAACAAAAATAATCTGAGCATTTAGTCTGCGAAGAGCTTTAAAAAATGTTTTCCTCTTAATGGGATGGTTCAAGCCATTCCCATTCCATGAAAGGAAGTGAATAACTTTATCCATTTTGCTTGTAAAAATCATGTGGGGTGTAAAGGGTTAATTTCTTAAAGCCTAATAGTTCATGATACTGGAAGAAGAAAAATATAGGGCGGAGCCAGAAGTGACGACATTTCAGACAGTTTTGTAGTTCAGATTTTGCACAAATGAAAAACACTAAATAAGAAACAAGAGTCCCCTCCCTCCACCCACGTAAAGCCATGAAACTGACCAATAGACAGTCAATAAACTACCTAGAAACATAGAAACATAGAAATTAGGTGCAGGAGTAGGCCATTTGGCCCTTCGAGCCTGCACTGCCATTCAATATGATCATGGCTGATCATCCAACTCAGTATCCCGTACCTGCCTTCTCTCCATACCCTCTGATCCCCTTAGCCACAAGGGCCACATCTAACTCCCTCTTAAATATAGCCAATGAACTGGCCTCAACTACCCTCTGTGGCAGAGAGTTCCAGAGACTCACCACTATGTGTGTGAAAAAAGTCTTCCTGCATCTAGCCGTGTCCAACCCTTATCTAGAATTTTGTAAGTTGTAAATTTTGTACCTAATCCCTTCCCTACCCCCATCTCTCCTGGCAACAGCACCCGACGTAGAAAAGAGCATATTTGCCACTCAATAGTCATAACACAATCTTTGTTATCGTTTGAAAGAGAGAGAAAAAATTGTTGGCAATGAAACTGAAGAGCAAGAGCTGCATATTATTATCTAAGGTCAAAATATGAAAAACAAGAACTGCGTTCACTTGATTTGTCTAAAGACAGGGGAACACAAATTAACAGAGAATTTCTTAAAAATTAATATATATAAAAGAAAAACAACTCATCCAGTTAAATTCTTCATCATTACCAAACGATATATTGTCAAAATAGGAACAGTAAATCTCCAATTATAACTTAATCAGCTTCACCCTCGTAACTCTCCAAAAAGCAAGCGTCTAGAGGGTTGTTAAAAAATTGAATGTTACAGTTGAAAAGTCGTATACGCAGTCTAGCTGAATAAAATAAGGCTGGGCGCAATTTTTTCTTAAACAGATCAGACATTACATTATGAAAAGACTTTCTTATTTTCAAGAGCTCGTAACTATAATCAGGAACAAACAGAAATGTGCATCCTTCATATTCAACCACGCCCAACTTTTTTGCTGCCTGGAGAATATTCTCCTTCATTTGCAAAAAGTGAAACCGAACAATCAAATGTCTCGGTTTATTACCAGATTTCTTCCCAATCCTGTGTATGCTATCCAAAAATGGAAGATTTTCATTGTGCTCAATGTTGAAAGTCTCCTTTATCATTTTAGAAGAATATTTTATAACATTATCTCCTTCTTACCTTCCGGCAAACCAACAATTCGTAAATTCAATCGACGGCTTCTGTTTTCCAGGTCCATATTTTTAGTCTTATATTGCTGAAGTGCTCGAGTATTTTCATTCATTCTCTGTTCCAGTTTATCAATCTTCAAATCTCTCTCCTGGCCCAGGGTTCGCAAGTTATCAATTTGTTCCTTTTGTTCACGAAGTTCATCTTGTAACATAGTCAGCTTTTCTTGAAATTCCTTTAATTTGCTCGAAACTCCTTTCACCATTTCTTCCAAACTGCAAAATCTTGTTTTCATTTCATTTTTCAGTTCATCTTTCAATTCATCGTTCATTTTCGATATTACTTCTATGATACTAGTCAGAAGCTGTGGCTGTGGTTGTGGCTTTCCCCTGTTCCTTCCTTGCGGAGCCTCCTTTCCTTCTTGTCTCCATCCTTTTCACGATTAAGGCGTGTAAAAGTGTTATCAACACTTTATGAAAAGTTAGACCGTGCCTTGAAGTCAAGTAATCACAAGTAACATTGAAAGAGTGGTAAGTGAAGGATAAAAGTTAAGGGAGCAAACAAATTTGCAACCTTTACAGCATGCTGCCACCAGGAGAGTTATCTTCTTACGTTCCTTTTATTGTTGTTACAAGAATTCCCCGTTTTTTACTTCCCAGTTTTTCACTTCATTGTACTAATTTTTTTTTACAATTTTACAAGTTTTTTACTCTGAGATTTTTGACAGATTTTTGACAGCATTCAAAAGACTGTGTTTTTTGACAGGTTTTTGACAGCTTTCAAAATAATTCGCTGTTGATTTATTTTTGTGCTTGCTGTTTCAATAATACTGAAAAATTGAATACATCAAAGTTGCTTTTATTGTTCTTAAAGATAACATTTATTTTAAAAGACTGCGATTTTTCAAAGATTTTGTGGCTTTTTAACAAAATACGCTTTTTCATTTACGGTTGCAATTAAAAGTAAATTTAATTGTGATTGATTTCATTCCACAGGAAAGACTAAACAAAAGACATATATTTTAAACAAAATATGCTTTTTTATTTACAGTTGCAATTAAAAATAAGTTTCATTGTGATTGATTTCATTCCACAGGAAATATTCCATTTTGAACAAATTGATCTGTGTTCATTGACAACTGAGATTGTGTTTAGGCTATTAAAAAAAAATATGCCAAGAAGAGGGAGGAAAAGAGGTGCAAGATTGTCATGTGATGACAAAAAGAGACATTGAGAAGCAGCAAGGAGCAGAAGGGAACAAGAGACGCAGCAAGAAAGAACTCAACATCTCCGAGATAATTGGGAGAGACAGCAGGAGAGAAGGGCACAAGAGACACAGCAAGAAACAACTCAACGTCTCCGAGATAGTCGGGAGAAACAGCAGGAGAGAAGGGCACAAGAGACGCAGCAGAAACAACTCAACTTCTCAGAGATAAGTCAGTCAAAGTAGTCAAAGTAAACTTTATTGTCAATTCAAATAATGCAACAAGTAGTTACACAGAGGATTGAAATTGCATTTCCCCAAACTCCAAATGTGCAAGTAATATTTATTTATAACACAGACAGACAATCTACCATTAAAAATACCATTTAAAAATATACCATTAAAAATAGACATTATATAGTGTGCCAGAGTCTAGTAACGTTTTGAGGTATGTTATTAAAGTGCAATAATAAAAGGTACAATATAGAAAAGTGCAAATTGCATACTGCAGACATTGAGTTAAAGTTATTTGACAGTCAGTTGATCTTTGTTTGTGTAATGTTCATGGAATTTTCTTGAGTGAGTTGAATAGTCTGATGGCCTGAGGGAAAAAGCTGTTTTTGAATCTGGTGGTTTTGCACCGCATGCTGCGGTAGCGCTTGCCGGATGGAAGGGGGGGTGAACAATTTGTGTGCTGCATGGGTGGTGTCTTTGATGACATTGGTTGTTCTCTTGTGACAGCGAGATGGGTATAAGTCCTGGATTGCTGGTTGGGGTGATCTGGTGATCTTCTCCGCTGTCCTCACCACTCTCTGTAGGGCCTTCTGGTCAGCAGCAGAGCAACTGCCATACCAGACTGAGAGATTTGCTCGTAAGAATGCTCTCAATAGCACCCCTGTAAAAGGTGGTGAGGGCAGAAGGGGGGAGGTCGGCTCTCCTCAACCATCGAAGGAAGTGGAGGCGTTGCTGTGCTTTCTTGACTAGGGAGATGGTGTGTTGGTAGACCATGTCTAATCACTGTGATGTGCACTCCAGGAACTTGCTGCTTTTCACAGACTCCACTGCACTGCCATTGATGGTGAGTGGGTTGTGTACTGTCTGTTTCTTCCTGAAGTCCACAGTTATTTCTTTTGTTTTATTGACATTGAGTTGAAGGTTATTGATGTCACACCAGTTGATGAGTTATTCAACCTCCTCTCTGTAGGCTGTCGTCATCGTGGCTGATGAGGCCCACCACTGTAGTGTCATCTGCGAACTTGATGATGTGGTTCGAATTGTATTTGGCACAACAGTCATGTGTCATCAGCGTGAACAACAGAGGGCTCAGCACACATCCCTGTGGGACCCTGGTGTTCATGATGGTGGTCTCTGATGAGTTTTTGCAAACTCTTACTGTCTGTGGTCTGTCGGTAAGGAAGTCCAGTAACCAGTTGCATAGTGGAGTGCTGATGCCTATTTCACTGAGTTTATTCACCAGGTGTTGGGGGATGACTGTGTTGAAGGCGGAGCTGAAGTCGATAAACAGCATCCGCATGTAACTGTTATTGTTTTCCAGATGAGCCAGGCTTAGGTGGCGTGCTGTTGCTATGGCATCATCAGTGGAACGGTTGGGACGATATGCAAACTGTAATGGTTCAAGTGTAGAGGGGAGACTGGATGTTAATGTGGGCCTTGACCAACCTTTCAAAGCACTTCATCATGATGGACGTGTGTGGCTCTGGGCCGGTAATCATTCATTGTTGAGGCTGGAGATTTCTTAGGTAACAGTATGAGGTGGTGGCTTTGAAGCATGCTGGTATGATGGCTTGGCTCAGAGAGGTGTTGAAGAAGTGTCCGTGAGAACATCTGTGAGTTGGTCAGCACAGTCTCTGAGCACACGCCCCGGTATGTTGTCAGGACCTGCAGCTTTTTCTGGGGTTCACCTTGAGTAGGATCCTCCGCACATCAGCTGGGTCCAAGTGAAGTGTTTCATGGTCTGGGCAGGGAGGGCCTTTGGTGGTGTGGTGGTGTTTGTCTTCCTCAAACCCGTTGAAGAAGGTGTTAAGTGTGTTGAGGAAGTCTGTGTTGTCCTCGCATGGCAGGGGTGTTGGCCTGTAGCCAGTGACAGACTGAATGCCTTGTCACAGGCGCTTGGGGTCCTTAGTATCTGTGAAGTGTGCTTGAATTTTCTGTCCATAGACACGCTTGGCTGTTCTCACACCCCGGTTCAAGTTTGCCCTAGCAGTACTAAGGGTGTCTTTGTCCCCAGACTTGAAAGCAGCATTCCGTGCTCTCAGGAGCTCACGTACCGTCCTGGTGAACCAGGGTTTGTTGTTGGCCCTCGTGGTGATGTTTGTGATGATGGTCACATCTTCCATGCATTTGAATATATATCCAGTCACAGGAGAGAAGGGCACAAGAGAGGAGAGAAGTCATAAAGGAGAGAGAGCAGGAGAGAAGGGCACAAGAGATACAGCAAGAAACAACTCAACGTCTCAGAGATAATCGAGAGAGAGAGAGAGCAGGACAGAAGGGCACAAGAGACGCAGCAAGAAACAACTCAATGTCTTGAGGAAAAACGAGAAAGAATACAAAGGAGAAGGGATGAAGAGACGGGAGATGATAGAACTAGAAGGCTGGATGAACAGCGAGACAGAGGTACAAGACAACAAAATGCACGACCCACAAGGAGAAATCTTTCTGCTGATGTTGGTGAAATGACCAATGTTTGCCCTCAGTGTCGAGCGTTCCGCTTCTCAAGAGAAACTACCAACTTTGCTGCATGAAGGGTACGGTCAACATTGCTCCTCTGAAGACACTCCCTAATGCATTCATTAATTTGTATGCAGGTGACACACCACAAGCACACGATGGAGAAAGTCTTGATATACATCGAGAAACCGATATTTCAACATGGGCAACTATATGTGGCTCTTAGCTGAGAAAAGCTGAAGGAACATGTAAAAGTATTCCCGAAGGATAGGACGTCAACCAGGAATGTTGTCATTCGACACGTGCTTCATTGAGCGATGACTCCTGAAGTAAGTGCTCAAATTTGTTGGAGCTGCTATCATGCTTCCTGACAAACCTTGCAGATGGATAATTTGCTGCAATGTATACAACCACAAGCCTGCACATCTTGGTATATCTATCAGGTTCAGTTCAATTATTGTGTCAATTATTGAGTAAATGATGATTGCTAAGATATTGATGGTTGAGGATTTGCTATTGGTAATGGCATTGAGTATCAAGGTTATGTGGTTAGATTCTGCCTTGTGGGAGATTATCTTTACTTTTCTGTTGTTTGACATGAGTGTTACTTTCCACTTTGGTCTATTGTCGAGGTCTTTTGTATGTAAGCATGGCCTGCAAGTGGAATTGAAAATTCTGTAACCATCAGTGAATATCAACTTCGCATCTTAAGATGGATGAAAAGGTCAGTATTTGAAAATATTTAGGGCCAGTGGAGTGGTGTTTCCCCTAGATACCTATTTACTTCGGTTTTATCAGAATGCTTGTGTGAAAGATACATCTTCTAGATGCGCTGGGATGCATCCTCAGTGATGTGACCTGGGGTCATTGGGTGTTTCGGGTCTCACAACATCAGACACCCTCGCCCAGGCGACCCAGCCGGGGTTGATCAAACCCCGACGCGTCCCAGCAGCAACCGCCACGGATCAGCCCTCTTAATCCAAAGCCACCTAGTGACTTTCTCTGAGGTTTCGCTTGCGGATTGAATGGCCCTCTTCTTTGCCAGCCCCGTAATGCCCAACTGGTTGAGGACTTTGCAGAGTGAGTATCCTGCAAAGCCTCTACAACCTACCTCTATGGGCTCATAGTACGTCTTCCAGGCACTGTCCTGGCACAGCTCCACCAGTTCCTGGTACTTTCCTCTCGCTAGCCTCTTCAACACGCACTTCCCAGGGCACTGTCAGCTCCAGAATGATCAGCTGTTTTGTCACTTCGGAGGTGAGGATCATGTCTGGCCAGAATGATGTTGCTGTGATGTACTGTGGAAATTTCAGCTGTTGGCCCAGATCGACGTGCAGCTGCCAGTCAGTGGCAGTGTAGAGGAGGCCCGTCCTTGTTTTTGGTGGTGGTCGAGGCTCCTCTCCAGCTTTGATTAAAGTGATTGATATCTTTGGGACATGGTGGTGTTTGCTGTTACCGATGGCAGTGGCTATGCTCTCAACAACCACCTTGAGCACCTGGTCATGGCGCCATCGATAGCGACCTTTTCCAAGGGACTTTGGGCAGCTGCTGAGGAGATGTTCTAATGATCCCCTTCCAGAGCAAAGTGGGCAGGAAGTCTCGCTCTTGCCCCAGACGTGTAGATTTGCTGGGCCTGGTAGGGCATTGTAGACAGCTTGGACAAGGAACTGGATGCGCTGGAAGTCTGCCTGCATGATGTTTGACCAGGTAATCCTGCGCTGTGGTATGCTCTCCCACCTTGACCACGCTCCCTGCTGCCTGAGCCCCACCGTCCTGCTCACACACTCTTCCTCCACACCTGCTCGGACCTCTTCCTGGATTAGATGGTGTCTCTCCTTGCCCCGGGCCTTGTCAACCAGTTTCTTAGGGATGTATCCCAAACCAGCTCTGCCAGTTGCATGACTACCACTAAGCCTTTTACCTTAGCCGTGACTCTGCCACCTCCACTGCTTTCTCCGCCTTCCATTTACTCCTCCCTGTTCTCACCTCGATACCAGCCGATGACACCTTCTGGTCTGGAGTTCCTGTACTGCAGAGCTTCTCTTGTTTTGTGCCACCATTAAACTCTTCCGTGAGGCCACTGAATGGGAGCTGCAAGATGTTACTGGTCCCATACAGTGCTGCACTCTTGGAGGCTGACGGGGACTGCGGGGATCAAGCCACCTGCGGAGAAATCCGCTGATCTTCCTTTCGAGGACTCAACTGTGTCAATGGAACAGTGTAAACCAGCAGAGGCCACAGGACTTGGGGCAGGATGGAATGCTGATATATCCAGGCCTTGAATCTGCCAGGCAGACTTGACTTGTTAACTTTAATTAACCATGCTGTTCAAATGCTGCCTTTTTGTCTCGAGCTGTCACTGTCAACCTCATTTCTGGATCACAGATATTTAGACTGAAAGTCTTGAGGATCTGCGAGAAATAAAGCAAGGACAGCAGGGATAAATAGACATAAGAAGTTGGCAAAAAAACAGCTAAACTGGTATACGATAGTGCATATGTCTTTTTTTATTCCTATATTAATGGATTGATAGATAAAATTGTCAATTAGAAGTTTATAAAATGGGTGATTCTTCAGTAAGTGTCTACTTTTAAGTTTTCTGGAAACCAGATTTATAAAACTTATATTTTTGCAACTTTGAATGTGTTTTGCACATAGATGGATATTCTCTACTTATGGAAAAAAATATGTTTGTTTTTTTTTTTTTTTTTTTTTTTTTTTTTTTTTTTTTTACCCCCATTTATTTTTTTTTTTTTTTTGTTTTTTTTTATTTTTTTTTTTTTTTTTTTTTTATTTTCAATTTTCCCCTTATTTTTTTTTGCGTTTTTTTTTTTTTTTTTTTTTTTTTTTTGTTATTTTTATATTTTTTTTTAATAAAAAAAAAAAAAACAAAAAATAATTTATAAAAAAAAAAAAAATAAAAACAAAAAACAAAAAAAATTATTTTCTTTCTATTTTTCATTTTTTCAAATAACAAAAAAACCCCCCAAAAAAAAAAAAAAAAAACCCAAAAAAATTAAATTATACAATATATATATATTTATTTATTTATTATTTTATATATTATAAATTTTTATACCCCCCCCCCCATTTTTTTTTTTTTTTTTTTTTTTTTTTTTTTTAAATTTATAAATATATTTTTTTTTTTTTTTTTTTTTTCTTCTTTTTTTTTTTTTTTGTTTTTTTTTTTTTTTTTTACCCCCCCCCCCCCCCCCCCCCCCCCCCCCCCCCCCCCTTTTTTTTTTTTTTTTCGCGCAATTTATAATGCATTTTTTCCTCTTCTTTGACCATTGCATTCAGTCATATCCGTCGCATTTTTATGATTAGCAATCACTGTAAAATATAACTGATTTAAGAATATAAAATCAATTTTTTATCCCAGTCTTTCATTATTTCATCATTACAATTGATAATTGTGGTCAATGTTGTATTATTTTACACATTGTGAGCATAAAACTACTCATATGGACGGATATGACAGCGTGATGGAGATGTTTGGGAGTGATCAAGTTTGGGAGTACACGTGACGGAGATGACTAAAACTATATTTATGACTTGGGTTAAGGCTAGGGCTAGGGTTAGGGCTAGGCCTAGGGCTAGGGTTAGGGTTAGGGCTGTGGCAAGGGCTAGGGTTAGGGCTAAGGTTGGGTTAGGGTTACGGCCTAGGGTTAGGGCTAGAGTTATTCACGTCATCTGCAATTTATCCCGGCAATTATCCCGTGGATCAACTGACGGAATTAACAGGCTGTAACACTCCCAGTAAGCAGGGACATCCCGTGGACTGGGAATGAGAGAGGTGTTGGGGGGGCAATGGGACGGAGGCAGACGCTGGAATTGGGCCCGGTGAGAAGCCATGGAAGCCGGGCTGCGGGAGGTATTAACCATCATGTCTATCACGGTCATCTCCGTCACTTACGCCCGATCTCCCGGACTCCAGCTTCCATCGCCATCTCAAGCTCTAGCCCAGCATGATCTCATCAGAAGCGATGCCTGGCACTATCGTTTGGACATGGGACACCAGGCATGGACCTCCTCTACGGTACAAAGCAAAAAATATATATTTTTTGCTTTTCTAAGAGCTCTAAAGCGTTCGGAGATGACGCTGATTAAAGGTACTCACCAGGCACATGCCGTGAGTAATTACTCTACTCAGGTAGGCACTCAGTCCGCTAAAAAAAATATTAAACCGCGCATGCGCGAGATTGTTTGCTCCATTAAATAAATAAATTTAAAAGAAAACAGTGAACATTTCAATTTGCCCAAGGCTTCCTAGTCCTAGACCAATTGGGGAACAGTTCCTTCACAGCGGTGTGGAGAGTCTGTGTCAGGGCAAAGTTGTGGGGAGGGCACGAGTGTGAGAAGGAGGGTGTCGGGGATAATGCCAGAAAACTTACTCACTACTCACCGCTGCCGCAGCTCTCCGGGCACGAAGCCCCCGCACTGTAGCTGGGGATAGAAGCAGCTCGGGTAGCTACAAGCGGCCGCCGGTACCCGGACATGTAGAACTGGCCGCCACTTCAGCGCCTTCTGCCGGACCGCTCACACCTCTGGCAGTGCTCTCCGTCGGAACACCTGTCACCTGCCGTTCACCGACGTCGCACATGTCAGCAGCTTCCTTGCAAATCATAAATTCCCACAGCCGAGTAGCCTCAATCGCGCTGTCGGAATTTAAGGACATGAGTGAGGCCAGTGAGCGGCAGGAGAGTGGTTTGTAGACGGAGAGCTGCCAGAGGTGAGCGGGGTGGGACGGCAGCAGGAGCTAAGGTGGTGGCTGGTTCCGCTGTCCGGCCCGGTGGCCGCTCAGCCACCCGAGCTACTTCTCTCCCCCCCCTCCCCCGGCCTCAATGTGGTGGCATTCCACGCCTCCATGCAAGGAGCGTCGCAAGTGGCATTATCCCAATCCCCACATTCATAACATTCATGCCCTCCCCGCAACCTTACCCCGGGCCAGACTCCCCAAACACTTTGAAAGGAGCTCTCTCCCCCGGGAAATACAGTATTTAAAAACATAAACACAAAATGTACTTACCACATTATTGGTACACAAGCTCCATTCTTCTCTCTTTGTTACCTAACATACACTTAAAATATTGACAAACCATATTTGAAAACCCCGCCAAGAAACTTGCTCTGCGCATTCTTCCATGCCTTTACTATTTATATTTAGTTATTACCATGTTATAAATTTAGTCAGGGTAGGCAGTGCCTACCTTGCCTACCCTGACGGCACGTGCCTGGTACTCACCCGTTATGCTGCAAAAACCAGAGTTTTGACAGGCTTCTCGTCCCGCAAAGGAGGAGAAACGCACACATGCACTTGCTGTCTTTTAAGACAGCAAGTGCATGTCTATTCCATTTAAATCCACGAGGGATTGCGCAACAAAAGTGCATGACGGTATCTGACTCCAATCGTCGGGATAAGAAATTTTTGAATGTAAGGTAAGATTTATAATTTTACCAAAAATAGAGGAATATTTTTAAGGGTGAAAATAATTATTAATACCTACCATTTAAAAGTATTTTTATTTCAAATAGATCCCCCATTAAATAAATATGCCAACTGGAATTTTTACAAGTAACATGCAATTTTCGGGGGGAGGGGGAGGTCATCGAACATCGGGAAATTAAAAAAAACAAACACTTTATTGATCTAGGGTTTAATATTTATTTCTCGTTTCCCTGATCCCTGACCAGTCTGAAGAAGGGTCTCGACCCGAAACGTCGCCTATCTCCTTCGCTTCTTAGATGCTGCTGCACCCGCTGAGTTTCTCCAACCTTTTGTGTAACCCTTTAATATTTATTTATCAGGATTATGTTTATTAACATTATAGAAAAAGAAGAAATGGCATAGAATCACGGATTTTCCAAAGTAGACATTTACTGAAGAATCACCCAAATATCTACATCGTAATAAATATCTATCTCTTTTTAAAATCATGCCAAGAAGCAGGAGAAAACGAGTTGCAGGATGGTCATGGAACACCACAAAGAGACATTGAGAAGCAGTAAGGAGCAGAAGGGAACAAGAGACACAACAAGAAACAACAAGAAAGGACTGAATCTCTTGAAGATGTTCGAAAAATTACGGAAGTTCGCAGGGAACAAGAGCACAACAATGTATCCAAAATACAGCCAAATGGGACACAATAGTGATATGTCTTTTTTAATCATATGTTAATGCATTGATAGATATAATTGTCTTTAGAAGTTTATAAATATCTACATATTTGTGTTGATAAAATTGTCCTTACAAGTTTATTAATATCTACATCGTGATGAATATATTTCTCTTTATTACATCATGCCAAGAAATGGGTGCAATCGAGTTGCAGGATGGTCATGGAACAATGCAAAGATACATTGAGAAGCAGTAACAAGCAGAAGGCACAACTGAACTGTGAGTCGACTGAACAGCGAATCTGCAATATACTTGCAATAAATGATTTATTTGCCATTAAAGAAAATACAATTTTGGCCTGCCCCGTGCTTATAATTGAAATGGCAATAGAAATGAAATATACTTAAATTTTGGAAAAATGCACCTATGCCAACATTCAAAATGTGGATCTCAAGCTTGTCTGAAACGCTACATCTTGAAGAAATGAGATTCCTCCTACTAGGCAAAGTAGACCAATTCTTAAAGATTTGGTCTCCTTTTGTCAACTTTTTACAAGCATATGGTGCAACATAACATAACCTTAGAAATTAAATGGTTTAGGTGACGGATGGGCAAAAAAACAAGATAGGTAGATCTCTCCTAATCTCCCTTTTCTTTACTTTCTCCTATTCTTTCAATCTTTTAGCTTCTCATCTCTTTCCTTTATTTCTTTTGCTTTCTGTTTCTACTCGCTTGTCTATCTATTCCGACACTCTTTATTTCTTTTTCCTCTCACTGTTCTTTTATTATAAATCAAAAGTATGAAGTTGTACAAGAATGAAAATATGTATTTATGTATTAGGTACTTAAGTACCAGATTAGTGTACTTCTAACAAAAATAAACAAACAAAAAAAAACAAAAAAAAGAAATGGAAAAAAATGAAAATGGGATGAGTTGTTTGGGCCGCCATGTGCTTGAAACTGAAATGGCAATGGAAATGAAATGAAATGAAAATGAGATGAGTTGTTTGGACTGCCTTGTGCTTTAAACTGAAATGAAATACAATGAAAGTGCAATGAGTTGTTTGGCCTTCCTGTGGTTATAACTGAAATGGTAAAGGAAATGAAATTAAATGAAAATGAGAGGAGTTGTTTGGCATGCACTGTGCTTGAAACTGAAATGAAATGAAATGAACACGAGAGGAGTTGTTTGGCCTGCCCTGTGCTTGAAACTGAAATGGCAATGGAAAGGAAAATAAATGAAAATTAAACGAGTTGTTTGGCCTGCCCTCTGCATGAAAATGAAATGGTAATGGAAATGAAATAAAATGAAAATGAGATGAGTTGATTGGCCTCCCCTGTGCTTGAAACTGAAATGTCAATGGAAATGAAAATGAAATGAAAATGAAATGTGTTGTTTGGCCTGCCCTTTGCATGAAAATGAAATGGTAATGGAAATGAAATAAAATGAAATAAAATGAAAATGAGATGAGTTCTTTGGCCTTCCCTGTGCTTGAAACTGAAATGGCAATGGAAATGAAATGAAATGAAAATTTGATGAGTTGTTTGGTCTGCCCCATGCTTGAAACTGAAATGGCAAAGCAAAAGTAATTAAATGAAAAATGAGATGAGTTGTTTGGCCTGCCCTGTGCTTGAAACTGAAATGGCAATGGAAATGAAATTAAATGAAAATGAGATGAGTTGTTTGGCCTGCCCTGTGCTTGTACCTGAAATGGGAATGGAAAATAAATTAAATGAAAATGAGATAAGTTGCTTGGCCTGGCCTGTGGTTGAAACTGAAATGGTAATGGTAATGAAATGAAACGCAAATGAGACAAGTTGTTTGGCCTCCCTGTGCTTGACACTGAAATGTCAATGGAAATGAAATGGATAGAAAATGAGATGAGTAGTAGGCCAGCCCTGTGCTTGAACCTGAAATTGCAATGGAAAAGAAATGAATTGAAAATGGGATGAGTTATTTCTCCTGACCTGTGCTTGAAAGTGAAACTGCAATGGAAAAAAAAATAAATGAAAATGAGATGAGTTGTTAGCCTGCCCTGTGCTTAAACTGAAATGGTAATGGAAATGATACGAAATGAAAATGAGAAGAGTTGTTTGGCCTGCCCTGTGCTTGAAACTGAAATGTCAATGGAAATGAAATGGATTGAAAATGAGATGAGTTGTATGCCAAACCCTGTGCTTGAACCTGAAATGTCAATGGAAAAGAAATGAAATGAAAATGGGATGAGTTATTTCTCCTGACCTGTGCTTGAAACTGAAATTGCAATGGAAATGAAAATAAATGAAAATGAGATGAGTTGTTGGCCGGCCCTGTGCTTGACACTGAAATGGTAATGGAAAAGAAATGAAATGAAAATGAGATGAGTTGTTTGGCCCGCCCTCTGCGTGAAACTGAAATGGCAATGGAAATGAAATGAACTGAAAATGAGATGAGTTGTTTGGCCTGCCCTGTGCTTGAAACTGAAATGGCAATGGAAATGAAATGAAATGAAAATGAAATGTGTTGTTTGGCCTGCTCTGTGCATGAAACTGAAATGGTAAGGGAAATGAAATAAAATGAAAGTAAAATGAGTTGATTGGCCTGTCCTGTGCTAGAAACTGAAATGGCAATGGAAATGAAATGAAATGAATGGGAGAAGAGTTGTTTGGCCTGCCCTGTGCTTGAAACTGAAATGGCAATGCAAATGAAATTGAAATGAAAATGAGATTAGTTGCTTGGCCTGCCCTGTTTTAGAAAGTGAAATGAAATGAAATGAATATGAGATGAGTTGTTTGGCCTGGCCTGTGCTTGAAACTGAAATGTTAATGGAAATGAAATGAAATGAAAATGAGATGAGTTGTTTCGCCTGTCCTGTGCTTGAAACTGAAATGGCAATGGAAATGAATTGAAAAGAAAATCAGATAAGATTTTTGGCCTGTCCTGAGCTTGAAACTGAAATGGCAAAGGAAAATAAAATTAGATGAGTTGTTTGGCCTGCAGTGTGCTTGAAACTGAAATGGCAAAGGAAATGAAAATGAAATGAAAATGAGACGAGCTTGGCCTTCCCTGTGCTTGAAATTGAAATGGCAATAGAAATGAAATGAAATTAAAAGGAGACGAGTTGTTTGGTCTGCCCCATGCTTGAAACAGAAATGGGAACATAAATGAAACTTGAAATGGCAATGGAAATGAAATTAAATGAAAATGAAATGAGTTGTTTGGCCTGCCCTATGCTTGTAACAAAATGGCAATGGAAATGAAATGAAATGAAAACAAGATGAGTTGTTTGGCCTGCCCTATGCTTGAAACTGAAATGGTAATGGAAATGAAATGAAAATGTGATGAGTTGTTTGGCCTTCCCTGTGCTTGAATCCGAAATGGCAATGGAAATGAAAGGAAATGGAAATAAGGTGAGTTGTTAGGTTTGCCCCGGGCTTGAAACTGAAATGGCAATGGAAATGAAATGAAATGAATTGAAAATGAGATGCGTTGTTTGGCCTGCCCTGTGCTTGAAACTGAATAGCAATGGAAATGAAAATGAAATGAAAAATGAGATGAGTTTGACCTTCCCTGTGCTTGAAACAGAAATGGTAATAGAAATGTAATGAAATGAAAATGAGACCAAGTTGTTAGGTTTGCCCCGGGCTTGAAACTGAAATGGCAATGGAAATGAAATGAAATGAAAATGGGAGCAGTTGTTTGGTCTGCGCTGTGCTTGAAAATGAAATGGTAATGGATATGAAATGACATGAAAATGAGATGATCGTTTGGCCTGCCCTGTGCTTGAAACTGAAATGGCAATGGAAAAGAAATGAAAATGGTATGAGTTGTTTGACAAGCCATGTGCTTGAAATTGAAATTGCAATGGGAATGAAATGAAATGAAAATGAGATGAATTGTTTGTCCTGCCCGGTGCTTGAAATTGAAATGGCAGTGGAAATGAAAATTAAATGAAAATGAGATGAGTTTAAACTTCCCTGTGGTTGCAACTGAAATGGCAATAGAATTGAAATGAAATGAAAATGAGAGCAGTTGTTTGGTCTGCGCTGTGCTTGAAAATGAAATCGCAATGGAAATGAAATTAAATGAACATGAGATGAGTTGTGTGGCTTGCCCTGTGCTTGAAACTGAAATGGCAATGGAAATTAAATGAAATGAAAATGAGATGAGTTGTTTGTCCTGCCCTGTGCTTGAAACTGCAATGGTAATGGAAACGAAATGAAAGGAAAATGAGATGAGTTGTTTGGCCTGACTTGTGCTTGAATCTGAAATGGAAATGGAAATGAAATGAAATGAAAATGAGCTGAGTTGTTTGGCCTGCCCTGTGCTTGAAACTGAAATTGCAGTAGAAATGAAAATGTGATGAGTTGTTTGGCCTGCCCTGTGATTGAAACTGAAATGGAAATGGAAATGAAATGAAATGAAAATTAGGCCAGTTGTTTGGTCTGCCCCATGTTTGAAACTGAAATGGCAATGGAATTGAAATGAAAATGAGATTAGTTGTTTGGCCAGCACTGTGTGTAAAACTGAAATGGGAATATAAATGAAAATGAGATGAGTTGTTTGGCCTGCCATGTGCTTGAAACTGAAATGGCAATGGAAATGAAAATGCAATGCAAATGAGATGAATTTGACCTTCCCTGTGATTGAAACTGAAATGGCAATCGAATTGAAATGAAATGAAAATGAGAGCAGTTGTTTGGTCTGCGCTGTGCTTGAAAATGAAATGGCAATGGAAATGAAATTAAATGAAAATGAGATGAGTTGTGTGGCCTGCCCGGTGCTTGAAGCTGAAATGGCAATGGAAATTAAATGAAATGAAAATGAGTAGTTTGGCCTGCCCTGTGCTTGAAACTGAAATGGCACTAGAAATGAAAATGTGCTGAGTTGCTTGGCCTGCCATGTGATTGAAACTGAAATGGAAATGGAAATGAAATGAAATTAAAATGAGATGAGTTGTGTGGCCTTCCCTGTGCTTGAAAATAAAATGGCAATGGAAATGAAAGGAAATGGAAATGAGATGAGTTGTTTGGTTTGCCCCGGGCTTGAAACTGAAATGGAAATGGAAATGGAAATGAAATGAATTGAAAATGAGATGAGATTTTTGGTCTGCACTGTGCTTGAAACTGAAATGGCAATGGAAATGAAATTAAATGAAAATGAGATGAGATGTTTGGCCTGCCCTGTGCTTGAAACTGAAATGGCAATGGGAATGAAATGAAATGAAGGTGAGATGAGTTGTTTCTCCTGCTCTGTGCTTGAAACTGAAATGGCACTGGAAATGGAAATGAGATGAGTTGTTTGGTTTGCCCCGTGATTGAAACTGAAATGGAAATGGAAAACAAACAAAAAGATGAAATGAAATGAAAATGAGATGAGTTGTTTGGCCTTCCCTGTGCTTGAAACTGAAATGGCAATGGAAATGAAAGGAAATGGAAATGAGATGAGTTGTTTGGTTTGCCCCGGGCTTGAAACTGAAATGGAAATGGAAATGGAAATGAAATGAATTGAAAATGAGATGAGTTGTTTGGCCTGCCATGTGCTTGAAACTGAATTGGCAATGGAAATGAAAATGAAATGAAAATGAGATGAGTTTGACCTTCACTGTGCTTGAAACAGAAATGGTAATAGAAATGTAATGAAATGAAAATGAGACTAGTTGTTTGGTTTGCGCTCTGCTTGAAACTGAAATGGCAATGGAAATGAAATGAAATGAAAATGAGATTAGATGTTTGGCCTGCCCTGTGCTTGAATGTGAAATGGCAATGGTATTGAAATTAAATGAAAATGAGATGAGTTGTTTGTCCTGCCCTGTGCTTGAAACTGCAATGGTAATGGAAATGAAATGAAATGAAAATGAGATGAGTTGTGTGGCCTGCCCTGTGCTTGAAATTGAAATGGAAATGAAATGAAATGAAAATGGGATGAGTTGTTTGGGCAAGCCGTGTGCTTGGAAATTGAAATTTGCAATGGGAATGAAATGAAATGAAAATGAGATGAATTGTTTGTCCTGCCCTGTGCTTGAAATTGAAATGGCAGTGGAAATGAAAATTAAATGAAAATGTGATTAGTTGTTTGGCCTTCCATGTGCTTGAAACTGAAATGGCAATAGAAATGAAAATGAGATGAGTTTTTTACCTGCCATGTGCTTGAAACTGAAATGGCAATGGAAATGAAATGAAATGAAAAATGAGACCAGTTGTTTGTGGCTGCCCTGTGCTTGAAACTGAAATGGCATTGGAAATGAAATTAAATGAAAATGAGATGAGTTGTTTGTCCTGCCCTGTGCTTGAAACTGCAATGGTAATGGAAATGAAATGAAATGAAAATGAGATGAGTTGTTTGGCCTAACCTGTGCTTGAAACTGAAATTGCAGTAGAAATGAAAATGTGATGAGTTGTTTGGCCTGCCCTGTGATTGAAACTGAAATGGAAATGGAAATGAAATGAAATGAAAATTAGACCAGTTGTTTGGTCTGCCCCATGCTTGAAAGTGAAATGGCAATGGAATTGAAATGAAATGAAAATGAGATGAGTTGTTTGGCCAGCACTGTGTGTGAAACTGAAATGGCAATGGAAATGAAAATGCAATGCAAATGAGATGAATTTGACCTTCCCTGTGGTTGAAACTGAAATGGCAATCGAATTGAAATGAAAAGAAAATGAGAGCAGTTGTTTGGTCTGCGCTGTGCTTGAAACTGAAATGGCAATGGAAATGAAAATAAATGAAAATGAGGTAAGTTGTGTGGCCTTCCCTGTGCTTGAAACTGCAATGGTAATGGAAATGAAATGAAAAGAAAATGAGATGAGTTGTTTGGCCTGCCCTGTGCTTGAATCTGAAATGGAAATGGAAATGAAATGAAATGAAAATGAGATGAGTTGTTTGGCCTGCCCTGTGCTTGAAACTGAAATGGCAGTAGAAAAATTAAAATGTGATGAGTTGTTTGGTCTGACCTTTGATTGAAACTGGAATGGAAATGGAAATGGAAATGAAATGAAATGAAAATGAGATGAGTTGTTTTGCCTTCCCTCGTGCTTGAAACCAAACTGGCAATGGAAATGAAAGGAAATTAAAATGAGATGAGATTGACCTTTCCTGTGCTGGAATCCAGAAATGGTAATAGAAATGTAATGAAATGAAAATGAGACCAATTGTTTGGTCTGCCCTGTGCTTGAAACTGAAATGGCAATGGAAATGAAATGAAATGAAAATGAGATGAGTTGTTTGGCCTGCCCTGTGCTTGAAACTGCAATGGTAATGGAAATGAAATGAAAAGAAAATGGGATGTGTTGTTTGGCCTGCCCTGTGCTTGAAACGGAATTGGCAATGGAAATGAAAATGAAATGAAAATGAGATGAGGTTGACCTTCCCTGTGCTTGAAACAGAAATGGTAATAGAAATGTAATGAAATGAAAATGAGACCAGTTGTTTGGTCTGCGCTGTGCTTTAAACTGAAATGGCAATGGGAATGAAATGAAATGAAAATGAGATGAGATGTTTGGCCTGCACTGTGCTTGAATCTGAAATGGCAATGAAATGAAATGAAATGAAATGAAAATGAGATGAGTGGTTTGGCCTGCCCTGTGCTTGGAACTGAAATGGCAATGGAAATGAAAGGAAATGAAATTGAGATGAGTTGTTTTGCCTGCCCTGTACTTGAAACTGAAATGGCAATAGAAATGAAAATGTGATGAGTTGTTTGGCCTGCCCTGTGATTGTAACTAAAATGGAAATGGAAATGAAATGAAATGAAAATGAGATGAGTTGTTTGTCCTGCCCTGTGCTTCAAACCAAAATGGCAATGGAAATGAAATGAAATGAAAATGAAATGAGTTGTTTGGCCCTCCCTGTGCTTGAAACTGAAATGGCAATGGAAATGAATATGAAATAAAAATTAGATGAGTTGTTTGGCAAACCCTGTGTTTGAAATTGAAATTGCAATGGGAATGAATATGAAATAAAAGTGAGATGAATTGTTTGTCCTGCCCTGTGCTTGAAATTGAAATGGCAGTGGAAATGAACATTAAATTAAAATGAGATTAGTTGTTTGGCTTTCCCTGTGCTTGAAACTGAAATGGCAATAGAAATGAAAATGAGATGAGTTGTTTGGCCTGCCATGTACTTGAAACTGAAATGGCAATGGAAATGAAAATGAAAAGAAAATGAGATGAGTTTGACCTTCCCTGTGGTTGAATCTGAAAGGGCAATAGAAATGAAATGAAATGAAAATGAGAACAGTTGTTTGGTCTGCCCTGTGCTTGAAACTGAAATGGCAATGGAAATGAAATGAAATGAAAATGAGATGAGTTGTTAGTCCTGCCCTGTGCTTGAAACTGAAATGGTAATGGAAATGAAATGAAAAGAAAATGAGATGAGTTGTTTGGCCTGCCACAGTGCTTGAATCTGAAATGGTAATGGAAATGAAATGAAATGAAAATGAGATGAGTTGTTTTGCCTGCCCTGTGCTTGAAACTGAAATGGCAATAGAAATGAAAATGTGATGAGTTGTTTGGCCTGCCCTGTGATTGTAACTGAAATGGAAATGGAAATGAAATGAAATGAAAATGAGATGAGTTGTTTGTCCTGCCCTGTGCTTCAAACCAAAATGGCAATGGAAATGAAATGAAATGAAAATGAGTTGAATTGTTTGGCCCTCCCTGTGCTTGAATCTTAAATGGGAATGGAAGTGGAAATTAAATGAAATGAAAATGAGATGAGTGGTTTGGCCTGCGCTGTGCTTGAAACTGAATAGGCAATGGGAATGAAAACGAAATCAAAATGAGATGAGTTTGACCTTCCCTGCGCTTGAAACAGAAATGGTAATAGAAATGTAATGAAATGCAAATGAGACCAGTTGTTTGGTCTGCGCTGTGCTTGAAACTGAAATGACAATGGAAATGAAATGAAATAAAAATGAGATGAGATATTTGGCCTGCCCTGTACTTGAATCTGAAATGGCAATCGAAATGAAATGAAAATGAGATGAGTGGTTTGACCTTCCCTGTGCTTGAAACAAAAATGGTAATAGAAATGTAAAGAAATGAAAATGAGACCAGTTGTTTGGTCTGCCCCGTGCTTGAAACTGAAATGGCAATGGACATGAAATGAAATAAAAATGAGATGAGTTGTTTGGCCTGTACTGTGCATGAAACTGAAATGGCAATGGATATGAAATTACATGAAAATTAGATGAGTTGTTTGGCCTGCCCTGTGCTTGAAACTGAAATTGGAATGGGAATGAAATGAAGTTAAAATGAGATGAGTTGTTTGGCCTGCTATGTGCTTGGAACTGAAATGGCAATGGAAGTGAAATGAAATGGAAATTAGATGAGTTGTTGGCCCTCCCTGTGATTGAAACTGAAATGGCAATGGAAATGAAATGAAATGAAATGAAATGAAATGAAAATGAGATGTTGTTTGGTCTGCTCCGTGCTTGAAATTGAAATGGTAATGGAAATGAAATGAAATGAAAATGAGATGAGTTGTTTGGTAATGGAAATGAAATTAAATGCAAATGAGATGAACTGTTCGGCCGGTCTTGTGCTTGATACTGAAATGGTAATGGAAATGAAATGAAATGAAAATGAGATGAGTTGTTTGTCCTGCCCTGTGCCCGAAACTGAAATGGTAATGGAAATGAAATGAAATGAAAATGAGATGAGTTGGTTGGCCTGCCCTGTGCTTTAATCTGAAATGGAAATAGAAATGAAAATGTGATGAGTTGTTTGGCCTGCCCTGTGATTGAAACTGAAATGGAAATGGAAATGAATTGAAATGAAAAATGAGATGAGTTGTTTGGCCTGCCCTGTGCTTGAAAACTGAAATCGCAATAGAAATAAAAATGAAATGAAAATGAGATGAGTTTGAGCTTCGCTGTGCTTGAAACTGACATGGCAATGGAAATGAAATGAAAGGGAAAATGATTGACCAGTTGTTTGGTAATGACATGAAAATGAGATGAGTATTTGGCCAGGCCTGTGCTTGAAAAAAGAAATGGCAAAGGAAATGAAATGAAATGAAAATGAGACGAGTTGTTTGGCCTGTCCTGTGCTTTGAAACTGAAAATGGAAATGGAAATTGAAATGAAATGAAATGAAAATGAGATGAGTTGTTTGGCCTGCCCTGTGCTTGAAACTGAAATGGCAACAGCAGTGAAAATGTGATGAGTTGTTTGGCCTGCCCTGTGCTTGAAACTGAAATGGCAATGGAAATGAAATGAAATGAAAATGAGATGAGTTGTTTGACCTGCCCTGTGCTTGATACTGAAATGGTAATGCAAATGAAATAAATTGAAAATGAGATGAGTTGTTTGTCTTGCCCTGTGCTTGAAATTGAAATGGCAATGGAAATGCAAATTAAATGAAAATTAGATGAGTTGTTCAGCCTTCCCTGTGCTTGAAACTGAAATGGCAATGGAACTGAAAGGAAATGGAAATGAGATTATTTGTTTGGTCTGCCCCGTGCTTGTAACTGTAATGTTAATGGAAATGAAATGAAATGAAAATGAGATTAGTTGTTTGGCCTGCCCTGTGCTTATAACTGAAATGGAAATGGAAATGAAATGAAATGAAAATGAGATAGTTGTTTGGTCTGCCCTGTGCTTTAAAGTGAAATGAAAATTAACTGAAAATGAGATGAGATGTTCGGCCTGCCCTGTGCTTGAAACTGAACTGAAATGAAATGGAAATGAGATGAATTGTGTGTCTTGCCCTGTGCTTGAAACTGAAATGGCAATGAAAATGAAATCAAATGAAAATGAGATAAATGACCCTCCCTGGGCTTGAAACTGAAATGGCAATGGAAATGGAAATGAAATGAAAATGTGATGAGATGTTTGGCCTGCCCTGTGCTTGAAACTGAAATGGCAATGGAAATTAAATGAAATAAAAATGAGATAGAAACATAGAAACTAGAAATTAGGTGCAGGAGTAGGCCATTCAGCCCTTCGAGCCTGCACCGCCCATTGAATATGATCATGGCTGATCATCCAACTCAGTATCCCGTACCTGCCTTCTCTCCATACCCTCTGATCCCCTTAGCCACAAGGGCCCACAATTCCAAACTCACTCTTAAATATAGCCAATGAACTGGCCTCAACTACCCTCTGTGGCAGAGAGTTCCAGAGACTCACCACTCTCTGTGTGAAAAAAGTCTTTCTCATCTCGGTCTTAAAGGATTTCCCCCTTATCCTTAAGCTGTGACCCCTTGTCCTGGACTTCCCCAACATCGGGAACAATCTTCCTGCATCTAGCCTGTCCAACCCCTTAAGAATTTTGTAAGTTTCTATAAGATCCCCTCTCAATCTCCTAAATTCCAGAGAGTATAAACCGAGTCTATCCAGTCTTTCTTCATTAAGACAGTCCTGACATTCCCAGGAATCAGTCTGGTGAACCTTCTCTGCACTCCCTCTATGGCAATAATGTCCCTTCCTCAGATTTGGAGACCAAAACTGTACGCAATACTCCAGGTGTGGTCTCACCAAGACCCTGTACAACTGAAGTAGAACCTCCCTGCTCCTGTACTCAAATCCTTTTGCTATGAAAGCTAACATACCATTCGCTTTTTCACTGCCTGCTGCACCTGCATGCCTACTTTCAATGACTGGTGTACCATGACACCCAGGTCTCGCTGCATCTCCCCTTTTCCTAATTCGGCCACCATTTAAATAATAGTCTGCTTTCCTGTTTTTGCCACCAAAGTGGATAACCTCACATTTATCCACATTATACTGCATCTGCCAAACATTTGCCCACTCACCCAGCCTATCCAAGTCACCTTGCAGTCTCCTAGCATCCTCCTCACAGCAAACACTGCCCCCCAGCTTAGTGTCATCCGCAAACTTGGAGATATTGCCTTCAATTCCCTCTCCAGATCATTAATATATATTGTAAATAGCTGGGGTCCCAGCACTGAGCCCTGCGGTACCCCACTAGTTACTGCCTGCCATTGTGAAAAGGACCCGTTTACTCCTACTCTTTGCTTCCTGTTTGCCAGCCAGTTCTCTATCCACATCAATACTGAACCCCTAAATACCGTATGCTTTAAGTTTGTATACTAATCTCTTATGTGGGACCTTGTCGAAAGCCTTCTTGGAAGTCCAGATATACCACATCCACTGGTTCTCGCTTATCCACGCTACTAGTTACATCCTCGAAAAATTCCACAAGATTCGTCAGACATGATTTACCTTTTGTAAATCCATGCTGACTTTGTCCAATGATTTCACCACTTTCCAAATGTGCTGCTAATCCCATCTTTAATAACTGACTCTAGCAGTTTCCCCACTACCGATGTTAGACTAACTGGTCTGTAATTCCCGTTTTTCTCTCTCCTCCATTCTTAAAAAGAGGGGTTACATTTGCTACCCGCCAATCCTCAGGAACTACTCCAGAATCTAAAGAGTTTTGAAAGATTATCACTAATGCATCCACTATTTCCTGAGCTACTTCCTTAAGTACTCTGGGATGCATCCTATCTGGCCCTGGGGATTTATCGGCCTTTAAATCTATTCAATTTACCCAACACTACTTCCCGACTGACCTGGATTTCACTCAATTCCTCCTTTGACCCACAGTCCCCTGCTATTTCAGGCAGATTATTTATGTCTTCCTTAGTGAAGACGGAACCAAAGTAGTTATTCAATTGGTCCGCCATTCCTTGTTCCCCATGATCAACTCACCTGTTTCTGACGGCAATGGACCTACATTTGTTTTAAACTAACCTTTTCTCCTCACATATCTATAAAACTTTTGCAGTCAGTTTTTATGTTCCCTGCCAGTTTTTTTTCATAATCTATTTTTCCTTTCCTAATTAAGCCCTTTGTCCTCTCTGTGGTCTCTGAATTTCTCCCAGTCCTCTGGTATGCTGCTTTTTCTGGTACTTTGTACGCATCATCCTTTGCTTTGATACTATCCCTGATTTCCCTTGTTATCCACGATGCACTACCTTCCCGATTTATTCTTTTGCCAAATGGGATGAACAATTTTTGTAGTTCATCCATGCAGTCTTTAAATGTCTTCCATTGTATATCCACCGTCAACCCTTTTAGAATTAATTGCCATTCAATTTGGCCAAATTCACGTTCTCATACCCTCAAAGTTACCTTTCTTTAATGTTCAGAACCATTGTTTCTGAATTAACAATGTCACTCTCCATCCTAATGAAGAACTCAACCTATTATGGTCACTCTTGCCCAAGGGGGCACGTACAACAAGACGGCTAATTACCCCGTTCCTCATTACTCAAAAACCAATCTAAAATAGCCTGCTTCTCTCGTTGGTTCCTCTACTTGTTGATTTAGATAACTATCCCGCATACATTCCAAAAAATCCTCTTCCTCAGCACCCCTGCCAATTTGATTTTAACCCAATCTATATGTAGATTGAAGTCACCCATTATAAACTGTTTTGCCTTTGTGCACGCATTTCTAATTTCCTGTTTGATACCATCCCCCAACTTCTCTGCTACTGTTAGGTGGCCTGTACACAACACCCACCAGCGTTTTCTGCCCCTTAGTGTTTTGTAGCTCTACCCATACCGATTCCACATCCTCCAAGCTAATGTCCTTCCTTTCCATTGCGTTAACCTCCTCTCTAACCAGCAAACGCTACCCCACCTATCCTTTTCCTTTCTCTCTATCCCTCCTGAATATTGAATCCCTGGATGTTCAGCTCCCAGCCTACATCACCCTGGAGCCATGACTCCGTGATCCCAACTATATTCATAATCATTAATATCTATCTGCACGTTCAACTTGTCCACCTTATTACGAATACTCCTTGCATTGAGACACAAAGCCTTCAGGTTTGTCTTTACAACGCACTTACCCTTATACAATTTTGCTGAAAAGTGGCCCTTATTGATTTTTGCCCTGGTTTTGTCTGCCTGCCACTTTTACTTTTCACCTTGCTACCTAATGCTTCTACCCTCATTTTACACCCTCCTGCCTCTCTTGCTCTTGTACCCATCCCCCTGCACATTAGTTTAAATCCTCCCCGACAGCACTAGCAAACACTCCCCCAAGAACATTGGTTCCATTCCATTCAGGTGCAAACCGTCCTGTTTGTACCGGTTCCACCTCCCCCAGAAACTGGTCCCAGTGCCCTAAAAATTTGAATCCTCCCCCTTGCATCCACTTTTTCAAGCACGTATCATTTGCATTATCCTCCTATTTCTACTCTGGACTGGCCCGTGGTACTGGTAGTAATCCGGAGATTACTACCTTTGAGGTCCTACTTTTAAGTTTATCTCCTAGCTCCCTAAATTCACCTTGTAGGACCTCATCCCTTTTTTTACCTATATCGTTGGTGCCAACATGCACCACGACAACTGGCTGTTCACCCTCCCCCTCCAGAATGTTCTGCAGCCGTTCAGTGACATCCCTGACCTTTGCACCAGGGAGGCAACATACCATCCTGGAGTCTCATTTGCGGCCGCAGAAACGCCTATCTATTCCCCTTGACAATTGAATCCCTATTACTATTGCCCTTCCCCTCTTTTTTTCCCCCCTCATGTGCTGCAGAGCCACCCCATGGTGCCATGAACCTGGCTGCTGCTGCATTCCCCTGATGAGCCTTCTCCCTCAACAGTATCCAAAATGGTTACCCTGTTTAGGAGGGAGATGACCGCAGGGGACTCCTGCATACCTGCCTACTGCTTTGCTGGCTATTGGCCACCCTGTTCCCTTCTTGTCCTCTTACCTTTTGCCTGCGGTGTGACCAGCTCACTGTACGTGCTATCCACGACTTTCTCCGCATCGTGGATGCTCCAGTATGAATCCAGCCGCAGTTCCAATCGTTCAATGCGATCTGCCAGGAGCTGCAGCTGGACACACTTCCTGCAAACGTAGTCACCGGGGACACCGACCATCTCCCTGATCTCCACATGTTGCAGGCTGAACAAACCACGGGGCCAATCTCCACTGCCATACCTTACTCCCAAATTACACTGTATTAAATATTAAAAAAACACAAAAACTTATCCTTTAAACTTTATACTTAAATACTAAATCCTTAACTCCCAGAATCCTCACTCCCAGAAGGCAGAAAAAATAAAAATTGTAAACCCGGGTTTGCACCCAATCAGCTGCTTCCTCGGGTCCTCTTCCAACCAATCTGCGGCTTCCTGAAAAAAAAACAAAAAACCCACCTCTCCAAATGGAAACGTTATGGATTTTGGTAAGCCTCTGGAAAAACAAGCCCGCGCTAGATTTTTATCCTTACCGGTCGCGGTGTCGCTCCTCCCCCTCCTCCTCTTCTTCCAACGGCTCCTGTGTCCCCCGCCCCGCCTCTGGAAAAAAAAACAAGCCCCGCGCTAGATTTTTATCCATACCGGTCGGGTGTCGCTCCTCCCCCTCCTCCTCTTCTTCCAACGGCTCCTGTGGGCCTCTGGAGAATGACAAGCCCCGCGCTAGATCTTTATCCTTACCGGTCGGGTTTGTCGCTCTCCCCCCTCCTCCTCCCCTTCTTCCAACGGCTCCTGTGGGGCCTCTGGAAAAAAAAAACAAGCCCCGCGCTTGATTTTTATCCTTACCGGTCGGGTGTCGCTCCTCCCCCTCCTCCTCTTCTTCCAACGGCTCCTGTGGGCCTCTGAAAAAACAAGCCCCGCGCTAGATTTTTAACCTTACCGGTCGGGTGTCGCTCCTCCCCCTCCTCCTCTTCTTCCAACGGCTACTGTGGGCCTCTGAAAAAACAAGCCCCGCGCTAGATTTTTATCCTTACCGGTCGGGTGTCGCTCCACCCCCTCCTCCTCTTCTTCCAACGGCTCCTGTGGGCCTCTGGAAAAACAAGCCCCGCGCTAGATTTTTATCCTTACCGGTCGGGTGTCGCTCCTCCTCCTCCTCCTCTTCTTCCAACGGCTCCTGTGGGCCTCTGGAAAAACAAGCCCCGCGCTTGATTTTTATCCTTTACCGGTCGGGTGTCGCTCCTCCCCCTCCTCCTCTTCTTCCAACGGCTCCTGTGGGCCTCTCACAGGAGTGAGTTGTTTGGCCTGCCCTGTGCTTGAAACTGAAATGGCAACAGAAGTGAAAATCTGATGAGTTGTTTGGCCTGCCCTGTGCTTGAAACTGAAATGGCATTGGAAATGAAATGAAATGTGATGAGTTGTTTGGAATTGCCCTGTGCTTGAAAACTGAGATGGAAAAAGGAAATGAAAATGATGTGAAATGGAGATGAGTTTGACCTGCCCTGTGCTTGAAACTGAAATGGCAATAGAAATGAAAAGAAATGAAAATCAGAAAAGTTGTTTTGCCTGCCCTGTGCTTGAATCAGAAATGGTATTGGAAATGAAATGAAATGAAAATGAGATGATTTGTTTGGCCGACACTATACTTGAAATTGAAATGGCATTGGAAATGTAATGAAATGAAAATGAGATTAATAGTTTGGCCTGCCCTGTGCTTTAAACTGAAATGACAATAGTAATGAAAATGAGATGAGTTGTTTGGCCTGCCCTGTGCTTGAAACTGAAATGGCAATGGAAATGAAAATGAAATAAAATTGGGATGAGTTTTTGACATTCCCTGTGGTTAGAAACATAGAAACATAGAAATTAGGTGCAGGAGTAGGCCATTCAGCCCTTCGAGCCTGCACCGCCATTCAATATGTTCATGGCTGATCATCCAACTCAGTATCCCGTACCTGCCTTCTCTCCATACCTCTGATCCCCTTAGCCACAAGGGCCACATCCAACTCACTCTTAAATATAGCCAATGAAACTGGCTCAACTACCCTCTGTGGCAGAGAGTTCCAGAGACTCACCACTCTCTGTGTGAAGAAAGTCTTATCTCATCTCGGTCTTAAAGGATTTCCCCTTATCCTTAAGCTGTGACCCCTTTTGTCTGGACTTCCCCAACATCGGGAACAATCTTCCTGCATCTGTTGAAACTGAAAGGCAAGAGAAATTAATTGAAAATGAAAATGAGGCCCGTTGTTTGGTCTGCGCTGTGTTTGAAACTGGAATGGCAATGGAAATGAAATGAAAATGAAAATGAGATGAGTTGTTTGTCCTGCCCTGTGCTTGAAACTGAAATGGTAATGGAAATTAAATGAAACAAAAATGAGATGAGTTGTTTGGCCTGCCCTGTGCTTAAAACTGAAATGGAAATGGAAATGAAATGAAATGAAAATGATCTGAGTTGTTTGGCCTGCCCTGTGCTTGAACCTAAATTGGCAATGGAAATGCTAATGAAATGAAAATGGAATGAGTTTCACCTTCCCTGTTCTTGAAACAGAAATGGTATTAGAAATCGCAATAGAAATAAAAATGAGATGAGTTGTTTGGGCTGCCCTGTGCTTGAAACTGAAATGGCAATATAAATGAAAATGGGATGAGTTGTTTGGCCTGCCCAGTGCTTGAAACTGAAATGGAAATGGAAATGAAATGGAATGAAAATGAGAAGAGTTGTTTGTCTAGCCCTGTGCTTGAAATTGAAATGGCAATGGAAATTAAAATTAAATGAAAATTAGATGAGTTGTTCAGCCTTCCCTGTGCTTGAAACTGAAATGGCAATGGAACTGAAAGGAAACGGAAAATAGATTAGTTGTTTGGTCTGCCCTGTGCTTGTAACTGTAATGTTAATGGAAATGCAATGAACTGAAAATGAGATTAGTTGTTTGGCCTGCCCTGTGCTTATAACTGAAATGGTAATGGAAATGAAATGAAAATGAGATGAAACTGTTTGGCCTGTCCTGTGCTTGAAACTGAAATGGTAATGTAAATGAAATGAAATGAAAATGAGAGGAGTTGTTTGGCCTGCCCTGTGCTTGAAACTGAAATGGAAATGGAAATGAAATGAAATGAAATGGAAATGAGATGAGATTGACCTTCCCTGTGCTTGAAACTGAAATTTTAATGGAAATGAATGAAATGAAAAATGTGATGAGATGTTTGGCCTGCCCTGTGCTTGAATCAGAAATGGTATTGGAAATGAAATGAAATGAAAATGAGATGAGTTGTTTGGCCTGCCCTGTGCTTGAAACTGAAATGGAAATGGAAATGAAATGAAATGAAAATGAGATGAGTTGTTTGTCCTGCCCTGTGCTTGAAATTGAAATGGCAATGGAAATGAAAATTAAATGAAAATGAGATGAGATGTTTGGCCTGCCCTATGCTTGAAACTGAACTGAAATGAAATAGAAATGAGATGAATTGTTTGTCTTGCCCTGTGCTTGAAACTGAAATGGCAATGAAAATGAAATCAAATGAAAATGAGATGTTTACCCCTCCCTGGGCTTGAAACTGAAATGGCAATGGAAATGGAAATGAAATGAAAATGAGATGATATGTTTGGCCTGCCCTGTGCTTGAAACTGAAATGGCAATGGGACTGAAATGAAATGAAAATGAGATGAGTTATTTGGCCTGTCCTGTGCTTGATACTGAAATAGAAATGGAAATGAAATGAAATGAAAATGAGATGAGTTGTTTGGCCTGCCCTGTGCTTGAAACGGAAATGGCAACAGAAGTGAAAATGTGATGAGTTGTTTGGCCAGCCCTGTGCTTGAAACTGAAATGGCAATGGAAATGAAATGAAATGAAAATAAGATGAGTTGTTTGGCCTGCCCTGTGTTTGAAACTGAGATGGCAATGGAAATGAAAATGAAATGGAATTGAGATGAGTTTGACCTTCCCTGTGCTTGAAACTGAAATTTTAATGGAAATGAATGAAATGAAAATGGGATGAGATGTTTGGCCTGCCCTGTGCTTGAATCAGAAATGGTATTGGAAATGAAATGAAATGAAAATGAGATTATTTGTTTGGCCGGCACTATGCTTGAAATTGAAATGGCAATGGAAATGAAATGAAATGAAAATTATATGTTGTTTGCCTGCCCTGTGCTTGAAACTGAAATGAAATGAAATGAAAATGAGATGGGTTTGACCTTCCCTGTGCTTGAAATTGATATGGCAATAGAAATGAAATGAAATGAAAATGAGATTAGTTGTTTGGCCTGCACTGTGCTTGAAACTGAAATGGAAATGGAAATTAAATTAAATAAAAATGAGATTAGTAGTTTGGCCTGCCCTGTGCTTTACATTGAAATGACAATAGAAATGACAATGAGATGAGTTGTTTGGCCTGCCCTGTGCTTGAAACTGAAATGGCAATGGAAATGAAAATGAAATGAAATTGGGATGAGTTTGACATTCCCTGTGGCTGAAACTGAAATGGCAATAGAAATGAAATGAAATGAAAATGAGACCCGTTGTTTGGTCTGCGCTGTGTGTGAAACTGAAATGGCAATGGAAATGAAATGAAATGAAAATGAGATGAGTTATTTGGTCTGCCCTGTGCTTGAGTATGAAATGGAAATTGAAATGAAAATAAAATGAAAATGAGATGAGTTTGAGCTTCGCTGTGCTTAAATCTGACATGGCAATGGAAATGAAATGAAATGAAAATGAGACCAGTTGTTTGGTCTGCCCCTTGCTTGAAATTGAAATGGCAATATAAGTGAAAATGGGATGAGTTGTTTGGCCTGCCCTGTGCTTGAAACTGAAATGGATATGGAAATGAAATTAAATTAAAATGAGATGTTGTTTGCCTGCCCTGTGCTTGAAACTGAAATGAAATGAAATGAAATTGAGATGAGTTGTTTGGCCTGGCCTGTGCTTGATACTGAAATGGTAATGGAAATGAAATGAAATGAAAATGAGATGAGTTTGACCTTCCCTGCGCTTGAAATTGAAATGGTAATGGAAATGAAATAAAATGAAAATGAGATGAGTTGTTTGTCCTGCCCTGTGCTTGAAACTGAAATGGCAATGGAGATGAAAATTAAATTAAAATGGAAAGACTTGTTTGGTCTGCCCAGTGCTTGAAACTGAGATGGCAATAGAAATGAAAATGAAATGAAATTGAGATGAGTTTGACCTTCCCTGTGCTTGAAATTGAAATGTAAATGGAAATGAAATCAAATTAAAATGAGATGAGTCGTTTGGCCTGCACTGTGCTTGAAACTGAAATGGCAATGGAAATGAAATGACATGAAAATTAGATGAGTTGTTTGGCAAGCCCTGTGCTTGAAATTGAAATTGCAATAGGAATGAAATGAAATGAAAGTGAGATAAATTGTTTGGCCTGCCCTGTGCTCGAAATTGAAATGGCAGTGGAAATGAAAATTAAATAAAAATGAGATTAGTTGATAGGCCATCCCTGTGCTTGAAACTGAAATGGCAATAGAAATGAAAGTGAGATGAGTTGTTTGGCCTGCCATGTGCTTGAAACTGAAATGAATATGAGATGAGTTTGACCTTCCATGTGGTTGAAACTAAAATGGCAATTGAAATGAAATGAAATGTAAATGAGACCAGATGTTTGGTCAGCACTGTGCTTGAAACTGAAATGGCAATGGAAATGAAATGAAATGAAAATGAGATGAGTTGTTTGGCCTGCTCTGTGCTTGAAACTGAAATGGCAATGGAAATGAAATGAAATGAAAATGAGATGAGTTGTTTGTCCTGCCCTGTGCCCGAAACTGAAATGGTAATGGAAATGAAATGAAATGAAAATGATATGAGTTGTTTGGCCTGCCCTGTGCTTTAATCTGAAATGGAAATAGAAATGAAAATGTGATGAGTTGTTTGGCCTGCCCTGTGATTGAAACTGAAATGGAAATGGAAATGAATTGAAATGAAAATGAGATGAGTTGTTTGGTCCTGCCCTGTGCTTGAAACTGAAATCGCAATAGAAATGAAAATGAGATTAGTTGTTTGGCCTGCCCTGTACTTGAAACTGAAATGACAATTGAAATGAAAATGAAATGAAAATGAGATGAGTTTGAGCTTCGCTGTGCTTGAAACTGACATGGCAATGGAAATGAAATGAAATGAAATTGAGACCAGTTGTTTGGTAATGACATGAAAATGAGATGAGTATTTGGCCAGGCCTGTGCTTGAAAATGAAATGGCAATGGAAATGAAATGAAATGAAAATGAGACGAGTTGTTTGGCCTGTCCTGTGCTTGAATCTAAAATGGAAATGGAAATGAAATGAAATGAAATTGAGATGAGTTGTTTGGCCTGCCCTGTGCTTGAAACTGAAATGGCAGCAGAAGTGAAAATGTGATGAGTTGTTTGGCCTGCCCTGTGCTTGAAACAGAAATGGCAATGGAAATGAAATGAAATGAAAATGAGATGAGTTGTTTGTCTTGCCCTGTGCTTGAAATTGAAATGGGCAATGGAAATGAAATTAATTGAAAATGGGATGAGTTGTTCAGCCTTCCCTGTGCTTGAAACTGAAATGGCAATGGAACTGAAAGGAAATGGAAATGAGATTATTTGTTTGGTCTGCCCCGTGCTTGTAACTGTAATGTTAATGGAAATGAAATGAAATGAAAATGAGATTAGTTGTTTGGCCTGCCCTGTGCTTATAACTGAAATGGAAATGGATATGAAATGAAATGAAAATGAGATAGTTGTTTGGTCTGCCCTGTGCTTTAAACTGAAATGGCAATGGAAATGAAATGAAATGAAAATGAGATGAGTTGTTTGTCCTGCCCTGTGCCCGAAACTGAAATGGTAATGGAAATGAAATGAAATGAAAATGAGATGAGTTGTTTGGCCTGCCCTGTGCTTTAATCTGAAATGGAAATAGAAATGAAAATGTGATGAGTTGTTTGGCCTGCCCTGTGATTGAAACTGAAATGGAAATGGAAATGAATTGAAATGAAAATGAGATGAGTTGTTTGGCCTGCCCTGTGCTTGAAACTGAAATCGCAATAGAAATGAAAATGAAATGAAAATGAGATGAGTTTGAGCTTCGCTGTGCTTGAAACTGACATGGCAATGGAAATGAAATGAAAGGAAAATGAGACCAGTTGTTTGGTAATGACATGAAAATGAGATGAGTATTTGGCCAGGCCTGTGCTTGAAAATGAAATGGCAATGGAAATGAAATGAAATGAAAATGAGACGAGTTGTTTGGCCTGTCCTGTGCTTGAATCTAAAATGGAAATGGAAATGAAATGAAATGAAATTGAGATGAGTTGTTTGGCCTGCCCTGTGCTTGAAACTGAAATGGCAATGGAAATGAAATGAAATGAAAATGAGATGAGTTGTGTGACCTGCCCTGTGCTTGATACTGAAATGGTAATGCAAATGAAATAAATTGAAAATGAGATGAGTTGTTTGTCTTGCCCTGTGCTTGAAATTGAAATGGCAATGGAAATGCAAATTAAATGAAAATTAGATGAGTTGTTCAGCCTTCCCTGTGCTTGAAACTGAAATGGCAATGGAACTGAAAGGAAATGGAAATGAGATTATTTGTTTGGTCTGCCCCGTGCTTGTAACTGTAATGTTAATGGAAATGAAATGAAATGAAAATGAGATTAGTTGTTTGGCCTGCCCTGTGCTTATAACTGAAATGGAAATGGAAATGAAATGAAAATGAGATAGTTGTTTGGTCTGCCCTGTGCTTCAAACTGAAATGGCAATAGAAAAGAAAATGAGATGAGTTGTTTGTCCTGCCCTGTGCTTGAAATTGAAATGGCAATGGAATTGAAAATTAACTGAAAATGAGATGATATGTTTGGCCTGCCCTGTGCTTGAAACTGAACTGAAATGAAATGGAAATGAGATGAATTGTGTGTCTTGCCCTGTGCTTGAAACTGAAATGGCAATGAAAATGAAATCAAATGAAAATGAGATAATTGACCCTCCCTGGGCTTGAAACTGAAATGGCAATGGAAATGGAAATGAAATGAAAATGAGATGAGATGTTTGGCCTGCCCTGTGCTTGAAACTGAAATGGCAATGGAAATTAAATGAAATGAAAATGAGATGAGTTGTTTGGCCTGCCCTGTGCTTGAAACTGAAATGGCAACAGAAGTGAAAATATGATGAGTTGTTTGACCTGCCCTGTGCTTGAAACTGAAATGGCAATGGAAATGAAATGAAATGAAAATGCGATGTGTTTGGAATTGCCCTGTGCTTGAAACTGAGATGGCAAAGGAAATGAAAATGATATGAAATGGAGATGAGTTTGACCTGCCCTGTGTTTGAAACTGAAATGGCAATAGAAATGAAATGAAATGAAAATGAGAAAAGTTGTTTTGCCTGCCCTGTGCTTGAATCAGAAATGGTATTGGAAATGAAATGAAATGAAAATGAGATTATTTGTTTGGCCGACACTATGCTTGAAATTGAAATGGGAATGGAAATGAAATGAAAATGACGTGTTGTTTGCCTGCCCTGTGCTTGAAACTGGAGTGAAAATGTGATGAGTTGTTTGGCCTGCACTGTGCTTGAAACTGAAATGGAAATGGAAATTAAATGAAATGAAAATGAGATTAGTAGTTTGGCCTGCCCTGTGCTTTACACTGAAATGACAATAGTAATGAAAATGAGATGAGTTGTTTGGCCTGCCCTGTGCTTGAAACTGAAATGGCAATGGAAATGAAAATGAAATGAAATTGGGATGAGTTTGACATTCCCTGTGCTTGTAACTGTAATGTTAATGGAAATGAAATGAAATGAAAATGAGATTAGTTGTTTGGCCTGCCCTGTGCTGATAACTGAAATGGAAATGGATATGAAATGAAATGAAAATGAGATAGTTGTTTGGTCTGCCCTGTGCTTGAAACTGAAATGGTAATATAAATGACAATGGGATGAGTTGTTTGGCCTGCCCTGTGCTTGAAACTGAACTGGAAATGGAAATGAAAATGAAATGAAAATTAGACCAGTTGTTTGGTCTGCCCTGTGCTTGAAATTGAAATGGCAATGGAAATGAAAATGAAATGAAAATTAGACCAGTTGTTTGGTCTGCCCTGTGCTTGAAATTGAAATGGCAATGGAAATGAAAATTAAATGAAAATTAGATGAGTTGTTCAGCCTTCCCTGTGCTTGAAACTAAAATGGCAATGGAACTGAAAGGAAATGGAAATGAGATTAGTTGTTTGGCCTGCCCTGTGAAATTTCATGTCATTTCCATATCCATTTCAGTTTCAAGCACAGGGCAGGCCAAACAACTCATCCCATTTTCATTTATATTTGAATATCTGTATTTGATTCTGAAATGAAATGAAATTGTGATGAATTGTTTGGCCTGCCCTGTGCTTGAAACAGAAATGGCAATGAAAATGAAATGAAATGAAAATGAGATGAGTTGTTTGACCTGCCCTGTGCTTGATAGTCCACTGTTGTTTGTCATGTACATCAATGATCTGGATGATGGAGTGGAAAATTGGATAAGTAAGTATGCAGATGATACTAAGATAGGTGGTGTTGTGGATAATGAAGTAGATTTTCAAAGTCTACAGAGAGATTTGGGCCATTTGGAAAAGTGGGCTGAAAGATGGCAGATGGAGTTTAATGCTGATAAGTGTGAAGTGCTACATCTTGGCAGGACAAATCAAAATAGGACGTACATGGTAAATGGTAGGGAATTGAGGAATGCTGTGGAACAGAGGGATCTAGGAATAACTGTTCAATAGTTCCCTGAAGGTGGAATCGCATGTAGATAGGGTGGTAAAGAAAGCCTTTGGTGTGCTGGCCTTTATAAATCAGAGCATTGAATATAGGAGTAGGGAAGTAATGTTAAAATTGTACAAGGCATTGGTAAGACCAATTCTGGAGTATGGTGTACAATTTTGGTCGCCTAGTTATAGGAAGGATGTCAACAAAATAGAGAGAGTACAGAGGAGATTTACTAGAATGTTGCCAGGGTTCCAGCAACTATGTTACAGAGAAAGGTTGAACAAGTTAGGTCTTTATTCTTTGGAGCGCAGAAGGTTAAGGGGGGACTTGATTGAGGTCTTTAAAATGATGAAAGGGATAGACAGAGTTGACGTGGATACGTTTTTTCCCATTGAGGGTAGGGAAGATTCAAACAAGAGGGCATGACATGAGAATTAAGGGACAGAGGTTTCGGGGTAACGTGAGGGGGAACTTCTTTACTCAGAGGGTGGTGGATGTGTGGAATGAGCTTCCAGCAGAAATGGTGGAGGCAGGATCGATTTTAACATTTAAGAGTAAAGTGGATAGGTATATGGACGTGAAGGGAATGGAGGGGTATGGTCTGAGTGCAGGTAGATGGGACTAGGGGAAAACAAATGGTCGGCACGGACTGGAAGGGCTGAGAGGGCCTGTTTCCGTGCTGTAATTGTTATATGGAAGGGAAGAATTGACAAGGGAGTTGCGGAGGGAGCGGTCTTTGCGGAAGGCAGACAGGGGGGGAGATGGGAAGATGTGGTGAGTGGACTACTCTTCCTCGCACCCTGCTTCCTGTAAGGACTCCATTCCCTATTCCCAATTCCTCCGTCTACGCCGCATCTGCTCCCAGGATGAGGTGTTCCACACCAGGTCATCAAAAATGGCCTCATTCCTCAGAGAACGGGGATTCCCCTCCCCCACTATAGATGAGGCTCGCACCAGGGTCTCCTCCATACCCCACAACACTGCCCTCTCTCCCCATTCCCCCACTCGCAAACAGGGCAGTGTCCCCCTGGTCCTCACCTTTCACCCCACCAGCCGGCAAATACAACACATAGTCCTCCACCAGTTTCGCCACTTCCAACGTGACCCCTCCACACCCCTGCCAATTTGATTCACCCAATCTATATGCAGATTGAAGTCACCCATCATAACTGTGTTATCCTTGTTGCACGCAATTCTAATTTCCTGTTTGATACCATTCCCAACTTCAATATTACTGTTAGGTGGCCTGTACACACCACCCTCTACCCATATCGATTTCACATCCTCCATGCTAATATCCTTCCTTTCTATTGCATTAATCTCCTCTCTCACTAGCAACGCTACCCCACCTCCTTTTCCTTTCCATCTATCCCTCTTGAATATTGCATATCCCTGGATGTTCAGCTCCCAGCCTTGGTCACCCTGGAACCATGTCTCCGTGATCCCAACTATAGCATAGTCATTAATAGCTATCTGCACCTTCAACGCATCCACCTTATTACGAATGCTCGTCGCATTGAGACACAAAGCCTTCAGGCTTGTTTTTACACTTTTACCCTTTATACAATTATGTTGACAAGTGACCCCTTTTGATTTTTTTCCTGGATTTGTCTGCCAGCCACTATTAATTTTCACCTTGCTACCACTTGCTTCTATTGTCATTTTATACCCCTCTTTCTCTCTGCTCACACCTTTAAGACACCCACCACCTCTTATTCTCTGTTTATTATTTTTTCTTCTTCCCCCCGTACATGTTGGGTCTGAGTGCTTCCCTTCTCTGCCTCCTGCCTCAGACACCATCCCCTAGCTATCTCTATTTGAGTCCCTCCCCCCAACCTATTTAGTTTAAAGTCCCCCCAGTAGCCTTTGCAAATTTCCCCGCCAAGAAACTGGTCCCCCTTGGGTTCAAGTGCAACCCGTCCTTTTTATACAGGTCACTCCTTCCCCGAAAGAGGTTCCAATGATCCAGAAACTTGAATCCCTGCCCTCCACACCAGTCCTTCAGCCATGCTTTTATAATCCACCTTCCTCCAATCCTACTCTCACTGTCGCGTGGCACACAGTAGTCCTGAGGTTGTTATCTTTGTGGTCCTTTTCCATAGCTCTCTTCCTAACTCCCTAAATTCTCCTTTTAGGACCTCTTCCCTTTTTTTACCTATGTCATTGGTACCAATATGTACCATGACCTCAGGCTCCTCTCCCTCCCTTTTCAGGATATCTTGGACACGTTCAGACACATCCCGGACCCTGGCACCAGGGAGGCAAACTACCATCCGGGTCTCCGGACTGCGTCCACAGAATCGCCAATCTGACCCCCTAACTATGGGGTCCCCTATTACTAATGCCCTCCTCTTCTTTTCCTTATGCTTCTGAGCATCAGGGCAGGTCTTTGTACTGGTAGCCCGGTTGCTGTTGCTACCCCCAGGTAGGCTGTCCACCCCAACAGCACTCAAACTGGAGTACCTATTTTCAAGGTGTACAGTCACAGGGGTACTCTCTAGCCCCTGCCTCTGCCCCTTGCCCTTCCTAACTGTGACCCACTTGTCTACCTCCCTGTAGCTCCTCTTTATGACCTCCTCACTCTCCCTGACCAGACGGAGGTCATTGAGCTGCTGCTCCAGGTTCCTAACACAGTCCTTTAGGAGCACCATCTTGACACACCTGGCGCAGATGTGGATGCCTGGAGGGATATCAGATTCCTTGACCTCCCACATCTGACATCCACAACATTACACTGCCCTGGCCTTCATACTCCCCCCTTACACAGGATACAATATCAACACAATACAAAGTACACTACAAACTGCTGAAATCTGACTGCCAATCAGCTGCTTACCCTAGTCCACTTCCCACCAATCAGCAGCTTCCTCAAAAAAAAACACTTCTCCGAATGGAACGTTATGAATTTCAGTAAGCCCCATGCTGGATTTTTAAGCTTACCAGGCGGGTGTCGCTCCTCCCCGTCCATCTCTTCCATCGGCTCATGTGGGCCTCTGAAAAAACAAGCCCCATGCTGGATTTTTAAGCTTACCGGTCGAGTGTCGCTCCTCCCCATCCTTCTCTTCCAATGGCTCATATGGGCCTCTGAAAAACAAGCCCTGCGCTGGATTTTTAAGCTTACCAGTCAGGTGTCACTCCACCCCCTCCTTCTCTTCCAACGGCTCCTGTGGGCCTCTCTGTGCTTGAAACTGAAATAGTAATAGAAATGAAATGAAATAAAAATGAGATGAGTTGTTTGGCCTGCCCTGTGCTTGAAACTGAAATTGAAATAGAAATGAAAATGAGATGAGTTGTTTGGCCTGCCATGTGCTTCAAACTGAAATGGCAATGGAAATCAAAATGAAATGAAAATGAGATGAGTTTGACCTTCCCTGTGGTTGAAACTGAAATGGCAATAGAAAAGAAATGAAATGAAAATGAGATCAGTTGTTTGGTCTGCGCTGTGCTTAAAACTGAAATGGCAATGGAAATGAAATGCAATGAAAATGAGATGAGTTGTTTGGCCTGCCCTGTGCTTGAAACTGAAATGGCAATGGAAATGAAATGAAATTAAAATGAGATGAGTTGTTTGTCCTATACTGTGCTTGAAACTGAAATGGTAATGGAAAAGAAATGAAATGAAAATGAGATGAGTTGTTTGGCCTGCCCTGTGCTTCAAATTGAAATGGCAATGGAATTGAAAATTAAATGAAAATGAGATGAAGTGTTTGGACTTCCCTGTGCTTGAAACTGAAATGGCAATGGAAATGAAAGGAACAATTTCTTTTCTTCGGTATTCACCAAGGAGAAGGATATTGAACTCGGTGAGTTAAGGGGAAAGAGTAGAGTAGCTATGGAAACTATGAGATTCAAAGAAGAGGAAGTACTGACACTTTTGAAAAATATAAAAGTGGATAAGTCTCCAGGTCCTGACAGGATATTCCCTAGGACATTGAGGGAAGTTAGTGTAGAAATAGCAGGAGCTATGACAGAAATATTTCAAATGTCATTAGAAACGGGAATAGTGCCGGAGGATTGGCGTACTGCGCATGTTGTTCCATTGTTTAAAAAGGGTTCAAAGAATAAACCTAGCAATTATAGACCTATTAGTTTGACGTCAGTGGTGGGCAAATTAATGGAAAAGGATACTTAGAGATAATATATATAAGCATCTGGATAAACAGGGTCTGATCAGGAACAGTCAACATGGATTTGTGCCGGGAAGGTCATGTTTTGACAAACCTTCTTGAATTTTTTGAAGTGGTAACTAGGGAAATTGATGAGGGTAAAGCAGTGGATGTTGTCTATATGGATTTCAGTAAGGCCTTTGACAAGGTTCCCCATGGAAGGTTGGTTAAGAAGGTTCAATCTTTGGGTGTTAATGGCGGAGTAGCAAGATGGATTCAACAGTGGCTGAATGGGAGATGTCAGAGAGTAATGGTGGATGGCTGTTTGTCAGGTTGGAATCCGGTGACCAGTGGGGTTGCCTCAGGGATCTGTGTTGGGTCCACTGTTGTTTGATATGTACATCAATGATCTGGATGATGGGGTGGAAAATTGGATAAGTAAGTATGCAGATGATACTAAGATAGGTGGTGTTGTGGATAATGAAGTAGATTTTCAAAGTCTACAGAGAGATTTGGGCCATTTGGAAAAGTGGGCTGAAAGATGGCAGATGGAGTTTTAATGCTGATAAGTGTGAAGTGCTACATCTTGGCAGGACAAATCAAAATAGGACGTACATGGTAAATGGTAGGGAATTGAGGAATGCTGTGGAACAGAGGGATCTAGGAATAACTGTTCATAGTTCCCTGAAGGTGGAATCGCATGTAGATAGGGTGGTAAAGAAAGCCTTTGGTGTGCTGGCCTTTATAAATCAGAGCATTGAATATAGGAGTAGGGAAGTAATGTTAAAATTGTACAAGGCATTGGTAAGACCAATTCTGGAGTATGGTGTACAATTTTGGTCGCCTAGGAAGGATGTCAACAAAATAAGAGAGTATAGAGGAGATTTACTAGAATGTTGCCAGGGTTCCAGCAACTATGTTACAGAGAAAGGTTGAACAAGTTAGGTCTTTATTCTTTGGAGCGCAGAAGGTATAAGGGAGGACTTGATTGAGGTCTTTAAAATGATGAAAGGAATAGACAGAGTTGACGTGGATACGTTTTTCCCCATTGAGGGTAGGGAAGATTCAAACAAGAGGGCATGACATGAGAATTAAGGGACAGAGGTTTCGGGGTAACGTGAGGGGGAACTTCTTTACTCAGAGGGTGGTGGCTGTGTGGAATCAGCTTCCAGCAGAAGTGGTGGAGGCAGGATCGATTTTAACATTTAAGAGTAAAGTGGATAGGTATATGGACGTGAAGGGAATGGAGGGGTATGGTCTGAGTGCAGGTAGATGGGACTAGGGGAAAACAAATGTTTGGCACGGACTGGAAGGGCCGAGAGAGCCTGTTTCCGTGCTGTAATTGTTATATGGTTATATGGTTATATGGAAATGGAAATTAGATGAGTTGTTTGGTCTGCCCAGTGCTTGAAACTGAAATGGAAATGGAAATGAAATTAAATGAAAATGAGATTAATTGTTTGGCCTGCCCTGTGTTTGAAACTGAAATGGCAATAGAAATGAAAATGAGATTAGTTGTTTAGCCAGCCCTGTGGTTGAAACAGAAATGGCAATAGAAGTGAAATGAAATGAAAATTAGATGAGTTGTTTGTCCTTCCCTGTGCTTGAAACTGAAATGGCAATGGAAATAAAATTAAATGAAAATTAGATTAGTTGTTTGGCCTGCCCTGTGCTTGAAACTGAGATGGCAATGGAAATGAAAATAAAATGAAATTGAGATGAGTTTGACCTGGCCTGTGCTTGAAACTGAAATGGCAATAGAAATGAAAATAAATTAAAATGAGACCAGTTGTTTCGTCTGCCCCGTGCTTGAAACTGAAATAACAATGGAAATGAAATGAAATGAAAACTAGATGAGTTGTTGGGCCAGCTCTGTGCTTGAAACTGAAATGAAATGAAATGAAAATGAGATGAGTTGTTTGGAGTGACGTGTGCTTGGAACTGAAGTGGTAATGGCAATGAAATGAAAAGAAAATGAGATGAGTTGTTAGGCCAGCCCTGTGCTTGAAACTGAATTGGAAATGGAAATGAAATTAAATGAAAATAAGATGAGTTGTTTGGCCTGGCCTGTGCTTGAAACTGGAATGATAATGGAAATGAAATGAAATGAAAATGAGATGAGGTGAGTTGTTTGTCCTGCCCTATGCTTGAAACTGAAATGGAAATTGAAATGGAAAAAGGAAAAGGACCCGTTTACTCCTACTCTTTGCTTCCTGTTTGCCAGCCAGTTCTCTATCCACATCAATACTGAACTCCTAATGCCGTATGCGTTAAGTTTGTATACTAATCTCTTATGTGGGACCTTGTCGAAAGCCTTCTGGAAGTCCAGATATACCACATCCACTGGTTCTCCCTTATCCACGCTACTAGTTACATTCTCGAAAAATTCCACAAGTTTCGTCAGACATGATTTACCTTTTGTAAATCCATGCTGACTTTGTCCAATTATTTCACCACTTTCCAAATGTGCTGCTATCCCATCTTTAATAACTGACTCTAGCAGTTTTCCCACTACCGATGTTAGACTAACTGGTCTGTAATTCCCCATTTTCTCTCTCCCTCCCTTCTTAAAAAGAGGGGTTATGTTTGCTACCCGCCAAACCGCAGGAACTACTCCAGAATCTAAAGAGTTTTGAAAGATTATCACTAATGCATCCACTATTTCCTGAGCTACTTCCTTAAGTACTCTGGGATGCAGCCTATCTGGCCCTGGGGATTTATCAGCCTTTAATCTATTCAATTTACCCAACACCGCTTCCCGACTAACCTGGATTTCACTCAATTCCTCCTTTGACCTGCTATTTCCGACAGATTATTTATGTCTTCCTTAGTGAAGACGGAACCAAAGTAGTTATTCAATTGGTCCGCCATATCCTTGTTCCCCATGATAAACTCACCTGTTTCTGACTGCAAGGGACCTACATTTGTTTTAAATAATCTCTTTCTCTTCACATATCTATAAAAACTTTTGCAGTCAGTTTTTATGTTCCCTGCCAGTTTTCTTTCATAATCTATTTTTCCTTTCCTAATTAAGCCCTTTGTGCTCCTCTGCTGGTCTCTGAATTTCTCCTAGTCCTCTGGTATGCTGCTTTTTCTGGCTACTTTGTACGCATCATCCTTTGCTTTGATACTTTCCCTGATTTCCCTTGTTATCCACGGATGCACTACCTTCTCTGATTTATTCTTTTGCCAAACTGGGATGAACAATTTTTGTAGTTCATCCATGCAGTCTTTAAATGTCTTCCATTGTATATCCATCGTCAACCCTTTTAGAATTAATTGCCAGTCAATCTTGGCCAATTCACGTCTCATACCCTCAAAGTTACCTTTCTTTAAGTTCAGAACCATTGTTTCTGAATTAACAATGTCACACTCCATCCTAATGAAGAACTCAACCATATTATGGTCACTCTTGCCCAAGGGGGCACTTACAACAAGACAGCTAACTACCCCTTCCTCATTACTCAAAACCCAGTCTAAAATAGCCTGCTCTCTCGTTGGTTCCTCTACTTGTTGATTTAGATAACTATCCCGCATACATTCCAAAAAATCTTCTTCCTCAGCACCCCTGCCAATTTGATTCACCCAATCTCTATGTAGATTGAAGTCACCCATTATAACTGTTTTGCCTTTGTCGCACACATTTCTAATTTCCTGTTTGATACCATCCCCAACTTCACTGCTACTGTTAGGTGGCCTGTACACAACACCCACCAGAGTTTTCTGCCCCTTAGGGTTTTGCAGCTCTACCCATACTGATTCCACATCTTCCAAGCTAATGTCCTTCCTTTCCATTGCATTAATCTCCTCTCTAACCAGCAACGCTACCCCACCTCCTTTCCCTTTCTCCCTATCCCTCCTGAATATTGAATATCCCTGCATGTTCAGCTCCCAGCCTACGTCACCCTGGAGCCATGTCTCCGTGATCCCAACTATATCATAATCATTAATAGCTATCTGCACGTTCAACTCGTCCACCTTATTATGAATGCTCCTTGCATTGAGACACAAAGCCTTCAGGCTTGTCTTTACAACGCTCTTACCCCTTATACAATTATGCTGAAAAGTGGCCCCTTTTTGATTTTTGCCCTGGTTTTGTCTGCCTGCCACTTTTACTTTTCACCTTGCTACCTATTGCTTCTACCCTCATTTACAACCCACCTGCCTCTCTGCTCTTGTACCCATCCCCCTGCCACATTAGTTTAAAATCCTCCCTGACAGCACTAGCAAACACTCCCCCAAGGACATTGGTTCCATTCCAGCCCAGGTGCAGACCGTCCTGTTTGTACTGGTCCCACCTCCCCCAGAACTGGTGCCAGTGCCCTAAAAATTTGAATCCCTCCCCTTTGCACTATTTTTTCAAGCCACTATTCATCTGCAGTATACTCCTATTTTAGTCTGACTGGCCCGTGGTACAGGTAGTAATTCAGAGATTATTACCTTTGAGGTCCTACTTTTAAGTTTATCTCCTAGCTCCCTAAATTCACCTTGTAGGACCTCATCCCTTTTTTTACCTATATCGTTGGTGCCAACATGCACCACGACAACTGGCTGTTCACCCTCCCCCTCCAGAATGTTCTGCAGCCGTTTAGTGACATCCCTGACCCTTGCACCAGGGAGGTAACATATCATCCTGGGGTCTCGTTTGCAGCCGCAGAAAAGCCTATCTATTCCCCTGACAATTGAATTCCCTATTACTATTGCCCTTCCCCTCTTTTTCCCCCCCTCATGTGCCGCAGAGCCACCCATGGTGCCATGAACCTGGCTGCTGCTGCATTCCCCTGATGAGCCATCTCCCTCAACAGTATCCAAAATGGTATACCTGTTTAGGAGGGGGATGACCGCAGGGGACTCCTGCACTACCTGCCTACTGCTTTGCTCGCTATTGGCCACCCGTTCCCTTTTTGTCCTCTTACCTTTTGCCTGTGGTGTGAAATGACAATGGAAATTGAATGACATGAAAATGAGATGAGTTGTTTGTCCTGCCCTGTGCTTGAAACTGAAATGGCAATGGAAATGAAAATGAAATGAAATTGGGATGAGTTTGATATTCCCTGTGGTTAAAACTGAAATGGCAATAGAAATGAAATGAAATGAAAATGAGACCAATTGTTTGGCAATGGAAATGAAAATTAAATGAAAATCAATGAGACCAGTTGTGCTTGAAACTGAAATGGCAATGGAAATGAAATTTCCCGAGACCCACAGGAGCCATTGGAAGCGAAAGAGGGGGAGGAGCAACACCCGACCGGTAAGCTTAAAAATCCAGCGCAGGGCTTGTTTTTTCAGAGGCCCACAGGAGCCGTTGGAAGAGAAGGAGGGGGAGGAATGACACCCGACCGGTAAGCTTAAAAATCCAGCACGGGGCTTACCGAAATTCATAACGTTCCATTCGGAGAAGTGTTTTTTTTGAGGAAGCCGCTGATTGATGGGAAGTGGACTAGGGTAAGCAGCTGATTGGCAGTCAGATGTCAGCAGTTTGTAGTGTACATTGTATTGTGTTGATATTGTATCCTGTGTAAGGGGGGAGTATGAAGGCCAGGGCAGTGTACTGTTGTGGATGTCAGATATGGGATGTCAAGGAATCTGATAGCCCTCCAGACATCCACATCTGCACCAGGTGTGTCGAGATGGGGCTCCTAAAGGACTGTGTTAGGAACCTGGAGCAGCAGCTCAATGACCTCCGTCTGGTCAGGGAGAGTGAGGAGGTCATAGATAGGAGCTAAAGGGAGGTGGTCACTCCAAAACCACAGGAGGCAGACAAGTGGGTCACAGTTCAGAAGGGCAAGGGGCAGAGGCAGGGGCTAGAGAGTACCCCTGTGACTGTACACCTTGAAAATAGGTACTCCAGTTTGAGTGCTGTTGGGGTGGACAGCCTATATTACTTTATATTACAAAGCCGGAAATTAGTATCCCAAATTTACTAAAATTAATATCTGAATTTGGATTATTTTCAGGATATAGTATAAATTGGAATAAAAGTGAACATGCCAATAATGGTAAATAACTTACATATACTACAACAATTTCCTTTTAAGATAGCAAACGAAAAAATCAAATATCTTGGAATTCATGTAACAAAAAGATTTGACTCTTTTATTTAAATTCAATGTTCCACTTTTATTGAATAAAATTAAATAAGAATATTTTATATTTGGAAAACATTACCTATTATCTCAATGCATAGGTAGAATTAATGCAATAAAATGATTTTCCTTCTCCCGCAATTACTATATCTTTTCCCAATTGATTCCGATATATCTTCTAAAAATGTTTTTAAGAAGGTTGATTCTATAGTCTCCAAATTTATCTGGGATTATAAGAGCCATAGAATATATAAAAAAAAACATTTATGAAAACCAAAAATAAATGGAGGTTTAGCACTGCCAAACTTTATGTTTTTATTACTGGCATTAATATTAAAAAATATGAATTTTTGGTTTGTAGAGAAAGATAAACAACCAACCTGGTTAAAAATGAAAAAGAAGATTGTATCGCCTTTTGAAATTAGTTTTCAATTTTATCGCCAATATTTAAAATAGGTAAGAAAACCTATAGTGAAAACCTTATAATAGAAAGTGGAATACGTATCTGGAAACAAATAAAGAAAACACTAAAATTGGAATGTATACCACTAGCCCTTACCATCGTAAATAATGTTACATTTAAACCCTCAATGAAATGATAAAGTTTTTTACAATGGAAAAACTATGGAATTAATAAGATTGGAGATCTCTACAGAGAAAATTCTTTCCTTTCTTTCAAGAATTACAACAAATTTATGGATTACATTCAAAAGATTACTTTAGATATCTACAAATTAGAGACTATGTGAAAGCAAATACACAGGAAATTAGAAATAGAAAGACAGAAATTTTAGATGAATGCCTAAATAAACACCCAAACACAGAAAAATTGATATCATATATTTATAATATTTTACTGGAAAACGATGCCCCAATGACAGAAATATAAGCAATCATGGGAAAACGAATTAGGTCAAATCATTAGACCTGAAATATGGGATGAAAGTCTACAACATATACACCACTGCTCGTTAAATGCTAGACACTCTCTTATACAATAATAGAATATTGACTGGCCTTGAGGGGGATACGACATATATTGCCTGAAGTAGATTCATATTGCCCGAGTCGAAGACGAGGGCAATATGGATCTAGTGAGGGCAATATATGTCGTATCTCCCGAAAGAGGACAGTCAGATATTGTTATTATTAACCCATTATCAGACATCTAGAGGAAAATCATGAACATCTCATATGATATTGAATGTATCTATACATTTTGCAATATGCATTGCAACATTGTAAAGAAGGGTACTAAAACCATTGCAACATTGTAAATAAGGGTACTAAAACAATGTAACATTTATGTTTCATTTATGTAATTTATTTATGTCATTCATTTATGTGACAATGTGAAAGGTACGAAGTTGTTAAAACGGGAACCTTTCTCGCAACCGGCAGCCAATTTTTTTTTTTGAGAATAAATTTTAAAATTTCCCACGCAGCGTGACGTTGCCGTCACGCAGCGCACGTTCCCGTATGTGAGACCCAGGGAATATAAGGTTATATTCCCCGCTGTTTAAACAGGTAAACTCCATAGGGTTGGCTAGAAAGGGGAATATAAGAAAATATTCCCCTGTTAGCCCTGCTGGCAGTAAAAATGGAAGGGAAATAATTTGGTAAAACCTACCTCAGATGGCTGATATGGGTAATAATTTAAAATATTACAAGACAATATTATTCAAAATCCAAACTACATAGTATTTTTTCAAATGTATCTGCCATATGTGATAAATGTCAACACTTTGAAGCTAACTTAACGCACTCATTTACAAATTGTGTAAAAAATTACTAAATTTTGGACAGAGATATTTAAGATAATTTCGAATGTTGTTAATATGAATCTGACCCCTGACTCAAAGTTAATAATACTGGAAATATTAGAAACAGATCAATTAATAACAACGAATCAAAGAATTTTTATTGATTATAGTTTTAATAATTGGGAAAAAATTATTATTGAAATTCTGGAAAGGTCCTACATCCCCACAATCAAAATGTGGATTACAGGAATGTCAGAGACACTTCATCTGGAAAGATTAAGGCTTGTCCTATTGGATAAGTTGGATCTTTTCAGAGGACTATGGTCTCCAATTATTGAATATCTAAAGGGTCAAAATGGCTCGGTACGAGTGCCTGACAGAAGCCTGAATAATGGAATAGATGAAGAATCACGTATAACAAATCATGGATATATCTCCAATGATGGATAACTTTTTTAATACTCCATTCATTCCTACTCTTTCTTTATTTTTCTCTATCTTTTCTTACCTGTAAAAAAAAAGTATAGAAATATATAAGACATAATTGTTAATATTAATAAAATTATGAATGTATGTGAGAAGTATACTCTATTAATATGTACTTACGTCTAATAAAAATATTTAACAAAAGATATCCTGAAAAGGGAGGGAGAGGAGCATGAGGTCGTGGTACATATTGGTACCAATGACATAGGTAAAAAAAGAGAAGAGGTCCCTGTAGATGATATGTGTATACACCTTTAATTGATAGTAACGATGTCCATGCTAACCACTCCCCCACCAGTTAGTATAATTGTAACCTACACGCCCCTAGCTCTCTCTCTGGTGATCGTGACAGACCACGTACAGCTAGGGCAATAATGTGTGATTAATAAAGTAGTGAAGATCTAATGGTATCCGTGAAACTACTTTACATGGCGTCAGAAGTCCTCCTTCCTGCGTCTCCAGTTTATCGAGTTTTATTTTCCTAGTCCCAGCACCCCCTCCCTGTGCCGTGATGGCTTCTGCCTGTCGTAAACCTGACATACTAGTCTTTGATGCAGACATCACTCACTGCTGGAGTGTGTTCCGACGTGACTTTGAGCATTATGTTACAATCGCTCACCCTGCTGTGGCCCCCGCGGTCAGGGCCTCCCTTCTGCTGAACCTGGCTGGTCCTGAGGCGCTTGAGCGATCGGAGTCATTCATCTACGGACCAGACAAGAGTATTCAGGACCCAGTATGTCTGATTGCTAAATTTACGTTGATGTGTGACCTTCCCACTAACCACACCTTAGAGCGTTTCAAACTGTTCTCCCGACGCCAAAACCCTGGGGAATCTATTGACAATTTTGTGGCTGTGCTGTGCCAACTGGCTCGCCGATGTGACCTGCATGTCCTGACCCCTGAGACTTTGACCCGTGACATCTTGGTCTTTGGTCTATGGGATGATAAGCTGTGCTCTGAGCTGCTACGTAAGCCTGATCTGACATTCAATGAGGCGTTGCATGCCTCTCGTTTAGCTGAGGCTGTCTCCTCAGCTCTATCTGACCCTGTGGTCCACGCAGCCAGTTTCGCTGGTCGCCAGTACAATGCCCCTCGGCGACAGAGGGCAAGCCCTCCGCCAGGCTCCAGACTGCATCAACGCTGTCCGGATTGTAACTTTGTTTCGCACCGTGCTAATGTTGTGTCAACAAGCCTGTTCAGGAAGATAAGAAATAATGAGCTCATTTCCACAGACAGTGCTGTTTTGCATGCATATGGGGGTGGCGTACTTGTTCCTGTGGGGAAGGCCACTCTCCACTGCAAGGTGCTGAAGACCTCTCGGCCCCTCTCTTTCTTCCTGCTAGACGGTAAATGTGACCCCCCTGCTCAGCGTGGAGGCCTGCCAGGACCTCGGATTGGTGAGCTAATCACTGTTGCACTTGAACCCAAGGGGGACCAGTATCTTGGCGGGGAAATTGGCAAAGGCTACTGGGGGGACTTTAAACTAGATAGGTTGGGGGAGGGACTCAAATAGATATAGCTAGGAGACAAGTGTCTGAGTGCAGGAGGCAAGAAGGGAAGCACTCAGACCCAACATAATACGGGGGAAGAAGGAAAAAATAAATAAACATAGAATAAGAGGTGTGGGTTCTTAAGGTGTGACAGAGAGAAAGAAGGGGTATAAAAAGACAAATAAAAGCAAGTGGTACTCTTGAAAGGAATGAGCCGTGAATTGGCCAAGATATGACTGGCATGTGAGACTTAAAGGGTTGACAGTGGAGTGCAATGTAGAGGTATTTTAAAGACTGCAATGGATGAAGTACATAAATTGTTCATTAATACCAGTTTAGGCAAAAGAATACATCAGTGGAAGGTGGGCATCCGTGGATATCTAGGGAAATCAGGATAGAATAAAAACTAAAGATGAGGCCATACAAATTGGCCCAAAAAAAAGCTGCCTACCAGAGACTGGGAAGAAATTCAGAAACTAGCAGAGGAGGACAAAGGCCTTATTAGAAATGGAAAATAGATTACGAAAGGAAACTGTCCATAGAACCATAAAAAACTGACTGCAACAAGTTTTTTAAAGAAATGTGCATAGAAAGTGACTAGTTAAAACAAATGTTGATCCCTTGCAGTCAGAAGCAGGTGAATTGAACATTGGAACAAGGACATTGCAAGACCAATGAATAACTACTTTGGTTCGGTCTTCACAAAGGAAGACATAAATAATCTGCCGGAAAATAGCATGACCGGAGGTCAAATAAAAGGCTGAACTGAGTGGAAATCCAGGTTAGCCGGTAAGTGGTGTTTGGGTAAAGTTGAACGGAGTAAGGCCGACTAAATCCACAGCCAGATGTGTGCAATCCCAGAGTGCTCAAGGAGGTAGCACGGAAATAGTGGATAAATTTTTCAAAACCCTTAGATTCTGGAGTTCCCTGAGATTGGAAAATATAGCAATGTAACCCCACTTTTTAAAAAAGGAGGGAGAGAGAATGACACCAAGCTGGGGGGTATAGTTAGGTGTGAGGAGGATGCTAGGAGGCTGCAGGGTGATTTGGATTGGCTGAGTGAATGGGCAGATGCATGGCAGATGCAGTATAATGTGGATAAATGTGAAGTTATCCACTTTGGTGGAAAAAACATGAGGGTAGACTATTATCTGAATGGTGGCAGATTAGGAAAAGGGGAGATGCAACGAGATCTGGGTGTCATGGTACACCAGTCATTGAAAGTAGGCATGCAGGTGCAGCCAGGCAGTGAAACAGAAAGCAAATGTAATGTTAGCATTTATGGCGAAATGGAATTGAGTATAGGAGCAGGGAGGTTCTACTACAGTCACAGGATTTTGGTGAGACCACACCTGGATTATGCTAACACGCTTTTTTGCTCGTCTCACAAATCTGAGTAAAGACTTCTTGCCAGAGAGGGGTTCAGAGAATGGTTCACCAGACTGATTCCTGTATGTCAGGACTTTCATATAAAAAAGACTGGATAGACTCGGCTTGTACTCACAGGAATTTAGAAGATTGCGGTGGTATCTTATTGAAACTTACAAAATTCTAAGGGGTTGGACCAGCTAGATGCAGGAAGATTGTTCCTGATGTTGAGGGAGTCCAGAACAAGGAGTCACAGTCTAAGGATAAGGGGGAATTCCTTTAGGACCGAGATGAGGAAAACATTCTTTACACAGAGAGTGGTGAGTCTCTGGAATTTCGTGCCACAGAAGGTTGTTGTGGCCAGTTCATTGGCTATATTCAAGAGGGAGTTGGATATGGCTCTTGTGGCTAAAAGGATTAGGGGGTATGGAGAGAAGGCAGGTACGGGATACTGAGTTGGATGATCAGGGTCGAAGGGCCGAATGGCCTACTCCTGCACCTATTTTTCTATGTTTCTATGTTCCTATGAAATGAAAATGGATGAGTTGTTTGGCCTGTCCTGTGCTTGAAACTGGAATGGCAATATAAATCAAATGAAATGAAATGAGACCAGTTGTTTGGTCTGCCCTGTGCTTGGAACTGAAATCGTAATGGAAATTAAATGAAATGAAAATTAGATGAGTTGTTTGGCCTGTTTTGTGCTTATAAGTGAAATGGTAATGGAAATTAAAATAAATGAAAATGAGATGAACTGTTTGGCTGGTCCTGTGCTTGAAACTGAAATTGTAATGGAAATGAAATGAAATTAAAATGAGTGATTCGTTTGGCCTGCCCTGTGCTTGACACTGAAATGTCAATGTAAATGAGATGAAATGAAAATGAGACCAGTTGTTTGGTCTGCCCCGTGCTTGAAACTGAAATGGCAATGGAAATGAAATGAAATGAAAATGAGATCAGTTGTTTGGCCTGCTCTGTGCTTGAAATGCCAATCAAATTGAAAACTAAATGAAAATGAATGAGTTGTTTGGCCATCCCTGTGCTTGAAACTAGAATAGCAATAGAAATGAAAATGTGATGAGTTGTTTGTCCTGCCCTGTGCTTGAAACTGAAATGGAAATTGAAGTGAAATGAAATGCAAATGAGATGTTTGTCCTGCGCTGTGCTTGAAATTGAAATGGCAATCGAATTGAAAACTAAATGAAAATGAGATGAGTGTTAACGAAGAAACTGCAGATGCTGGAGAATCGAGGGTTACACAAAATGCTGGAGAAACTCAGCGGGTGCAGCAGCATCTAAGGAGCGAAGGAGATAGGCGACATTTCGGGTCGAGACCCTTCTTCAGACTGGTCAGGGATCAGGGAAACGAGAGATATAGACGGTGATGTGAGAGATAAAGAACAATGAATGAAAGATATGCAAAAAAGTATCGATGATAAAGGGAAGACAAGCCATTGTAAGCTGTTTGTGGTGAAACATGAAGCTAGTGCGACTAGGGTGGGGGAAGGAGATAGAGATAGAGGGATTGCCAGCGCCCGAGGCTGAGGAGAGGTGGAGGGAGGAGTTGTTTGGCCATCCATGTGCTTGAAACTGAATGAGCAATGTAAATAAAGTAAATGGAAAATGATAAGAGTTGTTTGGTCTGCCCTGTGCTTGAAAGTGAATTGGCAATAATAAATGAAAATGAAAAATTAAACAATGGAGATGAGATTCACCTTCCCGTAGCTTGTAACTGAAATGGCCCATAAAAATGAATGAAATGAAAATATACCAATTGTTTTTGGCACAATGGAAAAGACAATTAAATGAAATCAGATGAGCTGTTGGCCTTCCCTGTGCTTGAAACTGAAATGGCACTGGGAAAGAAGAAATGCAATGAGATATTTTTTGGCCTGCCCTAGCGCTTGTAACTGAATGGCAATTGGAAATGTAAACGGAAAAGGAAATGAGATTCAGTTGTTTGAGCGTCTCTAGCCGTGTGCTTATAACTGAAATGCGTTCAAAAACGCGAAATGAAATGAAATAACAATGACGATGAACTGTTCCACCTTCCTGTGCTTGTAACGAAATGGCAATGGAATGAAATGAAACCATGCAAAATGGTGGCATGGAGAAGTTTAGCCTGCCCTCTGCTTGAAATTGATTGGAAATTGGATAATGAAATGAAATGAAAATGAGATGTTTGTTTGCCTCTGCCTGTGCTTGAAACTGAAAATAAATGAAATTGGAAATTAGATGCTTGCTTTGCGTGGCCTGAGCTTGAAACTGGAATGGTAATGATAAGAATGAAATGGAAATGAGATGAGTGTCTTTGGCCTGACCCTGTGAAACATGAAATGGAATGAAATGAAATTAGATGAGTTGTTTGGCCCTCCCCTGTGCTTGAAACTGAAATCGCAATGAAATGATATGAAATGAAAATCAGATGAGAAGTTTGACCTGTCCTGTGCTTGAAACTGAAATGGCAAATAGGAACTGAAATGAAATGAAAATGAAATGAGTTGTTTGACGTGCCCTGTGCTTGAGTTTGGTCTGCCGCATGCTTGAAACTGGAATGGCAATGGAAATGAATTGAAATCGAAATGAGATGAGTTGTCTGGCCTGCACTGTGCTTGAAACTGAAATGGCAATGGAAATGAAATTCAATGAAAATGAGATGAGTTGTTTGGCCTGCCCATGTCCTTGAAATTGAAATTACAATAGAAGTGAAAATGTGTTTAGTTGTTTGGCCTGCCCTATGCTTGAAACTGAAATGGGACTAGAAATGAAATGAGATGAAAATGAGATGATTTTTTGAAAAGAGAAAGCACTGAAATGAATGATTGAGAAGATGTTAAAAAAGAGGTTTGGAGAAAAAATTTGAAGAACATGATGTATGACATCGTAGTCCCTAGCCCGCACCCTCGCATGCAGCCACTTCTGCCGCCCTATGGTCCCTCCGCCTAAATCCTCAAGCCCCCTGCCATCCTCCCCCCTCCCACAATCCCGGTCATCCCCCCTCTCCACTAAATCTCCAATCCTCCAAGCCCAAAATAATCGCTCCTCCCCGACTCAAACCCCTCCCCACCCCCCATCCACATCCCCCCCCTCAGCCATACGTCTCCCTCCCCTCCCCTCCATCACCAGCCCAATCCAAGCGCATAAATCTCAAATTCCACCCACCAATCCCCCCCCTTCTACATCTCCCCTCCCCCTACAATCATCCAACACATCTAACACCCTCGCAGTATCCCTCCTATCCTAAATATCCCCTAACCCTCCTTCCCCCCACTCCGATCGCACCCCCAGTATGTCATCCCAGCTCCTCCCCCCTCCCCATCTCTAGCCCCATCAAGCCCACATCCTCCAATCCCAATCCCCCGGCCCCCTACGTAAAACCTCTCCCCCATGTCCCCCATCAATCCCGCCCATCTCCGAAATCCCCCGCAACCTCCCAAGCCATCTCAATATCCCCACCCTCCACCATCCAATCCCCCCAACCCGCACCATCATCTTCCCCCCCTCCCCCCAATCATCTCCAATTCCCCCCCACCCCTCCCCCCCCATAAATCTCTCTCTCCCCCATCATCAAATCCCTCATCCTCCCCCATCCATCTCACCGATCCCCCCCCCCCTCCCCACGGGGCATCCCCCCCCCCCCTCCCCCACCCCTCCCCATCCATCCCCCCTCCCCCCATCTCCTCCCTCTCCTACTCCCATAGTCCATCCATCCCTCCCCTCTCCCCTCTCTGCCTGTCCCAAATCGCAAATCTCACCTCCTCCCTCCCAAACAATCCGCAGCCTCACATCAGCAGCTCCACAGCCCATGCCGCCCTGATCTTCAACTGAATTTGCAATGGAAATGAAATGAAAGAAAATGAAAAGAGATGTTTGTCTAGCCCTGAGCATTTGGAAATTGAAATGGCAATGGAAATGAAAATAAATGAAAATGAGATTAGTTGTGTGGACTTCCCTGTGCTTGAAATTGAAATGGCAATGGAAATGAAAGGAACTGGAAATGAGTAGAGTTGTTTGGCCTGCCCTGTGCTTGAAACTGAAATGGCAATCAAAATGAAAATCAGATGAATTGTTTGGCCTGCCCTGTGCTTGAAACTGAAATGGCAACAGAAATGAAAATGAGACCAGTTGTTTGGGCTGCCCCGTGCTTGAAACTGAAATGACAATGGAAATTAAATGAAATGGAAATGATATGAGTTGTTTGGCCTTCCCTGTGCTTGAAACTGAAAAGGCAATGGAAATGATATGAAATGAAAATTAGATGAGTTGTTTTCCCTGCCCTGTGCTTGAAACTGGAATGGTAATGGAAATTAAAATGAAAGAGCCATGGTTTTCAAGGGAAATTGGACACTTGTTTCGAAAAAAGAGAGATATCTACAATAATTATAGGAGGCATGGAGTACATGAGGTGCTAGAGGAGTATAAAGAATGTAAAAAGAATCTTAAGAAAGAAATTAGGAAGGCTAAAAGAAGATATGAGGTTGCTTTGGCAAGGAAGGTGAAAGTAAACCCAAAGGGTTTCTACCCTTATATTAATAGCAAAAGGATAACGAGGGATAAAATTGGACCATTAGAACCAGAATGGACAGCTAAACTGCAGAGCCAAAAGAGATGGGGAGATAATGAACAATTTAATTTTCTTCGGTACTTCACCAAGAGAGAATGGATATGAACTCGGTGAGATAAGGGGAAAGAGTAGAGTAGCAAAGATTCAAAGAGGAGGACGTACTGACACTTTTGCAAATATAAAGTGGATAAGTCTCCAGGTCCGACAGATATTCCCTAGGACATTGAGGAAGTTAGTGTAGAAATAGCAGGAGCTATGACAGAAATATTTGAAATGTCATTAGAAACGGAATAGTGCCGAGGATTGGCTACTGCGCATGTTGTTCCATTGTTTAAAAAGGTTCAAAGAATAAAACCTAGCAAATTAAGACCTTATATAGTTTGACGTCAGTGGTGGGGGCAAATAATGGAAGGATACTTAGAGATAATATATAACATCTGATAAACATGGTCTGTTCAGGAAACATCAAACATGGATTTGTGCCGGGAAGGTCATGTTTGACCAACCTTCTAAAATTTTTGAAGCGTAACTAGGAAAATTGAAAGAGGGTAAAGCATGGAATGTTTGTCAATATGGATTTAGTAAGGCCTTTGACAAGGTTTCCCCATGGAAGGTTGGTTAAGAAGGTTCCAACTTGGGTGTTAATGGCGGAGTAGCAAGATGGATTCAACGTGGGCTGAATGGAGATGTCAGAGATAAGGTGATGCTGTTTTTGTCAGGTTGGAAGCCGGTGACCAGTGGGGTGCCTCAGGATCTGTGTGGTCAACTAATTGTTTTGTCATGTACAACAATGATCTGAAGATGGGGTGAGAAAATGATAATAAGTATGCAGATGATACTAAGATAGTGGGTTGTGGATTTATGAAGTAGATTTTTCAAAATCTACAGAGAGATTTTGGGCCATTTGGAAAAAGTTGGCTGAAAGATGGCAGATGGAGTTTTAAAGCTGATAAGTGGGTGAAGTGCTACATTTAGGCAGGACAAATCAAAATAGACTACATGGTAAATGGTAGGAATTGAGGAAGCGTGGAACAGAGTGATCTAGGAATAACTGTGGCATAGTTCCCTGAAAGGTGGAATCGCATGTAGATAGGGTGTAAAGAAAGCCTTTGGTGAGCTGGCCTTATAAAATCAGAGCATTGAATATAGGATTAAGGAAGTAATGTTAAAATTGTCAAGGACATTGTAAGAACCATTCTGGAGTATGGGTGTACAATTTTTGGTCGCCTAGTTATAGGAAGTAAGTCTACAAAATAGAGAGAGTACAGAGGAGATTCACTATAATGTTGCCAGGGTTCCAGCAACTATTTACAGAGAAAGGGTTTGACCAAGTAGTCTTTAATTCATTGGAGCGGCAGAAGGTTAAGGGGGACTTGATTGAGGTCTTTAAATGCTGAAGGGATAGACAGAGTTTGACGTGGAATACGTTTTTTCCATTGAGGGTAGGAAGATTCAAACAAGAGGCATGACATGAGAATTTAAGGGACAGAGTTTGGGTAACGTGAGGGGAACTTCTTCACTCAGAGGGTGGTGGCTGTGTTGGAATCAGCTTCCAGCAGAAGTGTGAGGCAGATAATTTTAACATTTAAGAGTAAAAGTGGATAGGTATTTGGACGTGAAGGGAATGGAGGGGTATGGTCTGAGTGCAGGTAGATGGGACTAGGGGAAAACAAATGGTCGGCACGGACTGGAAGGGCCGAGAGGGCCTGTTTCCGTGCTGTAATTGTTATATGGTTATATGGTTATATGTAAAATGAAATGAAAATGAGATGAGTTTTTTGGCCGGCCTGTGCTTGAAACTGAAATAGCAATGGAAATTAAATGAAATAAAAATGAGATGAATTGTTTGGCCTGCCCTGTGCTTGAAACAGAAATGAAATTAAATGAAAATGAATGAATACTATCACTTCTACTGGTCCTGCCTGTGCTAAACTGAAATGGCAATGGAATTGACATGGAAATGAAAATGATATGAGTTGTTTGGTCCGCCCCGTGTTTGAAACTGAAATTGCAACGGAAATGAAATAAAATGAAAATGTGATGAGTTGTTTGGCCTTCCCTGTGCTTAAACAGAAATGGCAATAACAATAGTAATGAAATGAAAAGAGACAAGTTTTTGGTCCATGGCCCGTGCTTGTAACTGAAAAATCAATGGGAATAAAATGAAATGCAAAAAGACGAGATGTCTGGTCTGACTCTGCTTAAACTGTAATGGCAACAGACATGAAATGAAATGAAAAATGAGATGAGTTTTTTTGGCCTGTCCTTGCTTTAAACATGAAAAGGCAATGAAAGAAATAAAATGAAAATGAATGAAGTTGTTAGCCTGCCTGTGCTTGAAAACTGAAATAGCAATGGAAACAAAATGAAATGAAAAATTTGTTTAGGCCTTTCCCTGAGCTTGAAACAGAAATGAAATGAAAATTAGATGAGTTGTTTGGGCCTGCCCTGTGCTTGAAACTGAAAATGGGCAATAGAAATGAAATTAAAAAGAAAAAGAGACCAAATTTTTGGCAATGGAAAATGAAAATTAAATGAAAATAAACGAAATTAATGATGAGATTGACCTTCCCAGTGCTTGAAACTGCGAAAGGCAATAGAAATTGAAATGAAATGAAAAGAATGAATGTTTGGTTCCGTCCCGTTGCTTTAAACAGAAATGGCAACGGAAATGAAATAAAAATGAAAATGAATGAGTGTTATGACCTTGCCCTGTGCTTGACCATTCAAATGGCAATGGAAATGAAATGAAATGAAAATTGAGATGATTGTTTGGCCTGCCCTGTGCTTGAAACTGAAATGGCAATAGAAATGAAAATGAGATGAGTTTTTTGGCCTGTCCTGCGCTTGTAACTGAAATGACAATGGAAATGAAAATGAAATGCAAATGAGATGAGTTTAGCCTTCCCTGTGCTTGAAACTGAAATGGCAAAAGGAATGAAATGAAATGAAAATGAGACCAGTTGTTTGGTCTGCCCAGTGCTTAAAACTGCAATAGCAATGGAAATGAAAATTAAAAATGAAAATGAGATAGATGTCAGTTTTTACCTCGTGCCTTCAAACTGAAATGGCAACAGACATGAAATGACATGAAACTTAATGTTGTTTGCCTGCCCTGTGCTTTGAAACTGAATTATGGCCAAATGGAAATGAAATGATATGAAAATGCAATGAGTTGTTTGGTCTGGCCCAGTGCTTAAACTGCTATACAGCAATGAAATGATATGACATGAAAATGAAGATGAGATGTCTAGTTTGACACTGCTTCAAACTGAAATGGCAACAGACTGAAAATGGAAAATGAAAATTAGATGTTTGTTTGGCCCTGCCCTGTGCTTGAAACTGAAATGCAATGGAAATGACATGAAAAAAAAATGAAATGAGTTGTTGGCCTGCCATGTGCCTAGGAAAACTGCAATGTCAAAATAAAAATGGGAAAATAAAGGAAAATGAAAATGAGATGAGATGTTTGCCCTGTCCTGTGCTTGAAACTGGAATTGTAATGGAAATGAAATGAAATGAAAATGAGATGAGTTGTTTTGCCTGCCCTGTGCTTGAAACCGAAATGGCAATGGAAATGAAAATGAAATGAAAATGGGATGAGTTGTTTAGCCTGCACTGTGCTTGTATCTGAAATGGCAATAGGAATGAAATGAAATGAAAATGAGGGGGGGGGGGGGGGGGGGGGCGGGTGATGAGTTGTTTTGCCTGCCCTGTGCTTAAAACTGAAATGGCAATGGAATTGAAATGAAATGAAAATGATATGAGTTGTTTGGTCCGCCCCGTGTTTGAAACTGAAATTGCAACGGAAATGAAATAAAATGAAAATGAGATGGGTTGTTAGGCCTGCCCTGTGCTTGACATTTAAATGGCAATGGAAATGAAATGAAATGAAAATGAGATGAGTTGTTTGGCCTGCCCCGTGCTTGACATTTAAATGGCAATGGAAATGAAATGAAATGAAAATGAGATGAGTTGTTTGGCCTTCCCTGTGCTTGAAACAGAAATGGCAATAGAAATGTAATGAAATGAAAATGAGACCAGTTGTTTGGCCTGGCCTGTGCTTGTAACTGAAATAGCAATGGGAATGAAAATGAAATGCAAATGAGACGAGATGTCTGGTCTGACTCGTGCTTCAAACTGTAATGGCAACAGACATGAAATGAAATGAAAATGAGATGAGTTGTTTGGCCTGTCCTGTGCTTGAATCTGAAAAGGCAATGGAAATGAAATAAAATGAAAATGAGATGAGTTGTTAGCCTGCCCTGTGCTTGAAACTGAAATAGCAATGGAAACAAAATGAAAATGAGATGAATTGTTTGGCCTTCCCTGTGCTTGAAACAGAAATGAAATGAAAATTAGATGAGTTGTTTGGCCTGCCCTGTGCTTGAAACTGAATGGCAATGGAAATGAAAATGAAATTAAAATGAGATGAGATTGACCTTCCCTGTGCTTGAAACTGAAATGGCAATAGAAATGAAATGAAATGAAAATGAGACCAATTGTTTGGCAATGGAAATGAAAATTAAATGAAAATAAATGAAATTATTTGATGAGATTGACCTTCCCTGTGCTTGAAACTGAAATGGCAATAGAAATTGAAATGAAATGAAAATGAGATGAGATGTTTGGTCTGTCCCGTGCTTGAAACAGAAATGGCAACGGAAATGAAATAAAATGAAAATGAGATGAGTTGTTTGACCTGCCCTGTGCTTGACATTCAAATGGCAATGGAAATGAAATGAAATGAAAATGAGATGAGTTGTTTGGCCTGCCCTGTGCTTGAAACTGAAATGGCAATAGAAATGAAAATGAGATGAGTTTTTTGGCCTGTCCTGCGCTTGTAACTGAAATGACAATGGAAATGAAAATGAAATGCAAATGAGATGAGTTTAGCCTTCCCTGTGCTTGAAACTGAAATGGCAAAAGGAATGAAATGAAATGAAAATGAGACCAGTTGTTTGGTCTGCCCAGTGCTTAAAACTGCAATAGCAATGGAAATGAAATGAAATGAAAATGAGATGAGATGTCTAGTTTGACCCGTGCTTCAAACTGAAATGGCAACAGACATGAAATGAAATGAAAATGAAGATGTTGTTTGGCCTGCCCTGTGCTTGAAACTGCAATGGCAATGGAAAATAAATGAAATGAAAATGAGATGAGATGTTTGCCCTGTCCTGTGCTTGAAACTGGAAATTGTAATGGAAATGAAATGAAATGAAAATGAGATGAGTTGTTTTGCCTGCCCTGTGCTTGAAAAACCGAAATGGCAAGGAAATGAAAATGAATGAAAATGAGATGAGTTGATTGGCCTTCCATGTGCTTGAAACTGAAATGGCAAAAGAAATGAAATGAAATGAAAATGAGACGAGTTGTTTGGCCGGCCCTGTGCTTGAAACTGAAATGGCAATGGGAATGAAATGAAATCTAAATGAGATGTTGTTTGGCTTGCCCTGTGCTTGAAACTGGAATGGCAATGAAAATGAAAACGAGATTATGTTGTTTAGCTTGCCCTGAGCTTGAGACTGAAATGGCATTGAAAATGAAAAATTGGTGAGTTTGTTTGGCCTGCCCTGTGCTTGTAACCAAAATGGCTATTGGAATGGAATGGAATGAAAATGAGATAAGTTGTTTTGCCTGCCCTGTGCTTGAAACTGAAATGGCAATGGGAATGAAATGAAATGAAATTGAGATGTTGTTTGGCCTGCCCCGTGTTTGAAACTGGAATGACAATGAAAATGAAAATGAGATGAGTTGTTTGGCCTGCCCTGTGCTTGAGAATGAAATGGTAATGAAAATGAAAATGGAAATGAAATTGAGATAAGGCGTTTGGCCTGCCCTGTGCTTGAAACTGAAATGGCAATGGAAATGAAAATGAAATGAAAATGGGATGAGTTGTTTGGCCTGCACTGTGCTTGTATCTGAAATGGCAATGGGAATGAAATGAAATGAAAATGAGATGAGTTGTTTGGCCTGCCCTGTGCTTGAAAATGAAATGAAATGAAATGAAAATGAGATGAGTTGTTTGGCCTTCCATATGCTTGAAACTGAAATGGCAAAAAAAATGAAATTAAATTAAAATGAGACGAGTTGTTTGGCCTGCCCTGTGCCTCCCCCCCCCCTGGCCCTGTAACCGAAATGGCTATGGGAATGGAATGGAATGAAAATGAGATAAGTTGTTTTGCCTGCCCTGTGCTTGAAACTAAAATGGCAATGGGAATGAAATGAAATGAAATTGAGATGGTGTTTGGCCTGCCCTGTGTTTGAAACTGGAATGGCAATGAAAATGAAAATGAGATTAGTTGTTTGGCCTGCCCTGTACTTGAACTGAAATGTCAATGGAAATGAAATGAAATGTAAATGAGCTGAGTTGTTTGCCCTGCCCTGTTCTTGAAACTGTAATGGTAATGGAAATGAAATGAAAATGACATGAGTTGTTTGGCCTGCCCCGTGCTTGAAACTGAAATGGCAATAGAAATGAAAATGAGATGAGTGCTTGTAACTGAAACGGCAATGGAAATGAAAATGAAATGCAAATGAGATGAGTTTGGCCTTCCCTGTTCTTGAAACTGAAATGGCAAAAGAAATTAAATGAAATGAAAATGAGACCAGTTGTTTGGTCTGCCCGGTGCTTAAAACTGAAATGAAATGAAATGAAAATTAGATGAGTTGTTTGGCCTTCCGTATGCTTGAAGCTGAAATGGCAATAGAAATGAAATGAAAATGAGACGTGTTGTCTGGCCTGCCCTGTGCTTGAAACTGAAATGGCAATGGAAATGAAAATGAAATGAAAATGGGTTGAGTTGTTTGGCCTGCCCTGTGCTTGTAACTGAAATGGCAATGGGAATGAAATGAAATGAAAATGAGATAAGTTGTTTTGCCTGCCCTGTGCTTGAAACTGAAATGGCAATGGGAATGAAATGAAATGAAAATGAGATGAGTTGTTTTGCCTGCCCTGTACATGAATCTGAAATGTCAATGGAAATGAAATGAACTGAAAATGAGATGAGTTGTTTAACCTGCCCTATGCTTGAAACTGAATGGCAGTGGAAATGAAATGAAATGAAAATGAGATGAGTTGTTTGGGTTGGCCTGTGCTTGAAACTGAAATGGCAATGGAAATGAATTGCAATAAAACTGAGATGAGTTGTTTGGCCTGCCCTGTGCTTGAAACTTAAATGGCAATGGAAATGAGATGAAATGAAAATGAGATGAGTTGTTTGGCATGCCCTGTGTTTGAAACTGAAATGGCAATGGAAATGAAAATCAAATGCAATACTGTTTATACAATACCGTTTATTGTCATTTGAACCTCAAACAAAATTTGGTTTCTGCAGTTATACAACAAGAAAAGAATCAAGACGCACACCAACACAATTTACACAAACATCCATCACAGTGAATCTCCTCCTCACTGTGATGGAAGGGAAAGTCTTGTCTCTCCCCTGCTCTCCATGCATCCCCTGATGTCATAGCCCCCGGCGGGTGATGGCAAATCCCGTGGCCATTTAAGCCGCGCTGGGCTATGTAAGGCCACGCTCCAGGTTGCCTGCAACTCCGCAACTCGGCAAAGCTCCGGAGTCAGGCCACAGCAGCGCTCCACCACAGCTCTCCACGCTCCGAAGCTGGCCAGCCCCACGATGGTGAGTCCGCAGGCTCCGTGACTGGAGCCCCCACGTCGTTCCAGTTGTAGGCCGCTCCACGGTGCTAGGCACCAACGACAACATAGACCCGACAGCGAAAAAGGTTGGGTCTCTGGTGCAGGGAAGAGATTTAAAAGTTTCTCCCACACCCGCCCCCCACACATACACAGTTAAAAACAATTCAAAACAACTACAAACTATACACTCAACGGGAGAACACCAAAAAAAGACAGATGGACTGCAGACGCTGCTGCAATGTCGGTCACGCCACCTGATGGAAATGAAAATGGAAATGAAAATGAAATGAGTTACTTGGCCTGCCCTGTGCTTGAAACTGAAATGGCAATGGAAATGAAATGAAATGAAAATGAGATGAGTTGTTTGGCCTGCCCTGTGCTTGAAACTTAAATGGCAATGGAAATGAAATGAAATGAGTTGTTTGGCCTGCTGAGACCAATCTTTTCTGCCCACAAGGCCCCTATTAAAAGAAATCAGTTATTTTTGCTGAAAATGTCCATGGTAGCCCAGGAATAGCATTTTGGCCCAAAAGGCCCATGCCAGGCCAGGAAAAGTCGAGACAAAATGCCTTTCACTGAGATTTCACTCAGATTTTTATTTAAAGTGTCCCTTCAGCCCATCAGGCCTATACTAGCCCAGGAGGAGTCCCTTCAGCCCATCAGTAATGATTCCCACTGCAAGTATAATACCTCAACCCAGTATTTTTCTCCCTCCCTCCCTGTGAGATCTAGGCCGGGATAGACTTCCCTCCTTCATTGCTGTGGTCTGCTGCAATATATGAAAAATGTCTAAAATTGATTCTCAACCTTCTCCCCATTCTCTCACAGAGTCTCTCACCTGTTTTGGGCAGAATTTCTGGCAGTTTCTGAGCTGCCAGCCCACCAGCCATGAGTGACTGAGTTGCCAGCCCACCAGGCCTGAGTGACTGAGCTGCCACCCCACCAGGCCTGACTGACTGAGCTTCCAGCCCACCAGACCTGAGTGACTGAGCTGCCAGCCCACCAGGCCCAAGCAACTGAGCTGCCAGCCCACCAGGCTTGAGTGACTGAGCTGCCAGCTCACCAGGCCTGAGTGACTGAGCTGCCAGCCCATCAGGCCTGAGTGACTGAGCTGCCGGCCTACCAGGCCTGTGTGATTAAGCTGCCGGCCCACCAGGCCTGAGTGACTGAGCTGCCAGCCTACCAGGCTTGAGTGACTGAGCTGCCAGCCTAAGAATCCATTCGGCCCACAATGTCCATACTAGCCCTCTGGAAACCAGTCCCTTCAGCCTACAACACATATACTAGCACTCCAAAAAGTTAAAACAGGAGATTTACTGTTCCTATTTTGACAATATTTTGTTTGGTAATGATTAACTGGACCAGTTGTTTTTCTTTTATATACACTCTTTTGAGAATGTCTTTGTTAATTTGGTTCCCCTGTCGTTAGACAAACTAAGAGAATGCAGTTCTTGTTTTTCATATCCTGACCTTGGATAATAATATGTAGCTCTCGCTCGTTAACTTCATGTCAGTCTGTATTTTTTTTTCTTCTCTCTCAAGGAGATAATAAGGCATGTGTTATGGTTAGGAGAGGCTAAAAATTATTGTCTCTGTGCCGAGCACTGTTACTAGGTGAGATGGGTTGGGGAAGGGACTAGGTAGCTTGCTGACTGTCTATTGGTCAGTTTGGGGCTTTACAGGGATGGGTGGGGTGTGGGGGAGGGGTCCTTTGTTCCCTATTTAGTGTTTTTCATTTGTGCAAAGTCTGAACTGCAAAAATGTCTGAATTGTCGTCAGTTGCTCAGATTATCTTTGCTCAGGAAACTCATGTAAGGCAAGATGACAATTTACGATTTTTTAAGTTTTGGAGAGGACAGCAGTTTCATTCAAATTCACAGGCTAAGGTGAAAGGAGTCTCTATTTTTATTGACCCCTCAATTCAGTTTGTTCACAATCAAACAATTTCTGATCCATATGGCAGATTTTTGGTGATTACTGGTGTTCTTTACATGCAAAAAGTTGCTATGGTGAATGTCTACGCACCAAATATTGACCACCCTGAGTTTTTTAAACAGTTAATTGCATCCTTTCCTAATTTAAATGAACACTTTTTAATAATGGGTGGAGATTTCAACTGCTAAACCCCTCGATTGACATGTCTACATCTGATCATGTGCTTTCAAATAAATCGGCTAATTTTATTAATTATTTTTTACTTGACTCTGGAATGTTAGAAGTTTGGAGATTCTTACACCCAAATGACAAATAATTTTCATTTTTCTCTCACGTATATCACAGTTATTCTAGGATTGATTCTTTTATAGTAGCTTCTCGGTTAGTTCCATCAGTCACCACATGTGAGTATGACGCAATCGCTATTTCTGATCACGCACCTTTGCAACTATCAATCAATCTACCTGATTCCAAGTTTAGTGCTAAACAATGGCGATTTAATGCTACTTTGCTTCAAGACTTAAATTTTATTAATTTTATGAAAGATCAGATTGATTTTTACTTTTTGACCAACTCTACTGAAGAAATATCCAATGGTGTAGTCTGGGATGCTTTTGAGGCATATATTCGTGGACAAATTATTTCATACTCCTCGAGATTAAAAAAAAATCAAAAAGAAAAAGGTACATTGGCTGTCGAGATGAAAGAAATTGATAAAAAATATTCAAAAGCTCCTAGTTTAGAGCTCTACAAGAATAGAGTTGAACTTCAATTGAGACATGATTTGTTATTAGTATCACCGATTGAGAACCAGCTACTTAATACCAAAAGTCAATTTTATATACATGGCGGCCAAGCGTCAGATTACTAAAGTGAGAAAACGGGATGGTACAGTAACTGTAGACCATGACGAAATTAATAAATCCTTTCAGGAGTTTTATACCTCCCTATACCAATCAGATTTTCCTACTGATTCCAATATAATGTTATGAGTTTTTAAAGGAACTGAACTTTCCAAATTTACCATATAATGAGTCTCTGTTGTTAGATGAACCCATCATGGAAGAAGAAATGCAGAAAGCAATCTTTTCAATGAATTCTGGTAAAGCTCCCGGTTTAGATGGGTTTACAGTAGAATTTTTTAAATATTTTATAAATTTATTGTCTCCATGGTTATGTACGGTATTTAAAGAAGCCCTTTTAATGAATAGATTACCGCTATATTTTTATGAAGCTTCTATTTCTTTAATTCTTAAAAAAACTAAAGACCCTACTGAAGTGTCATCATATAGACCTATATCAATGTTAAATGTAGATTTCAAAATTCTTTCCAAAATATTAGCTATGAGATTGGAAAAGATTTTACCACAAATTATCTCTGAAGATCAGATAGGTTTATATTAAAAATCGTTACTCATACTTTAACGTTAGGAGATTAATGAATATTGTATATACAGCGTCTAATAAAACTCCAGAATGTGTCATCTCACTCGATGCCGAGAAAGCGTTTGATAGAGTAGAATTGGGATTACTTATTCAATACACTTGAAAAATTTAAGATTGGTCCAAAATGTATTTCTTGGATCAAGTTGATATATCATATACCTCAAGCTTCTGTATTTAGTAATAATCAGAGATCCCCTTTTTTCAGGCTCTTTCGAGGTACTATACAGGGCTGTCCCTTAATTCCTTTACTATTTGATATTGCTTTGGAATCTTTAGCCACCGCTATTAGGGATCCCCTAATATTTTTGGTATTGTCTGCGGGAATAAGGCACATAAGCTATCTCTCTCTCTTTTTTTTAAATTTGTTTTATTTATTTATTTATTTATTTATTTTTAATTTATTTTTAAAATTTAAATCTTTTTATTTGAATTTCACAGCAATTTGCATACATACAATGATAACAGACAGTGATAGTCAGGACATAATTATGCAACAGTATGTAAGCGACCCTCAAAGCCCTTACCCTTACCCCCCGTCAATCCACCCGAATCAGGTCGGAACCAAACGGGGACAAACAACACTCACATACGTACACATCCACACAAATACGATAAGATAAACAAAACAAAATGTACAATAATAATAATAATAATAATTGTTTTCAAATTAAATGAATTAAATAAATAAATAAATAAATAAATAGATGGATAGATAAATAAATAAATAAATACATTTTTTAAAAAGGTGGGGGGGGGGGGGGGGTTGAGGGGAGAGCAGGTGCAATAAGACAGAGCAGTGATAGAAGGCACTCAGTCCTCTTCCGAGTCCGGAAACAAGTTGAGAGAGTTAACAAGTTCCAGGAAAGGGTTCCATGTATCTAGGGATGTCTTGGTAGAGCCTTTGAGAGAAAACCTAAGTTTTTCAAGCTTTAAATTGTAGAGCACCTCCTTGATCCAGCGGGCATGTGTCGGGGGACAGGTAAGCCTCCAGTTAAGCAAGATCAGTCTCCGGGCTAACAAGGTTGTAAAAGCCAGGACCCGCTTCAACGCAACAAAGAGGTTGGTGTTGGGAGGACTACTAAAAATAGCTGACAGTGGGTTTGGGAGGGAATAGTTGGCCATAGGCTCTGCTTATCACATCGAAAGCACTCCCAAAAGGCTGCCAGTTTAGGGAAAGACCAAAACATATGGCTATGGTTGGCAGGGGATTGATTACATCTGTTGCAGGTGTCCTTGACAGCGGGGTATATTCTAGATAACCTTGCATTTGTGTAGTGGACTTTGTGAAGGACTTTGCATTGGATTAGGCCATGACGGGCACATATGGAGGAAGAATGGATCAAATCCAAGGCAGAGTCCCATTGCTGGTCTGTTAGTTTCATATTCAGCTCACCCTCCCATGCAGCTTTTAATGAGGTATGAGGATTCAATGTTACCGACCCTAACAAGTTATATAAAATAGAAAAGCATTTCTTCTGGTTGGGATCTAGAGCTAGGATGGAATCGGTCAGGGTTTCAGGGGGGCGATTTGGGAAGTGAGGGAATGTCTTCTTCACAAAATCCCTAATCTGGAATAAACGGAAAAGGTGGGAGTTTGGGAGGCTGTAGTTTGACGAAAGCTCCGCAAAGGACGAAAAAATGCCATCCTTGTATAGGTTTTTGATACTACTGATACCATTACTATGCCAGGTTTTGAATGCGGAGTCTGTTCTTGAAGGTTTAAAGATGTGATTTTTAAGCTGTGGGGTCAAGATGGAAGGGCCTTGTAAACCAAAGTTTTTCCTGAGTTGACTCCAGGTCTTGAGCGAGAGAGAAGCAATTGGGCCTGGACCCACAGATGTTGTAGAAATGGGGAGTTTGGAACATAGTACAGACCGCAACGGGAGACGTGAACTCGCCTTTTCCATGTGTACCCAGATCGGTAGGTGGTCGCAATCATTATTCATCCAATACAGGATTTTTTGCAAGTTAGCTGCCCAATAGTATCACCTAAAGTCAGGAAGTGCCAAACCGCCGTCACTCTTAGGAGACTGTAGTATTGTCTTTCGAATTCTAGCCGGTTTGCTACCCCATAAAAATTTAGATATTCTCCTTTCTAATTTATGATAAAAAGATTTAATGATAAGTATAGGGACGTGCTGGAAAAGATTCAGGAATTTGGGTAGGACGACCATCTTGACCAGATTTATCCGGGCTGCGAGGCATAATGGTAAAACTGACCAACGGTCTAAGTCTCTTTCAGCTTTCTCAACCAGAGGCAGGAAGTTTGTGCGGAACATATTAGATATAGCACCGAACCGTTCTAAAATATTCGTAATCACAGGGAGAGAGCTGGCTGGATTTGAGACGTACAGAAGCAGGTCATCCGCATACAATGAGACTTTATGAGTTGTGTCAAACCGTGTAATACCTTTAAAGCCATTCTCTGAGCGTAACCAAACCGCCAAGGGTTCTATCGCAACAGCAAACAGGAGTGGTGATAATGGGCAACCCTGCCTGGTACCTCTCTGAAGGGGGAAGTGGGGCGACACTGTGTGTCGTTTGTTTGTACTGAGGCCAACGGGGACGAGTATAACAAACTGACCCAAAGAATGAAACTATTGCCGAGGCCAAACCTGTCCATCGCCTCATATAGGTACCTCCACTCGACCCTGTCGAAAGCTTTTTCGGCGTTGAGGGAGACCACTATCTCCGGGGTCTCACTACTTGGTGAATGGATGATGTTAAGGAGACACCTAGTATTGTGGGAGGACTGTCGGCCTTGCATGAACCCTGTTTGATCTAACGAGATAATAGAAGGCATCACTTGTTGAAGACGGAGCACAAGGACTTTAGAGAGGATTTTGAGGACAACATTCAGGAGTGAAATTGGTCTGTAGCTACTACAAAGCAGGTGAGCTTTCTCCTTTTTAAGAATTAGGGAAATAGTAGCCCACGACAAGGTGGGCGGTAGGCGACGATGTAGAAACGCCTCATTGTACATATCTCTCAGGACAGGGGCGAGGCGAGCAGGGAAAACTTTGTAATATTCTACAGTGAAGCCGTCAGGGCCGGGCGACTTTCCGCTTTGCAATGATGTGATGGCTGCTTGGACCTCAGCAACAGTTATGGGACCACCCAAGTCTCTCGTGGCTTCATCGTCAATTCGGGGAAACGTCATACTACGGAGCATGTCATCTGCAGTGGGAGGACAATCGGAAGCATATAGTTCAACATAGAATTTAGCAAATGCTTCATTAATTCTAAGAGGGTCAGTGTGGATCTCCCATAAGCTAGATCTAATGGCTGGAATTAGCCGTCAACTCGCCTCGGTTCTGGCTTGATAGGCCAGAAACTTCCCAGCTTTATCCCAGATTCAAAAAAGCATTGCCTAGATTTAAGCAGTCGTAGTTTGGCTTTATTAGTAGACATGAGGTCAAAGTCTGTTTGTAACCTAAGGCGTTCTTTATAAAAATTAGGGTCTGGGTCAGATGCATATTTGTCATCAATGTCCTTTATTTTTCGTAACAGGTCTGCCATTTGGGACGTCTCAGCTCTTTTCAGGTTGGAGACAAAAGAGATAAGTTGGCCCCTAATATAGCTTCCCAGAGTATACCTCTTTCAATGTCCGGCGAGTCGTTCAGCTCAAAATATAAAATGATTTGGGAGTGCAAGAATTGCTTGTAGTGAGCCTCTGCTAGCAATGAGGAGTTGAACGTCCACTGTTTAAAGGGGTTAGTTCGTTTACGAAAGTGGAAGTCGCAGCACGATCTGATATCACGATACTATGATACTCGCTGGATTTGATTTTGGAGAGTAGTCCGTTAACTAAGAGGAAGAAGTCTATATGGGTATAGGTGCGGTCACGTGGGGAAAAAATGAAAGTAATTTAGTCGTGGGAAATGTATGTTTCCATGGGTCTGTGAGCCACATAAGCTATCTCTTTACGCAGATGATCTGTTATTATTTATTTCTAACCCTGAGAAATCTATTCCGGCAATAGTAACATTACTTAATCAATTTAGTCGTTTTTCTGGTTATAAACTAAATCTTAGTAAGAGTGAGCTTTTTCCATTAAATAATCTTGTTTTGAATTATGGTCAGTTTCCATTAAGAAACACAAGGATTTATTTAAAGCCAATTTTATGCCTTTTGATATTAAACATCAGTTTACTAAATGGTCACCAATGTCCTTATCCTTAATTTGCCGAATCAATGCTATTAAAATGTTCATTTTACCTAAATATCTGTATTTATTTCAGAAAATACCAATTTTTATTGCCGAATTTTTCTTTGATATTATAGACTCCAAAATGTCTTCATATATATGTGGCAGAATAAAATTCCCAGACTAAGTAAAAACATTTCAGAAATTTAAAAAAATGGTAGTTTGGCATTGCCGAACTTTAGATTTCACTATTGGGCAGTCAATGTTTGTTATTTAACATTTTGGACAAAAGCTTTAGAAGATACCCAATGCCCAGGATGGATAAACCTTGAATGTGATTCCTTACAAGGGCTATCATTGGCCTCTATTCTAGGGGCCTCGTTATCTTTCACAATTACGAGATTGAATAAATATACGACTAACCCAATAATAAGATATAGGTTCTGAATATGGTTTCAATTTCGTATCTTTTCGAGTCCTATTTTATCCAATTTTCTCTTCCAGCCATCTAGTACTAATCAAGTCTTTTTGATTTTGAAATTACAAATAGATATATTTGATAAAATTAAGAATGACTGGGAAAGAGGACTCCAAACTTCTTAATTTATAGAGAAATGGGAGAGGATTCTTCAATTAGTCAACACCTCTTCAATGTGTGCAAGACACGCAAGATACATTTCAAGGTGGTTCATGTGCAAGATACAATTCAAGGTGGTTCATAGAGCTCATATGTCAAAAGATAAGTTGGCTCGTTTTTATCGTCATATAAACCCTACCTGTGACTGATGTAACTCTGAAGTGGCCTCACTGACCCATATGTTTTGGTCCTGCCCACTTTTGGTAAAATATTGTAAAGACATTTTTGATACTATTTCTGTGGTCTTAGGTATTGATTTATAACCTCACCCTATTAATGCAATTTTTGGGCTACCAATGTTAGATTCTATTCATTTGTCCCACTCCGCCCATCGGTTGATTGCTTTTACCACATAATTGCCAGAAGATCTATTTTATTTAAATGGAAAGACTCCAACCCACCGACCACCACTCCAGTGGTACTCTGAAACGATATCATGCTTAAACTTAGAAAAAATTAGGAGTGACATTGTTGAACCCTTGGTTAAATTTGATAAGACTTGGGGAAAATATATTGAACACTTTCATACAATATAAATTGCTTCCTCTTTAACCGTTAGAAAAGCAATTTTACTGCCATATGGTGGAACGGACTTGACGACATACAGACTTAAATTGTGAAACTTTTAGTTCAGATTCTGTTTTGCTTTGTTTAGTTTCTATTTATTTATTTTATGTTTAGTCTTATTTTATTATTATTAATTTATTTTACTTTATTTTTTTAGTTTTGGGGGGTTTTGCTTTTTGCTTTTTTTCTTTTCTTTATGTCTTTTTATTTTTGTGTTTTTTTCTACATTTATAAGTTTTCTTTTAAAGATTTAATTATATTCACATAGAGACCGGGAGGTCTATATTCAATGTGTATTTTGACACGGGTCTCATATCAGGTTATACCTGTTATTAATGTAATCCTGATCCCTATGTATCAATATAATTGTTATGTTTATCACTATTCTTTTTGCTCTTTTTTTATGTTTTATTTTTGTTTTCTTTGGGAAAAAAACCCAATAAAAAGATTTTAAAAGAAAGAACAGAAAGCCCCCCCCCACTGGCCACCAATATTGGAATTGGTGGAGAGGTGGAATATTGCGTTGGGGGACCAGCTCTCCCGTGTGAACAACTTATTCTAGTAATTAGTAAAGGCACGGGAAAATTATGCCTACTTAAGAGATCGATCTCTTAGGTAGGCATTATTCTCCCGTGCCTTTCATCCACAGTATACGTAACACGCAAAAGTATGTGCAGCTCATGTGTCGTCGACACTGCTTCAAGCCTTCAATGACAATGGTCTATAAAGGCAGCTGAAATTTGACCTTTGCTCCGTGGACTGCGTGCATGTGCTGCACAGCAGCCTACTGCGCATGCGCAGCGCATGTTTCTTGGTGGGTTTTTCAAACATGGATTGTCATTATCTTAAGAGTATTTTAAGAAACAAAGAGAGAAGAATGGAGTTTGTGTACAAATAATGTGGTAAGTAAATTTCTTTGAGGTACCATATTTCCCAGCAATGAAGATGCTATTTTTTACCCTAAAATAAGGCCCGAAAATTTACCTGCATCTTGGAGGCTGAAGGCTAGATTGTTAGCCAAGAAAGATTGATTTGGGCCAAATCGCTTTTAAAACATGGGGAGGACACAATGATGCCTAACACAGGGGGCGGCAACCTACGGGCCCGGATCCGGCCCGTAACCCAAACTCAAGTGAACCCAAGCAAGCCGACCTGGGAACTGCAGCCATTCGCAGGGCACGCAGCAGACCTGGGTATCACAGCCAGACCTGGGGCAAATGAGCCGACCTAGGCGCTATGGCCAGTCCCGTGGGACGCAGGCTTTGGAGGTGTGTGGCAGTTGTCGGTCAAGTGAAAATAACAGAGGGAACTGCTGCCTTGTCAACAGAAGCAGTTGGTATTAGTTTTGAAATTCTAGTTATCCCTATTTTTGACCTGGCTCGAAGACCGGACAGTGAGGGGACCAGCTCAAGAGCAAAGATCGTAGAGCGGAGGGGGTCAGCGGGCGATGGATAACAGGACAGCGGGCGGTGGAGCTTACTGAGCAAGTAACCTCAATTGGCCCCTTGCACTAATATTGTCATTCAATAATATCACAACTGATTCAACTTGTCCTGATGTGCGCCTGTTTTTCCCACCATCTCTCCACCTGCCGTCACCCTCCACCCCCCACCCATTCAGTCATGCAGAATGGAGGAGATCTGGGAGCCTTGGGTAATTTGAATTGTTACTTTCTTTATTTTTATTTTTTATTTTTTATTATTTTGAGTGTGAGAAATTCTATGTCCCGCCAGGCTTTTTTCAAAATTTAGCAACTCAAAATGAGGGTGCGTCTTCGACGCAGGTGTGTCTTCATTGCTGGGAAAAACGGCATATTTTTTAAATACTTTATTAAGAGATAAGGCTTTTGAAGACAAATTACTTTATAAAAGTCGACTGACTGCCTACCGGGGAGAACAATCTGTGCATGCGCGGTTTTCAAGATTTTTTAAAAGCCGACTGACTGCCTACCCTGACTAATTACTAATGGCATGAACCTGCCACACTGTATCACTCTGTGACAAGATAGACCACCTGCTTTGTAAACATTGTCGGTTCTATTTATGTGCAAAACGCATATATAATTCTCAGACGCAACAGACTTGTTCAGAAAAAGTAATGGGCCTATCCCTCTTAGGCGACTTTTTAGGTGACTGCAGGAGACTATGCGGTCGCCATATGGTTGCCACATGTTCGCGGGTGGTTGCCGGGGATTTGCCATCATGGTGTTGCGGAGTTCCTGCATTCTGGGAACTAGTCGCGGTTTCATTAATATCGCTGTGAATTTTTCAATATGTTGAAAAATTAGCGGCGACTAGAATGAAGCCACCATGGAGAGTAACGAGCATTCTCGAGCCATAGGTGGGTCGCCAGCATGTCCTAGTAGGTTGCCAGGAGGTCAAAGGTTCTCGGAATTTCTCGTAAGTTGTAGCCGGTGCTGACCAGTGAATTTCATTGGCTCATTGGGGGAAAAAAAAGGTAAGTAGTTTTCAGAACCAAGGATAACCGACCAGTAATGTTAAATGTCCGCCGAGCTTCACAGTCGTGTATCTCTGGATACTTAAAAGTTGTCTCCACTCCTTCTTCCCCCTTCTCCCCCAATCTTTTAGAGGACTTACCTTACATTGTGCAGTAGCCATCTTTTTACAGCGCCAACCTTCCTGTTCATCGTGGTGTGTGTCTGTATCACCTTGGCTTTGCATCGTGTGAACATTTTAGACAACGCTCCCCCTGTTTGCCCTGTCCCCCGCCAGCATAACGGGCTGGTGAAGGAAATGTGTGTGTGTGTGTATGTGTGTTCCGCTCTGACAGTCGCCATTCCAGTTGCCGGTTTTTCAAGCGACTGCCGGCAATTTGACAATCGCAGGCAGTCCGTTGAAAAATTTCCTAAGTGGGACAGGCGCATAAAGAGATTGCAGATACAATAATCCAGAACAAAAACAGAACACTGGAAGAAGTTGACCCGCTGAGTTTGCCAAGACTAAATTAAAACCTGTTCCATTGGTTTTATAGACAATAGTCAATAGACAATACGTGCAGGAGTAGGCCATTCGGCCCTTCGAGCCAGCACCGCCATTCAATGTGATCATGGTTGATCATCCCCAATCAGTACCCTGTTCCTGCCTTCTCCCTATATCCCCTGCCTCCGCTATTTTTAACCCTATCTAGCTCTCTCTTGAAAGCATCCAGAGGACCTGCCATCACCGCCCTCTGAGACAGAGAATTCCACAGACTCACCATTCTCTGTGAGAAAAAGTGTTTCCTCGTCTCCGTTCTAAATGGCTTACTCCTTATTCTTAAACTGTGGCCCCTGGTTCTGGTCTCCCCCAACGTCCGGAATATGTTTCGTGCCTCCAGCGTGTCCAAGCACTTAACAATCTTATATGTTCAATGAGATAACCTCTCATCCTTCTAAACTCCCGAGTGTACAAGCCCAGCTGCTCCATTCTCTCAGTATATGACAGTCCCACCATCCCAGTAATTAACTTTGTAAACCTATGCTGCACTCCCTCAATAACAAGAATGATCTTCCTCAAATTAGGGGACCAAATTTAGAGTGCCAAATGTTAACTTTGTTTCTCTTCCCCACAGCTGCTGCCTCACCTAATGAGTATACCCTAGGATTTTTTGTTTACTTTTGGGATTTGCAATTTATTTGAAGATTTTCACCTGCTGTGAAATAATTACCTTGACTTCTCAGGATGAAAGGGCCTAAACATAACAAACAAAAATAGCAAAATGCACAAAACTTCAAGGGATTGACACAAAATGCTGGAGTAACTCAGCAGGTCAGGCAGCATCGTTACAGAAAAATAGGTGACGTTTTGGCTCGTAGCCCTTCTTCAGACTGTAAGGAGAGGTGCAATACATCATCCTCCAACATTATCTTCACCTCCAACGGGATCCCACTAGAAGTCACATCTTTCCATTTCCACCCCTTTCCACAGAGACCATTCCCTCAGTAATTCCCTGGTTCACTGGTATTCCTTTTCTTCAGAGATGTTTCCTGACCCACTGTGTTACTCCAGCACTCTATGCATATCTTTGGTATAAACCAGCATTTGCAGATCCATGGTTCTAAAGCTTCATTCAAGGGATGACAGGTCCATCAGCTGGTGGCTCAGCGTTGGTGGTGCAGTGCCACCGATAACCAGCCTGGGCTGATTGTCGCTGTGGGCGTGGAGTCATGGGATGGGGAGCGCACACGGGCCACAGGCCGCCGCCGGTAGCGCGCTCACACCCACGAGCAGGTCGACTTCAGGACGTAGTATTCACGGATCTGCACGACGGCGTCCCTCATGTCAGTCAGGTCCTCGCCCTCCGGTCCACTCTCCAGCTGCAACACAGGCCGGTCAGTGAGGAGAGCCAGCATGCTCACCCCCTCGACTGGCAGAAAGACTCGACACCCAACAGAACCCCTCCCAGCTCTGAGAGAAACCTCCCTCCTCAACCTGAGATCAACCCTGAGAGCCCTGAGGGCAGATACCAGCATGGATAGCAGGTTGGCTGGATGGCAGAAGGCAAAGAGTGGTAATAAAGGGGGCTTTTTCTGGTTGGCTGCCAGTGACTAGCGGAGTTCTGCAGGGCTCGTGCTGGGGCCGGTGCTCTTCATGTTGTATATTAATGATTTGGACGAGGAATTTGGTTGAGGAAAAAGGTTCACCCCGAGAGTTTTGAATCTGTAGAATTCTCTGCAGTGGAAGGCAGTGGAGGCCAATTCACTGGATGTATTCAAGAGAGAGTTAGATAGAGCTCTTAGGGCTAATGGAATCAGGGTATATGTGGAGAAAGCAGAAATGGGATACTGATTTTGGATGATTAGTCATGATCATATTGGTGCTGATTTGAAGGTCCGATTGGCCAGCCCTGCACCTATTTTCTATGTTTCTATGAGAGGATTCAAGGCTTTGTAGTCAAGTTTGCGGATGATGCAAAGATAGATGGAAGGGAAGGTGGTATAGAGAAAGCAGGGACTCTGCAGAAGGACTTGGACAGGTTGGGACAGTGGGCAGAGAAGTGGCAGATGGAATATAGTGTAGCAAAGTGTGGAGCCATGCATTTTGGTAGTAGAAATTAAGGCATAGACTATATTTAAAAATGGGGAGAGAATTCAGAAATCGAAGGCGCAAAGATACTTGGGAGTGCTGGTGCAGGATTCCCAAAAGGTTAATTTGAAAGTCGAATCGTTGGAAGGAAGGCAAATGCAATGCTAACTTTTATATCAAGAGGACTAGAATATATAAAACAGGGATGTAATGCTGAGGCTCTATAAGGCGCTGGTCAGGCTGCATTTGGGCTATTGTGAGCAGTTTTGGGCCTCATATCTGAGGAAGGATGTGCTGGCGCTGGAGAGGGTCCAGAGGAGGTTTACGAGAATTGTCTCAGGAATGAGTGGGTTAACATACGATGAGCATTTGACGGCACTGGGCCTGTACTCGCTGGAGTTTAGAAGGATGAGGTGGGACCTCACAGAAACTTACCAAATAGTGGAAGGCCTGGATAGAGTGCATGCGGAGAGGATGTTTCCATTAGTGGGAGAGTCTTGGACCAGAGGCCACAGCCTCTGAATAAAAGAACGTACCTTTAGAAAGGAGATGAGGAGGAATTTCTTTAGTCAGAGGATGGTGAATCTGTTGAATTCATTGCCACAGACAACTGTGGAGGCCTTCAACTGATATGTTTAATGTGGGAATTGATAGATTCTTGGTTAGTAAGACTGTTAGGGGTTATGGGGCGAAGGCAGGAGAAATGGGTTGAGAGGGAATGATAGATCAGCCATGGCAGAGTAGACATGATGGGCTGAATGGCCTAATTCCGCTCCTAGAACCTATGAACCTCTGAAACCACCCCCCTCCCCACCCTGAGATCAACTCCCTCCCCACTCTGAGAAACCAAGCCCCCTCCCAACCCCCGGAACAGCACACAGAGAACCCCTTCCCTCCCCAGAGATTCACCCTATCCCACTAAAAGAATCCCCCTCTCCACCCTGAGACCAGCCCATTCCTCACCCTGAGATAAACCACTCTCCACCCTGCTAGAACCCCCACTGCCCTTTTGAGAGAACCCCTCCTCCCCAGCCTCAGTTACATCCTAACTCTGCTTAAAAACCCCTCTGAGATAAAAACCCTCGTTGAAATAAAACCTTCTTCCCCTCCCCACAAAAGTCTGCCCCTGTCTTAGTCATAGAGACGTACAGCATGAAAACAGGCCCTTCAGTTCAACGTCCCATCTACACAAATCTCACCTGCCTGTGTTTGGCCCATACCCCTCTAAACCTGTCCTATCCATGTACCTATCTAAATCTTGTGTTTAAGTTTTGCATAGTCCCTACCTCAACTACGTCCTTTGGCAGCTCGTTCCATACACCTATTCCCTTTCCATGAAAACATTACCCCTCAGGTTCCTATTAAATCTTGCCCTCCTTTCTGTCTTGACAGAAACCCTCCTCTGCACTATGAGAGAAACCTACCCGGGCAGGAAAGCCCCCTCACCCAACTCTCACAGAAGTCCACACCCCACCTGAGAACCCATCAGAGAGATGCCCCTATCCTCAACATGAAAAACCACCCTCCCCCTCTTAACCCTCTCTGAGAAGCCTCTCAGCTCTGACAGTAACTGGGATTTTCACCCCCCACCATTGCTCCCTGGATGTTGGTTACGACATTGACCAGGACGTCAAGTTGGACCCTTCACCTATTTGGCCTAGACCGCCCCGAGCCCCCAGAGACCACAGGCCACGTACTGAGATGTGATCATTTAAATTGTGACCCTGTACCCTAACACCTTTCTCCTCATCCTTTCTCTACATTCCCCCGGCCCCCCCCTCCCACTGGGTCTGTGGAGGGGAGCACCAATGCTACAGTGAGCAGCGTTAAAGACCGTTTCATCCCAACCTGTTAAAAATAGCGAAAACAACACGGCAATCATCTATTGCCATGGACCCAAAGCCCCTAACCTGAACAGAATATTTTTGGATGTTCTTCCTAAGTTCAATCATGGTATCCTTTTCTTTAAATTAATTCTGATGCTTCTGTAAGGAAATAATCATATGGTTTAGAATGTCATATCAAGCCCATTAACCTACAAAGCTGTACGTCTTTGGAGTGTGGGAGGAAACTGGAGATTCTGGAGAAAACCCACGCAGCTTCTGTTGAGGGGGGCGCTGTCGAGTATGGCTGCCCATGGTTCGGCCTTTCACCCTTTTTTTATTTTTAATGTGTCAAACGTTTTTATTTTGGAGGTCTAGTCTTTTGATGTGGGGGGTGGTGGGGAGGGGGGGTGGGAAAGGGGGAAACTGTATTTCTCGGTCTCTACCTGGTCGGAGATGCGGCTTTCCTCCGAGCCGCATCTTCGCCCCTTCCTCGCGGCCTACCAGCGGGACTGGAGCGGCGTTTCCTGCCGGGACCGGCCAGAACCTCAGCTTCGGCGGCGACACAGCGCTGAAGCACCATCGCGGAGCGAGCGATGCCTTACCCGGGTCGGCGTGTGGTAAGCTCCGGAGTGCTGGGACCGCCGACTCCAACATCGCGGAGCTGTGGTCGCCGAGTGTCCAACTGCGGGCGGCACTGAGTTTAAACACCGCGGAGCCTGGGATCTTTCGCCGAGATCGCCAGTGTTGGAGCTCCGACCAGTGGGGCCTGTGGACTTCGGGAGCCGCGGTGTCTGGTGAGAAGCGGCCGTTCCAGACACTCCAGGCCGCTGAGAATGTTCCTCCGACGCCGGAGCTCCATCGTCCAGCGAGAGGGCCTGAAACATCGGGCCGCCGTCGCGGCAACTGCGGAGGCCTCAAATAGGCCCCGACCACGGGTGAACAAGAGGAAGAGGACTTGACTTTGCTGCCTTCCCTCACAATAGGAACCATTGTGGGGGGATGTTTTTATGTTTAATGTCAAGTTCAAATTCAAATTTCACTACACCAATTGGTGTATGTGAAAATAAACGTCCTTTGTCCTTTGTCTTTTGTCCTTTGTCAGGTCACGGGAGAACGTACAAAAGTACGTACTGGCAGCACCCATAGTCGGGATCAAACCCGGATCACTGGCGGCAAGGCAGCAACTCTACCGCTGCACCGCCGTGTCACTGCATACTGGCGTTTGAATTATGATTTTGAGATTTGAAAACAATCCATCTTAAAACTGATGCAGAATAGCCAACACAAATGAGATACCAGTGGAGAAATGTTTCTTATTTTGGAAACATTCTCTCCGGGTAGGGTTATGGCCTGTATTTCGGCGATAAATAAGGAAAAGAGAAATTCAACATTGATTTTACTTCTGAGTCACGTGAGTGACTACATGAAGAAGCCCAGCCAGAGCGCATGCTTGTCATTACGTCAGACGCATTGGCAAGCACCGGACTGGCGGGGCAACGCTCCTGCCGGTGGTAAGTTTCAACCTAGAAGGTAAGTGTTTTTGCTTACCAGCATTCTTTGTTTGAGCAGGAGCCTCTCTTTACAGAGGCTTCCTGCCGAATTTATCGGAGGTCCGATGCCTAAGCCGGCTACGGGGGTGGGGGGGGGGGGGGGGAACCCCGGTCCGACCGCAGAAGCGGATATAGCGGCAAAAGCTCAGGGTTTTCTGATAACGGCCGCTGACAAAGCAGTCAGTGGCTTCCAGCCTGCGGTGTTGCCGTTTAAATAGCGCTAGAGTCGCTGACAGACACGTTGCCCCATGATGGAGGTAAATTGGAGGGGAGAGAGAACTTGTGCAGCCCTATTGGAACTCAGGTGAGTCGGGCTGCAGGAGTTCCTCCGTAATAAGGGTATTTCACCCTTTACAAATTCACACTACCAAATTAGTGAAACACCACTATAATAGCACGGGCCTATGAGGACAGGCCGCGCCAGCAGCGTCTGGATAGGGTGCTTAGGGGTAAAAGCGCCGACAGTACGAGAGGCGGGCGCCCTGCAAAGCCTAAGGACCAGGGGTTGCTCAAGGTCTCCCTGCTGGATGGGGGAGACAGGACGGGTCAGTGTGCTACTGACGCCAAATCTATCACAGGCTCTGGCTTCGGGAGGAGCCGCGCCAGCAGACGCCTGGATAGGGCTCTGGGTCATGTGTAATGTGCCGGTCCTTACGGGAGAACCGGTGCTAGCTGTGCTGGGACAGGGCTGTTTCATTGTAAAAAAGCACCTGCTTCTACGAGAGTGCGCCGGGCAACGCCTCGGACAGGGTTTGCTCAAGGTCTCCCGCTGGAGGGGAGACCCAGGACGGTCAGTGTTCTACTTGACGCCGTTATCTGTCACGCATGGGTATGGAGAAACCGCGCACGGCAGCGCCTGGGATAGGGCTGCTTCATGTAGTTGTGGAAAATGATGGCCTCTGTGGGAGCCATGTCTGCAGCGCCAGGAGAGGGCCTGATCAAGGTCTCCTGTGGGATAAAGGGCAGGCAACCAGTTCGGAGTCATGTGGTGCTGCAACATGAATTTTTCACAGCGCAGGCCTCGGGAAGAGCCGTGCGGCAAGCACCTGTGTCAGGGCTGTGTGTATGACTCCCGTGAGCATCAGCCGGGGGAAAGCCAGGCAGTAGGATGCTGACCCTGAAGATACGGGACACATCACACAGCACCGGTTTAGGGCTGTGTGTGGACCCCCCGTGCGCATCGCCGGGGCGCAGTGCAATAGATGTGACCCTGAAGTTGGTTTGTCCGATTATGTGCATACACCAAAGTACACAAGAGCACGCTCCAGGTGGCCCGGATGTGGTAGCACGTTAACATACCGGTGAGTCGGGGGATGACAATTTGGCCCAGCAAATGAATGGTCTCACCAATTCAGGACTTCTAATGGGGAAAATTCACATATCCAAAACACCTGTTACTGTGCATCGCTCTAAAGGAGAGCCTCATGAGGGCGCATGATAGATTTGAAGGTGCAAAAGACCTTAAAAATAGATAATATAAATATCCAGCCTACGTCAACCCACGGTTTCACAGCTTGCGCAGAAACTCAGTACAGGGGCATACCTTGGAGACGAGCTAAAACTTGGCCCGGATTCCACCTCAAAACCGTTATCATTCGATTATGAAACAGTAAGTGAAAATTGGACTGTATCGGGGACTTGAAAAGTGTCTCGTGAATTATTTCCACTCGTAAAAAATAGACCCAAGATTGGTATTCGGGTTGAATACCACTAAATTCTATAGGTGGTATGCCTATAGCCTATAACAATTGTGTC